>CAJNRD030001119.1:34103-66094 GCA_905319865.3 Cotesia congregata
AAAAAAAAAAAAAAAAAAAAAAAAAAAAAAAAAAAAAAAAAGACCTATTATTTATTAAAAACTTATATTCGATTGAATATTCAATCAAAACATTTATTAAATGTATGTATATCAATAGAGACATTTTTCATTATTTAATATTAAAAAGAAAAAAAAAATATTTACTTTCTATAAATACCTGCAATAAAAGTCATCAATTGTATTTTTTAAATTAAATTACCAAAATATTTATGAGTTTACAATTTTATTTATATTTATAGTTATGTCAACTAATTATTTCTACGAAGACTGTATTTGTGCGTAAGCTTTTGACAACTTGCAAGTTTTTATAAAAAGTAAAACATTTAAGGACTTGAGATTTAATGATATAAATATATTCTACACAAGTTTTATTGCAATTAATTAATTATTTATATACTTATTTGGAAACATTTATAATGCACAAATAAAAGATATACTTATTTTCCTCATCAACCACAGAGTCACTTAAAAAACCATGTATCCGATGTAAATATTTGTGCAATAATTTTTTATTAATTATTATTATTATTTTTTTTTTTTTTTTTCTAGTGCTTATCAAATTTTACAGTTTGTTATTTTAAAAAACAATTTAAAGTTAATCACACAAAATTTAAAATACGGTGTCATACATAAATCCATGTATTTAAAAGAAATGAACTTATTCTAATTATTTGATATACTCATTCTTTTTTTAATCATCGCATTCATGGTATGTTGCCCTGAAAATTCCAATCACAATAAATAATTGATTACATTACATCAGATTTTATTAGATAAGTTTATTTATTCCATCAAATACTAATGCAATATAGATCCCTTGAAAGCATACTTATATTTATACGTATCATTTAATCATTAATTATTATAAATTTATTAATTTAATGATGTCTTATTAATATAATAATAATAATAATAATAATAATTATTTATTGTAATTTATTGAATTTCAGTTTTATAATATTGTTTTATGATTGTGAATTTAATTTTACAGATAGATAAAATTTTCGAATTACTTCCAAAAATAAATACTGAACAAAATTAGAGTAATTAGATTAAAAAAAAAAAATGAATAAATAAATAAATAAAATTACAATTTTGTTTATAATTAATAATGAAACGTAAAGAGAAATAAAAATATAAAAATTGTGATACAAAATTTTATTTAAATCTTGAACATAAAGATTTTGAAAGACGAAGTTTTGTTTGCTTAATAGTAGTCAGATTTATTTTTCAAAGCCAAGTGTTTTCGTGAAAAACTGACTATTTATCGTAACAATATTATCATTTATTATCTTCCTCTTTCATTTATACAGAAATAATTAAATAATAATAAGTAAATTTCCAAAGAATTTTTAAAAATTATAAATATTTGATGAAATCATCGGTTACTTTTGTTTTAAATAAATAGTAAATGTTTACCTTTCTTTGCCCAAATTACGACGAGAAAGGCGTCTTTCTTTATTGTGCATTGTCAAAGTATATCGCTTAGTATGCGAAGGGTTGGTACGGAGTTCTCGTAGTTCAGTGGACCGAGCTTTTTCAACTTTTTCCATAAACTTGGTTATCAAATCAGGACAGTTAAGGTTTGCTTCTGGCTCCCATGTGTCATCGGCAGCCGTGAAGCCTTTCCAGCGGATTAAAAATTCCCGAGATTTATTTTTTTTAAAGTGAACGTCCAGGACTTTTTCTACTTCAAATTCTTTCTCCTCGTCACCGTTTTCATCCTCATTATCTTAAAAATAAATATCATTGTAATTATTGTAATTAGTATCAGATATCAATCAGCTATTTTAAAGATAATCATTTTTCAAGTACCATCGTTTTGTGGCTTGGCAGCTTTCGATTTTCTTCCTCGCTTCGTAGGAGTTTTCTCTTCAGAAGCGTCTTCTTCAGTACCACCACCATCCTCATCATTTTCCGGTTCTTTATTATCTGAAATTAATATAAAAAAAAATAAATTAAATCTTTAATTGAAAAATAAAAAATCAATAATAATAATAACCACCTGAGTCACGTTGTCTTTTTGTGGCTTTGGTCTTTTTTGTTTTTTTATTAGACTTTGGTGTTTTCTTTGTCGATTTTTTAGCTTTTTCCTCAGTCTGGTCAGTTTTATCGCCATTATTTTCTTCCTCAGCCATATAATCTTCTATCAACTGTTCGCAATTAAGGTCTTTTTCGTTTTCCCAGGTATCTGCGCTTTCGTCGTAACCTTTCCAGCGTACCAGAAATTGTCTACGGCCCTTAATTGTACGCCGTGAAATAATTTTCTCGACCTTAAAAATAAATAAATAAAAAAATTAAATCATTATATATTAGATATTAAAAGTATTAGTATTGATGAATATGAGAGACAACGGTGTTTGATTAAAAATTAAAAAAAAAAAAAAAAAAGAATGAAAGAAAGAAAAAAAAACGAATTGGCGGGAATGTCGGCATCTGGTTGCCACGCAACAATATTTTTTTCGAGTAAAAAACGAATATAAAGCTGGGAAAATATGTAAAAAAATCAAAAATTACCTCATATTCTTGCTCGCTGTTTTCATTTTCCTCAGAAGTAGTAGGTTTACGGTCCTCTTTTTTTCGGCGTTTGTTATCTCCACCCTTGGCGGGATTTCCATTTTCCTGTGCCGAAATTTCAGATAATTTTTCATCGGCGTCGTTATCATTTTTGGCCAAATCAGAATCATCCGCAGAAGTTTTATCTTTTCCACGCGAGGTTTTGCGTTTTGATTTCGAAGCACTTTCATTATTATCGTCTGATTTATTTGGCTGATCAGCGTCTTCAACTTGATGCGCATTGTCGCCATTTTCTTCTGATTCGGCGTCACTAGGACTTTCAGACTTTCTTCGCTTACCCTTCATTAATCTTCTCATTATATGTTAAATATTAAATAAATACAGCCAGATTACTGGCTTACTACTTATTATTAATATTTAAATTATATAATATTGTAAATAACTATTATTTATTAGTTGATTATTTTGGATGTCGCTCGATGTGATGATCAAAATCCACGCACCAACACAATTACACATACATACAAATTATTATTATATTTATTTATATATACAGATAGCAGGTTATCAGTGAGCGCCTCTACCGGCTGTTAACCGCTTCAAGCGCTCCAAGCTCCTCCAAGTGTTCAGCTTTGCTATATAATATATGTATAACTGTGTGTGTAAAAGGTGCTGACTCCATATACATATATGTACAATAATATATACATACATACTCAATTCTCCATAGACTAGAGATGAGCTTATAGGACTATACATATATATTTAATTTATATACATATGTAGGCTTGGCTTTTGGCTTTTCCAACGCTGGTTTTCCCAATTTTCCATTCCCAAGTATCGAATCTTTCACCCACTATCAACGATAAACTTAAACTTATACTTATACTTAATAATTAACCATTTTAAATATCCCAATTGTATCCAATATTTATTTAAAATTTTTACGCCTAGGAATTTTTATTTACACTAAAAATAACCATTTGTGTGTATGGACAAAAAGGCGTATCCAAATTTATTGATACTCGTAACACATATTTGATAATAGATTTTTACTTTTATCAATATTTAATTTTTTTTGTAAAGAAAAAATAATTATAATAATTATATGATGTTTGCGTTCTCTAAGTCATTCAAAATATATTAAATAAAATCCCAATGTAGAAAATTAAAGAAAAAAAAAAAAAAAACCATCTTCTATCTTATATCTACTTCTTTGAATTTTTTTGGAGTGAATGTTGACTGTCTATCTGAAAAAAAAGTAAAATTACATATATTCTCAAATGATGATGTTAATAACAAAAATAATTTGTGGATTTGATTGTACTATATATATATATATATATATATTTAGTACTACAGATTGTAGTTGCTTGTTGCTAAGGAGAATAAATTTTGTTTAATCATTTTTTATTTTATCTACACGTATAAGTATACTGAATGATAAATATTTAAATGTTAAATTTTAAAGAAGAATAATATAATACTGTAAAAATTACAATGGCCAAATCTGTTACTGTATACGAGAAGCCAACGCCTCATCTTGGTAATATTAAAATTTAATTATCGATGAATAATATTATATAATAATGACTCATATATTCTGAGGCTTGTACTACCATATATTTAGTATATTAATTTCATTAGTATACGCATGATGTTGAGTATTTATTGATTTTTTTTTCAAGTTGTACATACAAATTGTTTCTTTTTTTTTTTTTTTTCTCCAAGTTTTAGTTTATTTAGTTTTGTATTTCTAGATATATGAGATAATGATTTCTTTAATAAATTTATCGGATGGGCGTATTTTGTCGGTAGATTATAATGGAAAATATTAACAATAAATTGTTGTAATTATTTTAAAAAAAAATGATAGGTCTACCAGATTGGTATGCAAAGCAATGGGAACTTGAAGAATCTGCAAGTAATCGTATAAATAATTCTTTTGAGCTTCGAAATACTGGGCGTACTTTACGAAATGAAACCAAAATTAAAACAGAGTGGGATACTTTGTTAAACAGCACAAGGTTGGATGATAGGTACAGTAATATTTTTTTTTAAATTTATTATGCAATATCATCATTTTTTTTTACTTGAATTAAATTGAAAAAAAAAAAAAAAAAAAAAAAATAAATATTTATTAGGGTAAAAGAACTTTCAACATGGGAAGAAATTTTAGCAAAATTATTTAAGGAACTCTCGGTAGAAAAAAAACGACTACGAGAAGCAAGAGCTGAGGCTGAAAAAGACCTAGAGAATATTGAACATCCACTTAAAGTTGCAGCTGAGTGTATTTCTATGAGAGATTGTCGTAGAGGTAGCGAGTTGACTTACGATGAACCTGATACTGAGGTTAAAAAAGAGCTTACGGTAATAGAAGCATTGAAAAAAAACTTGACAGAAAAAGTCCAAGCAGCTTGGGAAAAATTAAATCGGCTTAAACAGGTTGAGTTTGAAGTTAATTTGGATCTAACAGACAAATCCGAGGCCATTGGAATTGACAAAGACAATACTAATCTTAATCGAAATTCAGCTATTGTCAGTTACAAGCCAAATGCTTTGAGGATTCCTAAAGAGTAAGAATTATTTAAAAATTAAAATCTTTTAAG
Organism: Cotesia congregata; assembly: GCA_905319865.3. Classification (NCBI taxonomy): domain Eukaryota; kingdom Metazoa; phylum Arthropoda; class Insecta; order Hymenoptera; family Braconidae; genus Cotesia; species Cotesia congregata. The sequence goes on from CAJNRD030001119.1 coordinate 39,251, forward strand.
TTAATTAATTTATTAATAAATAATTATTTTAAGCGCTAAAACATACGACACTTGGTTAAAACATTGTCATCATATTAAACTCTTGGCTGAAAATGAATTAAAAGATACTCATACCTTTCGCGATATAATGATTGCTATGCAAAAACGTGCAAAAAATGATATAGCGGCTCAGCAAGATGCTACTGATTATGCATTGAGAAAAAGAATTCACCAAACTCAAAAATCACGCAATCAAATGGAATGGCAAAAGAGAAAAGTTGAAAAAGAAATGGAATCGCTGATTAAAGAAATACTTAGACTTGAACACGCACTTAGAGATAAAGTAGAGATTGTTAAATGCGCTGAAACAAGATTGGAAAATCGGACTTATCGTCCTGGTTATGAATTATGTAGAGATGAGCCTGAATTCGGGCTCAAAGATCAAGTACTCCAGCTTCGCCAGACAAAAAAACAATTGCTTGAAAAGATAAATACTTTAAAGTAATAAGTTTTTTTATTTAATAAATAATAATAATAATAATAATAATAATAATAATAATTAATAATCGATAACTAATAATAATTGTTTTAAGGGCTACATTTAATGGATTGGAACAACTGCTTATTAAAATAGACAGAAACTTGGATGATAAACAACACTCGTTGATGACTGACATAAAATGCTTAGACATTAGATCGTCACTGAAGACGGGAAATCGTGCACCATTGATTAATGAAACTGATCGAAACATTGCTCTGGCTAATTTAGATGATGAAATCCCTTTTGAGTGATAGTTTTATTTATTTATAATTAACTTTTACACTTTATTCAAATTTTACATGCAAAATTTTTATTAATATATTTACGCAATGCTTTAATGATTATCCACTCGGTTTATTCTGTTGTGGTTAGCGGTTTTTAATAAAAATATATAAAATATCACTTACGCGTATTGGAATTATTAAATAAAATTTTTTTTTAATAATAATCATCCATATGCTCTGAATTGGCTTTCAATAAAGTAAACCTGGATATAAAATTATCTGAATCTACAGTATTCAAAGTTTTAACTGCCCTTTGATAAATGTTTGTAATATTTATAACATCACCATGGTTCATCTCAAAGATAATGTAATTAATCCAAACGTCGATGTTGTTTTTACCAAATTGGATTACCGCCATTTCATAAGGATGTCGGGCATTTTGTCTACTAATTGCTGATTGATTAACTTCGATGTTGGACATTTCGTTGTGAAGTTCTAAGCAAAATGGAGGCTCAATACTCAATTCCTTGTAGATATGACGAGTTTTTTTAATACCTAATTAATTATTTAATCAAAAGTTGTTGTTATTATTGTTATTATTGTTATTATTGTTATTATGTTTTTATGACCTTGAATGATTTAAATAGTAAAATTTTACAAACCTTTAGTTGCGGCAACCCATTTAATGTAAGCGGGCTTAAATTTTAAGGATATTTCTGGAGCTTCTTTTAATGCGGTTAGATAAAATTCTTCTAATTGTTCTGGGTGCTTTTCATTAATGTAAAGTAATTTTATCTTCCACAAGGGTAATGCTTTGTTCTTTAATATTTTTTTAGCCTGTAAATTTGATATTTTAACTTTCATTACTTGTATTTATTTGATTAAATAATATTAAAAATAAAATTTAATAAAACCTTATCGAATTCTGAAAGAGCCAAATCTTCTTGGTCGGAATTAAAAAATAAGTAATTTAATTTTTGTTTCCAAAGTTCAACACTCTCTGGATGAGCTTCTGTCGCACTGCTAAGAATTTTATTAAGTTTTTCCGAATTGTTTTTCTTATTTTCAAATACTTTAATCTGGAAAAAAAAAATCAAAAAAAAAATCAAAAAAAAAATCAAAATCAATAAAACTATATCTATATTATATTATTGATAATTAACTACAACTATTTACCCAAAGCCAATAGTACTTTTCTTCCAAATTATTTTGATGATGACCTTTCGTTAAAGCATTCTTCAAAAGCTTGCTTTTATAATTTGGCAAAGTAGAACTGTCTTTACTAATTTCAAGTAAAAAATTTATGTATAAAGACCACATTGCTTTAGTAGGTATAAGTTTAACCGCAGATTCATATATTTCAATAGCCAAGTTAAGATGATCCCTTAAATTATTTTTTTGGGACTTTTCAACATCAACATTGTCTTGAGGAGAAGACTCATTATTTAAACCTTTAAATTCTCTTCTTGCCCGCTTGTCCCACGCTTTAGGCTCGTCCGAAAAATTTTCAACCAAATCATCCATTATTATTTTCTGTAAATTTTTCGTCTTGTTGAACTTGGAAGCAATGTCTAATAACTCGATGGTTAAATTAATATCTTTAATATGCTTCCGTGCTTGTTGATATACTAATTCAGCACGTTTTAGTTCAACGGGTGTATCTTGTTCATTTGAACAGGCTTCGTACAATTCTAATCTGAAAAGCCAATGATGAATCATTAATACTTAAATTAATTTAAAATTACAGAATAAACTGTTTATTACTACTTACTCTAAAAGATCTTTATATAATATTTGTGCTTTAGGGTGAAAGTGTAGCCCTTTTAGTAATTGTTTTCTAGCTCTTTCAATATCTCTAGTTTCTTTCATGTGCCACTGAGCTGAAATATGCCAACATCTTGGTTTATCTTGATGAACTTTAAGCATTCTATCAGCGATTCCAGGTAAATGATATTGAAAATTCTATTTATAATTAATAATTAATAAAATTATAAATTAAGTGTTTGACTAAAAATGAATAAAAATTAAAATTTACCTCTATTTTACTAAGTTTCATAAGATCCACCCAAAAAGTTAAGTCACTTTGAAACCTCATCCTTGATCTCTTGTATAATTGTTTAATTTTTTTAATAATAGCATAATCTATACCAGCTTGTTTTTCCTTAATTCCCAGTTTCTGAAATAATTAAAAAATAGCAGTGAATGGAAAAAAAAAAAAAAGGCTCAATTAATTGACTTATTAAAATAACATAAACTAGATATATAAAATTTACCAGTCTCCGTTGTTTTACAAGATTCAGCACTACCATAAGATAAGAAAAATATGATAAAAAATCATCCTTGCTTTTAATAAGCCTTCCTATTTTGTATTCGTGATCTTTTAAATTTTTTATTATTTTTCTGTCGGATAAAACATATAATTATTAATTAATAAAACTTTTATTTATCATCATAAGTATAAAATATAAGGATAGCTAACCTATAAAGCTATAACTTACCGGATTTCGTTATCATCGAAAAGTTTAATCCTTTTCATTTGTTCCAATTCAGGAATCATTTCCTCGCATCCTTTTTCTACGAATTCTGCCATTTTCGATTAATTGCTTTATCTTCAATATTTTATTTTATTTAAATTTAAATATATAACTATTAACTGTAAGCAGTGGAAACACGTGTTGTTATACTTGGTGCCAAGTTGTGATTGTATGTATGTATAATTTAATATTGAAAAAATTTTTAATAGTTGGAGAAAAAGTTTGCTTCATTACCAACATTAGATAATAATGACCATTGTAATAAAATTATATAGGAGCAATCGTGTGTTTGATTTTCGGTTATTTATTTGAAAAAAAAAAAAAAAAAAAAATTAATTTTGCTTTCGATGAAAATTAAATAATAATATTTATAGAGTGTTTATAAATAAATATGCTCATCATATACCAAATAATAATTAAAATTAAAAAGCATTGTCAGGGTAACAATAATAATAATAATAAATCAATATTACAATCAACTATTATTAATTAAATAAATAAATAAATAAGTAAATAATAGTTTGAGATAAGTAAGTACAGTTGATTTATTTTAATTAGTGTTAGTTTGGATGATATTAAATGCAGAAATAAATGAATCACTGTATGTTGCATCTAAAATTTTGACAGCTCTGCGATATATGTCGGTAACTTTATGCGGCTCGCCGTATTTCATTTCAAATTCAATGAAATTAATCCATACTTCGGTGTTAGTTTTTCCAAATTGACTAGTAGCCATTTCGTGTGGACGTCGGGCATTTTGTTTGCATATGTCTGGTTGAATTAGTTCAATTTCAACCATTTCCTTGTGAAGTTCCAGACAAAATGGTATTTTTACACTGAGCTCATTGTAAATATGCCGAGCTATTTGAATACCTGGACATTATTTTATATTAGTTAATTAATAGAATTATATAAAATATCATTTAAAAATAATTTAAATACCTTTCGTTAATACCACCCATTTTATATAAGCTGGTTTAATTTCTCGAGATATTTCCACAGCTTCTTTTATTCCAGCTAAATAAATTTCTTCAACTTTATTCGGATACTTTGCTTGAGTATAAAGTAATTTTATTTTCCACAATGGTAATGCTTTATTACCCAATATTTTTGTAGCCTTTTAAATTAAGTATTAAGCATTAATTATTTTTTAATTAAAAAGAGATTATGAATCTATTATAAAAATATATAAAAGCTAAGCTAACCTTATCAAACTCTGTAATAAATAGATCATTTTTATTTACACTTATTAAATGTTTCAATTTATCCTTCCAAAAATCAACATTCTGAGGTAATGCATCAGTTGCATTACACAATACTTGATATAATTTATCTTTAAGGTTTTCGTCTTTTTTATCATTTTCTAAAATTTTTATCTGTAAAAAAATAGTTAACAATACCTATTATAAAATGTTGATTTAAAAAAAAAAAAAAAAAAACGTTGTAATAATTAATAAAAATTAACTTCAGTACCCAGTACCAATACTGTTTATCTTGCAACTTTTTTGACTGATGGCCTTGTATCAACGCGTTTTTAAGTATCTTGCGCTTGAAATTAGGCAGCGACGATAAATCTTGATTTATTTCCGTCAAACAATTAATGTAAAGAGTCCACATAATTTCACTTTTTAGTCTCTTAACTGCTGTTTGATAAACTTGATTGCAAAAATTAATTCGACGTCTCATAAGATTTAATTCTGTCTCGTCAACTTCCATCGAGTGATGATCTTCTCCATCAGGGTCATATGTAAATCCTGCCAATTCACGTCGAGCCATTGTATCCCAAACTTGTGGTTTATAAGAATAATCTTTCAGCAAGTCTCCTATAATTAACTCCTGTAACTTTTCTGTATTTTTGTGCTTTGTTGTTATTTCCAGTAACTTTATTATAAACGTAACGTCTTTTATTTGCTTGAAGGCTTGTTGGTAAACAACTTGGGCGCGTTCTAGCACTACTGCTGGCAATTCATCAGTTGTTTCAGTTTCATTCAATATTAATCTAAAAATTTATTTATTAAATATGTTTTATTAGTTTGTAATTTTTAAATTTATTATTAAAACTCACTGGTAAATTTCAGAGTATAAATGCTGAGAAGTTGGATGCAGCCGTAAACCTTTTAGAAGATCTTGTTTAGCTTTTTGTAAATTTTTATTCTCTTCTATTTGCCAACGAGCAACTATTATCCAACACTCTTGTTTGTTTTTATGTATTTCTATCATTTTTTCAATTAATCGACTGATGTTATTTGTCAAACGCTAATAAAAATAATTATTTATTAAAACAAAATAATCTAGTTTACAAATTACATATATGTATAATATTAATACTTACTAATTGTTTTCGAAATTTCATGTAAGCCATCCAAAATCTGAGATCATCTTGAAATTTAATAGTAGCTTTTTGATATAAACTATTTACTTTTTTAATAATTGGTGATTCAGTATCAGACTGTTGAGTAGTTATTCCCAATTTCTAAAAAAAATTTTAAATAAAAAAAAAATATAATTCATTAAATTAATAAAAGTTTTTAAAAAACCTCTTTGCGTTGCTTTACTCGCTTGAGTAAATCCATTTCGTATGTAATATATTTTAAATAGTCCTCTTTACATTTGGTATGACTTTGTATTTTAGTTTCATATTCTTCCAACTGTTTTGCTATGTTTCTAAAATAAAATAATATTTCATTAATTAAGTATTTACATACATACATACTATGAAAATATAAAAAATATAACTTTAACAAATTTATAACCTGCTTACCTAATTTCACTTTTATCAAAAAGTTTCATTTTCTTTATATACTCAAGCTCGTCGATATCTTCGCATTGATTTTCAATTAAATCTGCCATTTTTAATAGAATTAATAGATTCTATATTAATGCCAGTGTTCTTAATTATGAATATACATAAATAATAAATAAAATATTTATATCAAAACATTTCAATGTTTATTTTTATTATTTTAGAAGAAATAAATTTTAGTTCCCGAATTGACCACGGGCGCCGTTGTTTCCAACCGAATAATTTTAAAACTTTACGTCTTTAGATTAGTTCATTAGACTACAGAGTTACAGACCATTAGGTACATATCTGTGATGTTTGTCGAGAATATGAGTAGGATTATTATTTATTTTATAACGAATAATAATTAAATTATCAATCATGATTGTTAAAAATTAGTAAGTAAACAAACTTATATGTGATAATTTAACATATATTTGTACAGTAGTGAATGTTATCTCCGGCGACTAAATTTTAGAATTTTTTTTTTTGAGACAAGAAATATTATAATTCTGAGACATGAATTTAAATTCATATAAAATAAACTGAATAATCTAATATTAAATTGAAAAATCGGTTTAAGAAATAGAAAAAAAAAAGTTTGATTTTATTATAATTTATAATATAAAAGTGGATAATTGTCATTTGCGCATGCGCACCATTTTCTCGTAGTCCATGCATAATTTATAAAGTTTTGTCATGTCATGTCTCATGGCAGTCCGAGTGAGTGCAAGTAATCACGCTTAGTTTTTTGTTTTTTTTTTTTTCATTTTTCGCTAAAAAAAAAAAAGCAAATATAGTTTTCATTAATAATAATAATAATAATAATAATGGCGGTCAATTAGGTCAATTTGATATTTTTATAAAAAATACGCGCGCAAGGATAAATTTGAAAGGTAGTTGTAAAAAAATTGGTTAGATGTCGCCAGAGGGAGTGTTGTAACGTAATTCAAGATTTTATTGGATCAATGTACCGGATAAATTTTCATGATGGCTGACAGTTTTTCTGGTTTTTAATCAAGTGTAATGAGTACGTGCCACAGATCAAGTTAAAAAATAATAAAATTGAGACAATAACGTGTTGAAGATCCCAAGAGGACAATGGATGACAACCCAGCGACAATCGTGAGTGATGACATTTTGTTTATATTGTTTTTTTAAGTAATTGTTATTCATCATCCTGGTAAAGATAGATCATCACTATCATCACAGTGGTTTTTAATTATTATTAGTTGACATAAAATATTTTATAATTTATTTATTTATTTATTATTAGATAGTATAATTAAATTAATTATTTGGTTTTATTTACAAACAATATTATTTAAATATAAAAAAAATGTATAAAATGATATATGTAGTCTAAGGCATTGCCATCGGTTGCTATATATTACGTAATGCGCAAACGTAAGTATATAGTTCATTGGCCGCTTGATATGACGTCACTTTTGACGTATCTCATCATCTGTTTTCACGGTTTTATACAGACAAAATTGTGATTGTGACGTAGCAGTGACGATTTATTCAACATAGCTTCACAGTTATTAATTATAAACTAAACTAAACCAGATTTAGCTCTCAATGTCCTAGATCACGAGGAAATAAATTTAGCAGGTATTGCTAAATAATTCTGAATATTTTATTAGCACTCGTCGAGTCATTGCCAATCGCAATCGCTTAACAAATATTAATCACTGATAAATGCGTCGGTTAATGTATTAAATTGATTAATACATAATCAGGAAGTTGCAATAGTAACGTAAATGCAACGTGAGTAAATCCACTGATCCACCAGTAGTAGCTGTATACTATTCAATTGTTTATTCGTTATTTTTATTATATTCGCATTATACTATTGAATGAAATATAATAATAATAATAATAATAATAATAATAACAACAGTGATGATATAATATTCAATCGGTAACGCTAGTTGCATTTCTATAAGTAGATGTCGCATAATGTTTAAAAGTTGGATTCTTCATCAACACATTCTGAGTATACAGTTAAATGCTACTTATAAGTATATTAGTTGTATTAGTGATGAAACTCGAAAAAAGGAAATACTAAAATACTAAAACTAAATATCAGGACAGTTGACTAAGTTAAAGAGAATTCTCTCAAGTTAAATTGCCTGTATAGTAATAAGTATTATAATAATAGGCTTTCTTTAAATTTATTTTAGTAACAACGTTGTCATCTACACTTCCAACTGATGATTTCACAGGCATAATAATCTTAGATGCTATTTATAGTTTGATGACGCTTGTGGAATGTGAGCTTAATCGAGAGTAACATTTCTTCAGACTTGTGCTGTGTGATGTTTCTCATTCCTTTCCTCACTTTATCCTCGGTTTAACTCTTCTCGTTTGACGATTAAGTAACCATTGCATACCATCATCATAACTACGTGGGAGTCGGGTTCTTACTAAAATATAAATATCTATACATATAACAAAGTGACTTTGTTTTTTTAAATGACTTTGGCTTACAAGGTGTTAAAAATACAACTTTAAATAATATTATTTCATCAGCTGGCTTCTGTAAATATTTTTTAGTAAAGTCGAATTTCATTAACCGATATCTTTTTATTTATTTATTTATTTATTTTTTTTTTTTTTTTTTTTTTTTTTTTTTTTTTATGATAATTAATGTACAACACAATACTCGATCAACTAATTGTCGATGTTTTACTTTCAATGTTTAATTAGTTTTGCTATTTTTTGTATTATAAATATAATTGAATGATTAAATTAATGGTTTGTTGTATCCAAATATGGGTCAAAGTCAGTTTTCGATTTTAGTATTTTAAATTTATTAACATCATTAAGAATAACCTGATAGGCGTTATATATATATTACATTTAATAATATGATTAACTATACTTCATACAGCTAGTTTGTCAATACAATATTATTAACTGGTGATTAATGATTTGTTTATCATTGGAAAAAAACTTGTTATTCTCACGCATTTGTAAATAATGATAGGTTTTAATATATATATGATGATGATGATGATGATAGAACATAATACAAAGTTCAATAGGCAACCAGTTAAATTGTTGTCAATATGATGTGATGAGTCAACTTTTATTTTCTTTATTTATTTATTCATTTTGTTGTCATTTCATTTTTTAGGTCACGTGTGCTTATTAACTTAAATTGCTAAGAGAATTGAATCATCATTTACGATTTACTTATATTAATATATGACTATGTCATGCTGCAGAATTTAATCTGTTGAATTATTATTATCTAGAATGCATCATAAAAAATTAAATTTATTATTGTTTAGCTCAACGGTATTATGTTTTTTGTTAATGTTAAAAAAATTTTACTGTTGAAAGAAAATTTTAAATATCATTTTTCTAGTTTTAAATATATCAGACCGTTAAGCAAAATAATTATTTTATGCTTAAATTAATGCTAAAATTAATAAGGGTATTTCAAAAAATTTAAACAATTTTTATAGAAGCAAATATTTTAGCTACCTTTAGGTGTTTACACAATACGAAGAGAATTAAATAAAAAATTTTAAATAATATAGCTATATGACATAGGAGATATGTATGTATGACAAATAATATATGATCTAAAATATTTTTAGATTTATTAAAACACAATAAATATAGAATAAAGTTTATAAAGTGAAATAAATAAATTAAGAAAGCCGAGGCTGCTCTGAATAATTAATATTAAATGATTTCAAAGAATGAGTACAAAAAATATTTTACTGTAAAATGATAAATTTAATGTATTTTTGTAAATTTGTACATTCAAAGTATTCAAGCGTTTTTCTTTTTACGGTACATCGCATTTCTTTATAAAAATATTCAACACAACGCGTACACGCATATTCCAGAGAATATTTGCATATTTGAAATTATTCTGGGAAAAGAAAACTAACTGAAGCGTTACTCTTGTAGGAGGAAATGTGCTACAATTCATTTTCTTATTTTGTCAGTTTCTTTTTATCACCGTCCATTAAGATTCGTTAATCGTGCATTTCACTTGTGCATTTTACTGAGTTGAATGTATAATATAATAAAGAGGAATTATTCAACGAAAAATAACAAGAGCAAGAGTAAGAAAAAGAAAAAGAAAAAGAAAAAGAGAAAAAAAACAATACACAAAAACAGAATAGTAATGGTTAAATAACCTTACGGTTGAGTAACAAAAACAAGTTTAATTAAATAAAAATTCCTAAATAACAGACATATAATATCTCAATATTAACATTGAAGATTTGGCCAGCTTGCTTGTTCAATATTTCTATACTTGGCGCATTCGTCAATGACACCGTGACCAAATGGCATTTGAATAATATTTATATTGTAATCAGTGTTTACAAGTATGGCATTTATAGTCGGTATTATTGAATATTTGGTTGATGTATTGGATGCCTTGTAAGCTCCTGTAATCGGATTCATTGATCCACACCTAGTCTTTGCGAGAATACAGGCTGTTGTATTTACCACCAGTTGGGCAAGTTTCATGTCACTTGCCGTAAAATTATCAAACATATCAAGGGACTCTCTAATACAGGTCTGAATCTAAAAATTACAATTTATCAGTCGACTGATCGGTCACTGTTATTACATTACATTATATATTACATATTATTTAAAATTATTTTAAAAATAATATTTGGAAAAACTATTTTACCCGAGAGACTTACCTGAAGAAATCGCCTGGAGAAATAAATTACACCTAAAATGACAATCTAGATTGTTATTATACAGACAGCCCTACGTACAAAGTGAAACCCAACTGAGATGCGCGTGGCTGATTTGATTTTTGACGGTACACCAGATCTACTTGCCCTAGATTTCTCGTACCTCAAGCTCATCAGAGCCTCCTGTGTAGTATTTACAGTATATATACAATATTTACAGTGTGTTATTTATTTACGCAGAGTGTAAAGTACAACATCCAACCATTTGATTTATTTTAATAACAACTCTAATTTCTACTGCATTTATTAGTTGTTAAGTTATTGAAGCGATCAATCATACAGTATTTGCTGTGAAAAATTATTAAATGCGTGCCGAGGTAATCTATAAATGATGAAAACATTGTAAAAAAAAAAAAAAAGAAATAAATAAAAAACCGTAAGCGAATAAGTAATATCTAATTTGATTAATATTTACCAAAGAGTCCTTGTTGACTTGCCGGACACATTCCAAAAATGTACAATAAATAACAGCAGGACTGGAATTCAATTCCGAGTTGGCTACTGCATTCTTCGAGTATCATTAATGTTTTATGGAACATAAGCAAAATTATTATTTTATTGATTAACTTAAATTATCAGTATAGAGTGTTTTATTCAGAAAAAAGTAAAGAAAAGTTAATTTACTTTCAAGTATTCTTGGCAGTGTCCATAATCGCTGTCGCCAAGATAAAGCTCAGCACACGAAGACATTGACAGAAGCATTGGATATCCGGATGGTTTATTGGTTGCTCGAAAAAAACACCCATAGCAAGCATCCCGAGTCAGGATATTTTCGTTCTGGGATTCACTGCACAGTTGATTCAAAAGTTGAGATATTCTAACACTATTTGAACAAAATAATAATTATTATCATTATTATAGAAAATATCTATAGACATATAGATAGGAAAGAAACTTTTAGTAAGTTGATAGGGGGGGGGGGGAAAGATTCTTATTATTAAGTAAGAGTACTTGTTATAACTTCCCCACAATACTTTGGTGAAACTGTCATGAGTTAGAGCTTGAATAAATACTTTTTGATAAAGTTTACAGATGATAATGGTAATGAGTATAAATATTGTTATTTTCATAATTGAATATTGGAATTAAAACTTTATAAAATTAAATATTTAATAAAAGTGTCATGGGTTTGAGGTTTGTTGGTGGTTTTATACCTTCCTGGCTGACACATTCCCATGCGTGGGAAATCAGAGCCATGACTGTTCACATTGTTGGTTTATAAAAAAGTAGATTGATGCCGTGTTAATAACAAAAGTATTAATCGGTAAACACTCAAGTGGGAGATAATCGAGCAGATCCATGGCATCCGGTAATCTCGTGAAACGGACATGTATTTATTATATTCGTTATGAATATTATCTGCTGGTATCTCTGCTCTGTAGATTATAAACCACCAGTTTTATGTCCTACAAGCAAAATAACTCACCAAACAAAAATAAAAAATAAATAAGAAATACAAATATAGTATTTGAAAGCGAAAAGCTAATACAATTGTAACGTTATCTGTGGTAAAGAGTAAGCGTGTTCCAGGTGTATTTACGGGCTTTCTGCACCTGATGTTTACGTACGACCAATGGACGGACATTGGACACGCGACCTGGCGTGCTCACCTACACCAGATGCGCTTTTCCGCTGACAATCTCAGTATCGGAACCTACTTTTTTCACATTATCTTCTTCTATTTTTATATAGTTATTGTTGTCGAGTGATAAAAGATATAGATATAATTATTCTAATGGCACTTGTGAGCTGTTGAAGCCTCAGGAAACTCGAACAATGTCGTTCAAATTTTACACTCCATATAATTGCTTCATATATCTATACTAACGATAATGAATAAGAAAATATTTTTTAATAAGAACATTTTAGCATATAATTAAAATAAATTTAATTTTTACTAAAAAAAATTAACTTTAAGAGAAATAGATTGACCTACGCCGACGTACAGAGGGAAATTAAACGTAGTTTGCTAAGCCTGAATTTGGAAGGATCAAAAGTAAAGAATCAATTATTTAATGGGATGATAGTCCTACAAATCTATTTGGGTACGTGTATATAAACTCGGGTGATTCACTCTAATTTTGGTTTGACATCAGAAAAGCTCTTGGGCTAGCTAGAATTGTACACTATGTTTCTGCCCTCTTCTAACCCTCGTCGCGACGTATGTCTCGCCGCGGTCGGTCCGTCTGGCGCGGAAATAAATGCAACGTGTCCCATGTCCTACTTTACTCTTTTGGTATTTGTTTTTTGACGTAAATAACATCTATGGTCGAGTGTCCTACGATTGAACCCCAACTGCTACCAAAAATAATGTTATAGCGGTTGCTTTCCGAGAAAATCCGTAAACTTAAAGAATTCACTGCACAGAAAAAAAAGTCATCTTGAGTCAAGTAATATTTACTTGATCCAAGTATATTCAACTGAAGATAAAATATATTCTTGAGTTAAGTAAATTTTTTTCTTGTTTTGGTCAATCTTGGTTTAAGCAAATATTCCCTAGTTCCAACGTGCTTACCAACTTGAGTGAAGAAAAAAACTTCTTAATCTAAGTAAATCATTCTCTTGGTTTTTGAACTTGCTTCATGTACACACGGGCGTATCGAGGCCCGAGTAGGACAGCAGCCGCGCGGAAACCCATATTCAACATTAAATAAAAATTATTGTTTATGGAGCTAGAGTTCCGGGAGTCGAGACTTTTTTTCAGAAATTTCCTCCTCTTTAAGGATCTTTTTTCTGATTGTCGATATCACTTATAGTTATTGAGTTATTAACGCAACAAATTTCTAACCGTGTACTTTGTATGAGTCGAGCGAATTCTTGTATATACAAATATTTTCGTCACTACACACTTAACTGTAAATCAGTAATATAATGGGAAATCAGCAAGTTAAAAATTAATTAAAAATGTCTAATTAAATGAACACAAACAATAAAAATCATGTATAAGGTTATTTTTTTAAATTTAATTTTTTATTAAAAAAATCTCGGTTTAGTTCCAAAAAATCACGTCGCCAACGTTGGCGCTACTTTCCAAACCAAGAGAAAGATTTACTTAGGATAAGTATATGACATTATTAGTTCAAGAATAAACAAGAACTTGAAACAAGAAGTAAATTTTGAAGAAAAAGATTTTCTTGAGTCAAGATGACTTTTTTTTCTGTGTGGACTTGGATTAATTGACGTATTAAACGTATTAATCGTTGACAAATTATTTTATTTCATAGAAGAGGCTATTAGGGAAGTCCGATAAAAATTATTTTATTGACGGTTTTTTATATCGGGGTTTTTACTTTTTAAAATACCTTTTATTTACACAAACAAAAAAATTTATTATTCATTCAAGATCAAAATAAAAATATTGAAAAATTTACTGAATTAAAAAAAAAAAAACTATAACTTCCAAAACTAACAATTATTTCGTTTTTCTCAATTATTTTATATTCTTAAGTTAGAAAAAAAGCTTATTCATTCTTAATTTTCGACCCGTTCTCAAGTTTAGTTATCACTTGTATTTTATACTTATATTTTTCTGCCTACAAAAAAAAAAAACGATATAAGATCGTTCTAAGAATAGAAATAATTGATAGAAAAGTACATTTTTTGCTCAGTACAACACATAATTTAATTTATATAATAATCACATACATTAAGCAGGATAGAACTATTTTGAAACGATAAATTATTGAGATGTATAAAAATGAAAAAAAAAAAAAAATAATAATAATAATAATAACAATAAAAAACAAAGTTAAAGCAGCCGGAAATAAATAACGAGCCAAACGTTACGACTTGTAGATCTTAAAATACTAGGTTACATCAGGAAATTGATAATCACTATCTGTATTATAAACTACTTGGTATAAATGTATGACAATAGCTTCATGTTCAATGAATCCAAGTTGTATACTTAGGCCTATGGGGTTTACTGTTTAATGAAGCTATTGTATAATATATATACATCAGGAAACTTAGTTGTTACTGACGAGGATATGAAGACGAATAATAATAATAATAATAATAATAATAAGAAGAATAAGAAGAAGAAGATGAAGACTATCAGTATAAATTTTGAGTCTAGTTTATTGTCTGGATTTGGCAAAAATATAAAGCTCGCTATTATGAATGGAATAATAGTAGCAGTTATTGGTTGCGAAGAAGAAGCTATTCAGTGCGAATGGAACGAGGGTTAAAAATAGTCACAGACAATAATATACTCTGCTCGGAACAAGGTAGATAGTTTTGTTCGTTAACTGTAAAATGAAATCGAGGAAATTAAAATAAAAATGAAAAAAGAAAATTTTATTATTCGATCTCACTCAATCGCATACCCGTTCAGAAAACTGGAATGGCCATTCACCTCGTTTGGGTGGTATTGCTGTCCAAAGATCCGAGAATCCGTAGTAATAACAATTGAAATAGAATAGGGTGAAAGGGCTCAAGTTAATAAGCCTGTCATTCTTTGATTTATTTTTTTTATTTTCCAAAAGTTATTATACTTTTGTTATTTATATATTTATGTACCTACATTAAAACTTTGCTAATTAATTGTTCGTTTAATTGCTGATAATAAATAATAACATTAATCGTATTAATTGCGTATAGATTTCAGAAAGTTAAAGAAACCCCCTTAGATAGATCTTTCTACGCAATCATGCCAAATGGAATATAATCATGAAATGTTATTATTTATATTTAATACATTTCAGCATGAAAGCTCTATTAGTTTCTTCTCTTTTGAGTCATTAAAACAAATTAGATTGTAGATATTTCATAAAACATTTATTTTTTTAAATGTTCAAAAGTTAAAACCTTTAGTACCGATTAATTTTAAACTATCAACTTTGACATAACGGAATAAAATCGATTGTTTAATAAAATTAATTGATTAAAAACTAGTTTTAAATATATAATTCTTTCAAACTCTTGGAGATTTTAACATATCGAGAGAAAAATTAGAGAAAAATAGCTTCTAAAGTTAAATCTTCTTTAGCTATCAGTTAAGATATTGATCAGAACGTTTAAAAAAGTAATAAATAGAAAAATTTTTATTGATGAGTAAAAATCTATATGAATAATAAAAATATCAGTAGTAATTGTAGTACTAGTAGAGTAGGACGAGTAGTATGGATAGTAGCGTTGAAGCATTTTTTTTTCTCGACAAGTATAAGGTAGAGGGCTGGCACATGACTCCAGAAGAAAAAAAGTAGGAGTGAGTTTTCCCGCGTTGGAGCATTCGCGAGTCGTATCGGGGAAAGAGACCAGTACAGGAGAAGGTCTAGCGGCAAAGTACGCGTTCCGGAGGGATGAAATAGGGGAAATATAAAGGCTCGATCAATACTTGTGAACTCAGGACATAGCCGCCGCAGGATCGTCGTCGAATTGGGTGTGTTAGTGCCCTGACAATAATGTTTATAATTTTTATTTGTTTCTCCTTTTATAGTTTATTTAGTTATTGAAGTTTATTTTAAATATCGATTGTAATTGAATTGTTATAATTATCATTCAATCCAAGTGCACTGTTTACACTGTTATACGATATAATCTAACTTTGTCATTTAGCCAAGTGTTTAAATTTAAACTTATGACATCATCAAGCTCTATAAAAAACTGTTTCATGTCAAACAATTAAATAAATTGTTTGACATGAATATAAATATACAAAAAGAGGACTGAACTAGTGTTTAAGCAGTTTAGTTGGATACTTGCCTTTGTATATATTTTGTCTTTTGAATTTATTAAAACAACCATCAGTTATATGACTCCGAGCTGGCTTTGGGGTGACGGAAGGGTTTATCGCACGCTCCTGAATAAATCATCCTCCCTGACGCCCTTCTTATACGCTGCAGAACGTAAACGTGACGTAGTCTAGTGGGGGCGGATGACGTCAGTGGTCGATAAACTCACTTCTCCTTCTCGAGTACTACGCCACCCCTAGGACGGGTGCGAGTAGGGATTCGCCCGTTCAGCATACCTTGATCGGGGGTCCAAAGTTCCAGAGTTAAGAGCTTACTCGTATCCAGCCTGTAACCTATTTTTTAGCTAACCCGCTTAATCTCGTATCCTCGATAAAAGTCTTACTCATTTATATCCTGTATGACGAGCTGTTCCATATGGATTCTACTTCTGAGCTTTAGTCATAGCTTAAACCTTACTAAAACTTCTCCTTTATCGGGCTGGTTATTAGATTTTAACTTTAATTAGACAGCAGTTACTTTTTATACCTCCTCTCAGATATTGGTATTTTTTTTTTTTTTTTCCAATTGATCGTTTTATATTGATATATAAAAGGTATAGAGTGTATTTAATTTTATTAAATATTAAATTAAACATTTTATTGTCTATGAAATATAGTTTTTATCTTTGTCTAGACAACAATCTCCCCCTCTAAATTGTCCTTTACGTGGTCTTATTCCTTAGAATTTTTGTTCACGTAGAAACTCAATTTATTCATCAATTATGAACTTTTATAAATGTCCCTACTTTATTTTACGGTTTATTATTGTTACTTGGGTTTTATTAGTTATTACTGTAAACTTTTGTGTATTAAAGTTTTTCATAAATTTTTTTCGATTTAATCCTTGTTTCTGTCATCTAGACTTTTGATGTTCATTTTTAGTTTTAGATGTCGAAGTAAATATTATTATTATTATTATTATTATTATTATTATTATACTTTTTGAGAGTTAATATTTAAATTTAATGGATGTCAAGCCTCTAATGTGAATTGCAAACTCAAGTTAGAGTTCAATGAAATATTTAATATTTATATAACTTTTCAAGCAAAAAACATTAAATAGGAAAAGTTTTATAAAATTAATATTACTTTTCCTTTTAATGACGTTCATAAAAACGGATTAAAAAATTAAAACTGATGAATTTGTCTCAAGTTAATAATTTTTTTCGGGTAACGATCGAAAGAGATATTACTTAGGGATTTTATTATATTTTTAGTGGTCTTTATTATTATAAATAAAGTACGGCTTATAGTTTTATAGAATTATTTAATTAATGGTAGTTGGAAAAGAGCAATAAAAAATTATAGTTCTGGTGAAGAAATATCTGATGAAGAAAATATAAAGTAGAGTAAGAGTAAAGGTGTCCTTAGTCTGGTGAGCATAGTCGCCACCCTGTCTGGGTCATCGCGTGCCAACCCTATACTAATATAATATTCTAGGGTAATAAGACGCGCGATGCTTTAAGGTAGTCCTTTTCATTTTTTTTTTTTACAAGATTACCGCTAAGTAAGCTGTATTTTGTAAATTATAAATATTGATTGGATACTTCAATTTTGTTTGATCTAACCACTATTGTTAGTATTATTGTTATCATCATCATCATCATCACAAAAAACTTGTAAATGCTCAAAAAAATATAATTTTTTGGTGAAATTAATAATTACCTTAAAATTTGATTGGAAGTAAATAATAACTTTGAAAAAATATCTAGATTGAACCGAATTGAAAATTAGGCTTATAATTAATTTAAAATTATTATTATAAATTATAAATGTGGAAAAATGAAACTGTCATTTACCAAACTATTGAACTTGGTATCAACAATCGTATCGACGATATAAAAATGTCAAAAAGGAAGACGATCGACAAAAGGGCAGAGGTTTTGTAACAGAGTTAACCATATAATTGCCGGTCCTGTACTGTATCAGAAACGGGATCGACACGGTCGATTTTAGATAGAAATTTCTAGGGACGTCTGGCATTAATTTAAACGAGAACGGACACGCGCCCTGTGGGCCGCGATCGATCAGTAACTGAGTAAGAGGACAAGGGAGCGATAGCAACGCATCGACACGCCCGTAAAGGGATCCATGCGCGTCATACTGGGACATTCGACATTTCCGGAGTAAGATATACCTATATATGTAAGTGGAGATAACTAATACAACTATTATACCTGAGAGTCCATACTTGTACAATTGTTAAAACTTATTATTATTATTATTATTATCATCATCATTACACTGAAAGTTCATAGGTTACTGGGGCATACTTCCAGAAACAGCAAAGTTCATAGTTCACCACGGTAGTGACGGTAATTGCTGATACCTTTTTTAAATAAATAGACAGTGTACTTGAGAAAGCTTTTAAGCAATCAGAGATAAAACTAAGCGCATTAACGTTGTTAATAAATTAAGAACGCAGACTTTAAACGAAACGTTGTTAATTTTTGATGTAAGAAACTACCATAATATATAGATTATTATTATTATTATTATTATTATTATTATTATTATTATTATTATTATTATTATTATTATTGTTATTGTTACAGTAGTAGTATAGAGGAAAAGTTAAAAAAGAGGGAAAATAAAATGAGACGGGAATAAAGGAAGGACGTCGTAAAAGTAAAATTCACGAGTCTCGGATTGTCGTAAAGCTGCTTACTGTTTTCGCACAGCGAGCAACTTGCAAGAGGATGGTAAGCAACCAACCGAGTCCACACTCACTCTCTGTTGTCGCATAAAATGCTCGAGTACCGTCACTATATACGACTTTAACGTCCGATGGATTTCCTGGATAGTCTTTACTTCTACCGAGCAAAAAATTATATAAAACCATCTTAATCTTAAATCCCTTTTTGCGATATTTAGGGCCGAGGATTAACCGAATAGAATCCCCGTAACTTTATTTCCTTCGCGGATATACTTTTTCATGTTTATGAACAATGTCCGTAAATGAGGAGGACTGGAAAATAATGTAATTATCATAGTTTAAATTAAAATCGGTAAAAATCCCCGTTATATTAATAGATTGATTATAAGCTGGATATTCTGCAGGTCCCGATCTTTTGTTTAATTAATCGATAAACGCTCATCCAAGTATAGTTGACAAGATAATTTCCGTGAAGGACATGATCAGTTTTACGGAAACGTCACTCCCCGACTTGGTTCGATATTGCGTAGGACTCGAAATATATCCAATCGAGATTTCGCATTTGACAGAAAAAATAATTCATTATAACGGAGGAATATAGGACTGAAGTATTTATAAAATGAGAGGGATTATTTTTTTATCGTATAGGTAGTCTTTTCTTGTACACTGCTGTGTACCTCCAACAATTTCATTCAGACATATTTTATTTATTTTAAACTAATATTTTGTTAAATATCTTTAGGATTCTTTAAATATTTTAAACTTTTAAACTTTTAAAATTCATCAAACTTAGAAAAAGTATCTTTAAAAAATAAACCCTTTAAATAATTAACTGGGAATAAGCTCATTATTCGTAAAACATTAATATACTATAATATACTAGCAAGCAACTGGTTTAGTTTTTCTGACGGCTGTTGTAGTTTTTGCATAAAATATAAGTCAAGTCCGGAAAAAGTAATTACAACTTCCCAGCACAATTAGCAACAATAGAATTGCTAAAAAAAAATAATAGAAAAGAAAAGAAACAAAAGAAAGGAAGACGTCTGATGTGCTATAAACTAAAATAAACGGATTTAAATAGTATAAAGTCTGGGGTACATTCATGTGTATCGTTTGATTTTCATCAGACCGAGCCTATCCCACTAACATGTGAGAGAGAGTAAAAGGGTGGATCCTGGTGGATCAATAGTCCCTGTCTGGCCTCACCCTACAGCTCTAAACCTCAGTGCCCTCATTCGCCACCACCACAACTCGACTTGAAACTCAACTCCCGCGTTCTCATATCTGGTGCTGCGAATTTATATATATATATATATATATATATATGTCCGTACTTTACACTTACACGTTTACGGTGACAAACTCCTCGAGGGGTATTTGCTACAGTTCATGACAGAAACTCTGCACAGTAGACTCCACCAGCCCCGTCAATGTGGTTGACCTATTTTTTTTTTCCATGGTTTCACTTGTTTTGTCTCTCTTTATCTTGAATTTGTTTTTCGTTTTCGTTCTCACAGTTTGTTTATAATAACATGACTCGTGCTTCATTTTCTTCATTTAATCTGGGAAATCAAAATTTGTGTAAGCTCTGAAATAATTTAATTTTTTTTAAGTCAAATCAGAATTTTATGATTTGTTTAAAATTCATCCATTTGATAGTATTACTGCATGGAATAAAATTATAGTCCTGTCAAAATTAAAGAAAAATCTGTTTAATTTACAAACTCCAAATTTAAGCGTTTAATCACTTAAGCGTTTAATTATCATCAATATCATTCAACAATTTTCGTTTAATAATAGATATACCCCGAAAAACTTTTATTTATAAATTAATTAATAGTTCTAAAGCGTGTTTAAATAGCTTTTAACTTTTTATTCATGGAAAAATTAAAATTAATATAACTTTATTACTGTTTATTAATATAATGAAAAAAAAAAAAAAAATAATAAATAAATTATAATAATAATAATAATAATAATAATAATTAATAATATTTGATAAAACTTTTCACTCAATAAAACAACATGTTGGATTTGCAGTTTATGGGCAGTTTTTATCTGAGCGATAAAGCAAACAATTAATCAGCAATAAAAAATTGGCAAAAAAGATATTGTTAAAATATTTTGGCATTGATATTTTCTGGACTTTTTTAAATTTCCAATACGTTAAGCTAATACTCAATTTAAAACAGTGGGTAAAGAAAAAGTTTGGTAATAAATGACCATGTCAAGTAGGTGCCAAACAATGTTTATTACCACACCGCACGTATTCTCGGAGTTTTTCTATAGGTTTAATATTTTTTTATTTTTTAATTTTATCTCATGCAGAGCAGAGTATTTTTCTTCTTCACCCCTAAATACCTTGTCTCATTCTATTTAACGTGGCTCATAAAATTTTTTTAAGTGACAGTTAATTCTTGTCCGTAATCCTTCTTTTATGGAAATCAAGTGTAATTTGTATGTGCTATTAAATCATACATATAATTTAAGTTTCATACACGAGAAAATTACAGAAGCGGTTTCCGTTGCATGAACACCCTTTTTGAGTAGTTTTTGTACCATGAATAGTGGTTGGAAATATATAGTTTTAAAGTCTACTTTTAGCTAATTTTTTACTTTTACATGGAGTTTCCTTGAGTATAAAACGAATGTAGATGGTTATCTGATATCTCGTCAGGATATTTTTGCAGTCATGTTTGAGTCAATACAAATTTTTTTATTTCATAAAAGTTAGTATTCAAAATTTCCTACGAAGAGCGTATTATAGCTGAATCATATAGTATCGAATAAATTTTGACAATGAGAAATAAAGCCTTTCAAAAAATATTGTACAAGAAATTATTGCTGAGAATTTTTGTCGCGAGAAATTTTTGCATGAGAAAAAACAGACGGTCAACCTAATTGGGCTCCGTGTCTTTATTAATCGGTAATAATTTCTCGCGACAAAAAATTCTCGATCGAAAATTTCTTAACGTAAAAATTCTCACCCTCACAGAACAAATAATTATACTTGAAAAATTTCTTATAGATTTTATTATAAAAAACAACCAACACGTAAGCTTGTTACGTTGAATTTTTTAACAAGCGATAATTTTACCGCTCACACCCTTCTACATTTCAAATATTTAAATAAATTTTTGTATAAGAAAATATTTCTTCAAAAAATAGTTAAGTTTGAGACATTAAGGTGCCAAATAAAAATCATTTTTTGACTATAAAACAAAAATTATTAAGAAAGCAAGTCTTTGTAATATTCAAATAGTGTAAATAGTACAAAAACTTTCGTAAACTAAGATAATAAAAGTTAATATATATATATATATATATATATATATATATATATATATATATATATAAATATATACATAATATAAAGTATAGTGAAATGAAAACTGGTATAGGAGAAACTTTCAGAAACTTGACTATCTTCTCTCATTTTCTGTCGTCATGAAAATTGAATTTTAGATATAAAAAAACTAAACGTTTACTTTGAAAGTTTGAATAACTTAATCATCAGTCTCTTTAAATTAATACACAAAGTATTCCCGTCTACAATTAAATGAAATGCAACTCTAACTCCATAAACAAATTTAAAATATAAATATCTCTATTTTATGGATAGATATAATTTAATAATTTAATCTGAGCCATTGAATTTTTTTTTTTTTCTTATCAGATTTTTTTGTGTATTTTATTAAGTTAAATTTAAAGTGAAAGCCAAATGGTTAAATTATATTTACGAGAATAACTTCCTTTTTTTTTTATTATCATTGGTTTGTTAATTTGTACGTCAAGGTTGGATCCGGTGATCTTTTCACTCAGAGGAAAAGAATGAGAGAAAACCTTCTAGTACACTCTAGTAGTATAGGTATCGTGGAAAGAAAAGGCAGAGAAGTGCCTCTTCACTTTTCGGAATTAAAGGTTGATGGACATAAAAGAAGGAGAATTTTTTGTACAACCGACACTCTCAGTACTAAAGTGCTTCTTATCCACTAAAAGTTCATCTAGAATTACTCCAGATGATACTAAATAGAAAAATAGAAATTTCATTACTTGTTTGGCTCAGTTTTAATTCTAAATTGTCATTTTCAATGATATTCCTTTTTTATTAAAACATTGCACACAAAAGGCAAAAGGCAAAAAGAAAAAAAAAACGATTTATCAATTTATTCATTCATTTTCAAGAAAATTTTTAATTTGTTTATTAACTACTGAAAAATATTTGTAAAAACTTGAATTTTCTTCTTGTAAATAAGATTAAGTGGTTTACATTTCGAAATGACAAGAGTATTTGGTTATTTATTTGTTGTTTTCAATAATAAAACTCATCGTAATGTCCAATACGTCTTCTGATTGACACTCATTGAAAAGTAGGTGATAATATGACAGGTTAAGAAAAATTCCTCGCTTTCCTTAACACCTTGGTAATTTTTCAACAGTCCCTTCAATCTGTTCAGGCTTAAAATTTAATCATTATAAATTTAGTTTTAAATTCAACGATAAATAAAAATAAATACCCAAAACCAATGAATAATTTACAGGCGTTTTTCTTTATTAAGTTCGTTGACGGAAGTTTAATATGATTAATGGATTGAATTTTCCGTATCAACGTATAATTTTTTTTTTTAACTCCCACAAAGCATCTATTAAATTTGATTTAGTATTAGTAGTACGACAATTTAGCAAATCTTTCAAGCAATTAATTAATATAATAAAACTATAGTATATATATAAGCACATTTAATTAAGCACAGAGCTTAAAATTATAAAATAAATATTTATAGGTTCATTTATTTAGCTTAGTGAAGTAACTTTTGAGTGCGTGTTACAGTATATGGTTTGGCTCGGTCCACTCAGAAGGCTCAACTCTAAACTCTTGTAGAACCCCTTCCATTTACTGTTGCTTTATCACCCTTGCACAGCCCCTTGACTACTCATTTTATGATACTCGATGTAAAGTTGCATTTGCACATTTATGTGTTATACGAGTTTTAATAAATCGCCTGCATTTACAGGGAAACTTTCCGCGCTAGGCGAGGGCGCTGGCAGGCACGTTCAAATCTATATTACCGGCGCCTTTTCTACCAACCACGCCCTGGATATAATGTATAACAAGCAACCACGTTTTTTTTTTTTTTTTTTTTTCAACCTACCGAGTTTTAGTTATAATCATTGTCATAATCATAATTATATGGGGGTGTTCGTGACGCGTGCTGTTAATTAGTTGTCGACGCTTTTACAGCTTCAGGTGATTACACTTATTTATTTATTTATTATAATTAAACTGTCCTTAAGAGTTAAAATCCAAGACTCAAGAGTTACTTTTCTCCTCTCATCTGAAGCAGCAGTCCAAAGGTGAGAATATAACCACAACCAGGGCAAGCGGTGATTATATCACTAAACCCACGAGAGTTTAATGCCAATTCTGTGATGATAACGGTTATGCTTTTGAATTCAAATCCAATTACGTCAGAATCTAGAGATGAGGAATCCGTCAAAGCGATTAATTTCTGGATTTCATACGGAGATTATTGTATGATAATTATATTTAATGCCAAAGCTCTCTGCAAAGAACAAGATCCTGGTTGATCAGTGATTTCTGGTGGATATAAAAAAACAAAAAAAAATAGAGCCCGGTTTTTCACCTGATCCTGCTACGTGAGATTATTTGACTTGACTTTGGGTGGAGAGCAACGCTTAAGCCATGGCCTAACATCAAATGAATCTCAACTTATTGCTGGTAGACGGTAAGAGGATAGAGAGGATGAAGAGGATGATAGAGAAGAGAAAAGAGAAAAGAGAAAAGAGAAAAGAGAAAAGAGAAAAAGTGATTATTAAATAAGTCATAGCAAAGCACAGACATTCTGTTAGGAATAAAATCAATTCCCTTTGGGCGAACTGCTTGTGTACCAAGTAAAGAGAGAAAGCAGATAGTCTGGATCAAAACTATAGCTTGCTTGATTCCGGGTGCTATTATGTCCAAACACCTCATATAGTCTATGGTATGCTTCGGTTACCCCGTGGGGTAGAAAGTGTGTGAGGGCGAGAAGGTCCGCGGGGGACGAAAGGTTCCGCCTGCGCCAGGCTTCCAAGGGCGTTCACCCAAGAGGGCTCAAGCTAGCTTCAGACACAACAGACGCGCACCCCTCTTTCTATTTTTTGTTGAACCAAGAGTACCCCTCTGAGAATTCACGTTCCCAATTCAGTCCATTCAGTGGTGATCAATCCGGTAATTCTCCTCTAATAGACACCAATTGTCTAATCCTTCTTTATCTTGTAGGTTGATCTGTCTTCATAGTGACAACACAAGGTCAATTATTTTTAACACGTGAGGATATAACTTGAAAAATTCTAAAAATTCTAAATTTCTAACAAAATAATAATTTAAAAAACTGTTTTTTTGGCCTGAGAACTTTATAGAGGATGCGAAATCTATTGAATTAGTTTTAATAATAATAATAATAATAATAATAATAATCATTAAAAATCTACTCTAGACATGCGCGGAGATGTAACTTTTAATAAGCATAATTTCATCGATCCTTTCCCTTTACCTTGCAATTTTAATTACGGAAATTTTTTTTTTTTCATGAAAAAATATCTATCTTTTGAAAAATTAATTAATAAATCCTCGCGGATTTGTAAGATAATAACTTAAGAGACTCCCGTAGCAATATGGTAACTAGATTAGGTACTTGCGTCTTGATGACGTTTTGTTGATATTTTCTCGGTGCGGTTGCGATAATCTAACTAAACTGTAATCTAGTACATATGTTACTCCTTTGTTTTTATGTCTATACCTGTTTATAAAAGGGAACGGGGGATGGGTTATTGTATATTGTTCTTTGAAAGCAATTAAACCCAAGCACAGCAAACTTGAGACACTAATTCGATCAGTTCTCGGTGTCAGAGGTTCACTGAAATGAGACATTGTTCAAAATCTAGTGATGCCAGCTAGTCCCGAATAACCCGAAAAACCAAAAAAACTCAAAACACCAAGATAAAGATACTCAAGACAAATAGATAAATTTTTTTTCTGGATGAAATTTCTTTAAAAATTTAAAAAATTGGATGCACTCGACACCTATCCTGTTGCTATCAGAGTTCAGACAACCCTACGTTCTATTTAACAGGTTAGACATAAATTAATAAATTAGGCATAAATTGTTATTCTCAGTGTCTCCTGTGGTATTTAACCCCTTCATACAAATCGATTTAAGAATTTATCACTTTTTCATCCCGGAGGGAAACGTACCTCGAGTTTAGTTCCCAGTTCTCACTCATTGTCGTGTACCTCTGTTAGACCCTCGATCTTAACAACCCTTTCGGGTTCTCAAAAAACATAATTTACGTGGGACCACGAACGTAAGCACACTCCGGACAATTGTTTATCTATAATGAGATATGTTGAGATGATTTCTATAAAAAAAAAAAAATAAAATTTCGTGTTGTTTTATTAAAGAATTAAAAGCTGTTGCGTCAAAGCAGTTATTTATCAATAAATTATTTAGAGTGATCATTGATGATATGCCGGTTATAATTAAGCAGATGTAGATGAATGGAATTTAGACAATCTATACATGAGTGTATGAGTACTAGAAGTAATATATATATATATATATATATATATATATATATATATATATATATATATA
>CAJNRD030001119.1:70773-151428 GCA_905319865.3 Cotesia congregata
AATTTAATTCTTTATTAAAAAAATCTCGGTTTAGTTCCAAAAAATCACGTCGCCAACGTTGGCGCTACTTTCCAAACCAAGAGAAAGATTTACTTAGGATAAGTATAGGACATTATTAGTTCAAGAATAAACAATAACTTGAAACAAGAAGTAAATTTTGAAGAAAATAATTTTCTTGTGTCAAGATGACTTTTTTTTCTGTGCACGTCTAGCCATTAATGGGTTCAACAATTTAGATTGAAATAATAATACTTTTATAACATATAATACGTATAATGTTTAATAATTTGGGTGAAAGAGGCTGCTCACGCCAAGGTTTAAGTTGAAAAATAAAAGCAACACACTTTTTAGTGGAGTAGAAACGTGCGAATGTGCAGTTTGGAGCATAGTTTAGTCGTTGCGGTAGGTTTTAGTCAAGGCGTCAGTACCATTTCAGTTTCAAGGACATGTTGAGGGGATTCGCATTTAGTTTGGCTGAGCGTTGATGGCTCTGCTCTAGAGAGAAAAAGATAAAGAAAAAATAAAATAAAATGCATTCGACGAAATGGTGAATTGACCTATGAAACCACTGTATATGTATACTGTATAATTTATATAATTTGTATAATGTAATAATGTAAATATTGTCTGGGTTGAAACGGAGACGAGGCCGAGGACGAGGACAACTCTTAAATTAAGAAGAAGGAGAGTGTTAACATTTAATCTTTCACACGATATTTTTAATAACTGCTGCGCAGACGATGAATGTCCCATGACTTGAATCGTTCCAGGTTGGTCAAGACCTACCGCAACATAAACAGCAAAACTATACAGTGCTCACTTGTGGTTGAGCCTCATATCAGCTCAACCAGCTCACAGACCCGTGTGACATTTTATGTCGTGTGTTAAGCTAAAGCCAAACACTGGCTCCTTTGTTTTGTCGATTCGACGCCATGAGAACCACGTGTTTGGCCTCTCACGTTTCCCGCCAATGAAACACGCCCGACGCTACAAATACAGTCTACCGTCTACAATCTGGAGCTCTGTTTATGCATGTATTTTAATGTACTGGTTCTTGGTTCTTGGTTCTTGATTGTTGGTTGATTCCCTCCTCCCCCTTCTTCTTCTTCTTCTTCTTTTTCTTCTTCTTCTTTTTCTCCCCTGCCACCATTCTCCACCTTTCTCCATGTTTACCGCACCAGTGTATTGTTAAACGTTCTAGACAGTGTTTTTATATAATTTGTCCAAGGCTATCGACAATGAAAAGGAGCAACATTAACATGCATAACACATCTATCTGATCCAAGTCTGTATCAGTGTGTGTGTGTGTATCAGTGTGTGTGTGTGTGTGTGTGTGTGTGTGTGTGTGTGTGTGTGTGTGTGTGTGTGTGTGTGTGTGTGTGTGTGTAAACTCTATAGTGGGAGCAATGAAAATTGACGTTTTAAGTTTTAAGTTGGCTTTGATGTGGCTTTTTGCGCTCAGTTCTCAGCTCCCGAGACTAAAGTCTCAGAGTCTCTGGGATGGTGCTTCTCCGATGTCACTGACGGGAACCAACACAAGCCGAGAGAGAAGAAGGCAGACGGCCTACAGACAGTCAAGCGTGGGGACGGAGAATGGGTTCAAATACCTCGTTGTTGAGCGCGGGAGCCTCTCTGCGATTCATGGAGGCGTGGAATTTCCGTCGGAGAGGTAAGCACCAAGGCACCTGGACAAGTAGACGCTTCGTTGCTCACCTTCGTATGCTCTACATATACATTTCGATCATTTTATTTATTTTCTAGGGAGTGAAATCGTCTTATTATTTCATTATTGATTGATAATCCAATCATCATTATAAAATATTCTATGGAATACCATAAAGTTACTTTATACCGACTTGTCAACTTCAAGTTAAAATGACAGACTACCACCATTACCACCATTTTCTTTGTATAATTTCTGATAATTTTAATCAGGATTAGATTCTCAACTATTCACTCTCGCCGTTCTTGTTCTGCTCAGGAATTTGAGAAAAACTTGAAAAAAAGGCATTGCACGAGCTCGATAATGAAATGTCGAACTAAGTGCCTGATCATAGGCGGAACCTCTTTTGCCCGATTTAATCATCCCGTTTAACCTTTTTCAGCACATCATCGTTAGCTCCGGCCTCTTATGTTCTTCATCGATGAGCCATATTAAGTTGAAATTAACCTGTAACTAACACTAAACACTACCTTCGAGAGTCTTTAAATATATTTTTGTTAGATCGAATCCAATTTCTTAATCTTTTACAGAATATTCTTTGATCGAAATTTACGTTGATGGTTGCTGGTTTAGATTTATTAAAAGTTTATAGTTTAAAAAGTTATATGCAATTTTAAAGTCAATAGAATGACATTTATTAATTATTTATCTTTTGTGACCAGTCACTTAAAATTTTAATAATCAATTTTTGATATTAAAAAAAATAACTTAATTAATGAATTTTTAAAAAATATTAACTCGATCCGTATAATCCCTTAAAACAAAAACTTAGCAGTTGAGTACCACTCGACCGTTGGTTCCCGCCTTGTCGCCAACTTGAGGATCGTTTCCCGCCACAATGCGCGCGCAGTTGCGTGCGTTATTCTTATTTTCTTTGGCCTTCCCTCCTTTGACTCGAATAGGGCATCAAACTTGGAGTTCACACACTTATACACTCGACAATCAACAACTGTAGGGTCCTTAGACTCATGAAATGAAACACATGTGTAAATGTATGTGTGAGTGTATGTATGTTAAACTCGCGTGTATTAGACTTTTTCATAGCGTTTATTAACCGGCCGTTTTCCCGTCTCCGGTTATAATGTCCCCTTTAGAGGCATTCACACGACGTTTTCATAACCTTTATGACTCCGACAACACCCGCATGAAAATAAATAAAGTCATCAGTGCCCACTGAATTTATAAAACTTTAGTAATTCCCACGGAAAATCAGTCTACCCGCACAAGTCATAGACAAAGGGTCATGGGGTTCCTGGTGTAGGCTTAACGCTTTGCTCATCTCCCACACATCTTAATATATAAAAATATAAAGAGCAGTAAATAAGGCTTTATAATCTTTATAATAATGAGCTCACAATGTTGCCCACGTTAACGTTCACGTATCATCAGAGACATTTATTCCTCCTTTTTCTTACCTGTTTTTTTACAACTCCATCTTTTTTTTTTTTTTTCTTTAACTCCACTGCGGGTTCTTTATCCACCGTTTTTTTTATTATTCTATAAGTCCTGCGGTTGTACGAGGTTCCAGCTTTAAAAACTTACTTCCATCCGCTGCGGTTTCGTCACGTTTACTCAGAAAACTTTTTTAAAAATTTTACTTTGGTAACAACCCGTGTAAGTCATCTGTCTTTTCAGATTTTTTACTTTCTCAACTTTAAGGGCTCAAAATTTTATCATATATATTATAATAAATGTACCACGAAAAAATTTTTATCTTTGACCCATTTGTCATTTTTTTTTTTTTTTTTCATATTTTGGAAATACATACAGTCAAAACCGTTTACAGCGACATTGCTTACAACGACGAACCGGGTATAACGACGAAATTTCAAGGTCCCGTCTTAATGCAATATAAAACCTTCAAGCTTAAAAGTGTTTTTAACGACATCGCCTATAACGACAAATCGCTCATAACGACCATGGTTGAACCATCTTTTCGAAGAAAAATATCGTTTATAACGTCTAAGACATGCTTTTGCACTTGTATTTAGGTCTGTATTTGTTTTTCAGTAATTATATTTATAACGTCACAAGTTTTTCAACAGTTGAAAAAGACGAAGTATCTGGTACAGTTCGGGCAAACGTTCATGCCATCTTTGACAACTTTAGAGATAGACAAGTATATTGAGGTAGACAACGAGGTAGCTGTATGCTCGTCAATGAGTGATCGGAAAATGTTAGAGGATATTCAAAATCATGACACGATGGTTGAGAATTAGGATGAACAAGAAAATGATGAACAATTTGTAATACCAACGTCAGGAAAGCACTAATTGCTATTACTGTTTTACAAAAATTTGTACTTGACGAAGAAGAATTAAGTTTAAACAATAACAATGAAATATTGCATAAAATGTATTAACAAATTCAAAATAACTGCGTATAGTTCCAGTGCATTAAACAAACTAAAAGGATAAATTTCTTAAAGTAATTTTTGTATAAATATTCATAATAAGTATTAGTTAACATCATTAACTGTAAGATGATATAACAATGCAATTTTAGTTTAATAAATAGTTGTAATGTATTTTTGAATGCAATGAGAACGTTTTTAATTATTAATAATAGATATTGGTCATAACGACTATCGGCTATAACGACCATAATTCATCGGTCCCTTCAATGTCGTTATAAACGGTTTTCACTGTATAACATTACTGAAACGACATCTATTGGCGTTTTAATTAATAAAAATAATTGAATGAATTTTATTTAAAATGATCAATGCTGTAAAACAGATCAAATTGAGTATCAATTCAGGTACCTTTTGTTTTTTTTTTCCTGCTTTTTTTAGTAGCAAGTCAATGCATATATATATAAGATTGGATAATGAAGGCCATTATTATAGATAACACTAACACGGGAAAAATATGGTAGTTTTTTTTTTCTTCTTCTTCTTCTTAATGGTTAAGTTGTTAAATGTGTTTATTTACTAGAAAATATAGTATAGTATCGGGCTGTGTCAATTGTGAATCGGATGCCAACGAACTTGTGCGACCTGAGTCATATTCCAAGAAGAGGAAACATGAGTAGCCACACATATTAGCCCATGTATGTATAAACGATGACAAAGTAATGTAATTGAGTAAGTTGTTCAAGGTAGACAGGAAAATATTTAGTTAGTTTTAGTTGGATAGCCCCTATTGAATGGACAGAGCATGGGGCATGAAGTTGATGAAAAATTTCTACACTATGAATTAGTATGTAAAAGTATGTATAAGAGAAAGGTGAAGCTTATAGATAGATCGAGCTGAATAAGGAAAAAAGGGAAAAAGCGCTTAAACATTGTTTATGTATGCAAAATATTTCTTTGAGAAATAATTTAAAATATTGAATTTACGAGCAGTCAACTACTTCTCTTCTGCTCCACCTAGTCAATCGCTTCACCCTATTTATATACCTTCGACTCGAACCCTCGACGAAGACAAGAGTGAAATTTACGATGCGTTCTCGCAATAAATTTTCAAAAGGCACGAAATTAGATTGGCAGACATGCACGCTTGCTCAAACGAAAAAGGATTCTTTCTGTCAACGAACCGTGGAATATGCTAAAACTGTCGCATAACCGAATCACTGAGAAATTCGCTAAGATTACATGACTGGGACACAATTGGGCTCTTGATTCTACATTTAAGATTTACTCTAATTTAAATATCCAAGGATTAAATAATCGGGGTCTTAATTTTTCATTCAGTGATTCTTGAGTGGGTCCAACGTTTTTATGGAAAAAAAAAAAAAAAAAAATAGTTTTTGATAGGGTAAATGCACCAATTATTGACCGATTAAGGTTTTCTTTTTCTGTACTAAGCTATAAAAAATCTATTAACCTACTAAAAAAAATTTGTAATGGATTTTATTAAAGTTAAATACTTAATTAATAATAATTAATAACTATTTATAATAAAAATTAACAAAATTATATTAATTTTGTTATTTGAATGTTGAAATATTAAAATCACCAATTATTGACCGAAAAAACCCAATAAATGACCGAGGGTTCTCCAATTAATTCACCGCTCAAATAATTATAAGTAATTTTGTAAACTACCTGTATGTAATTAAATTTATGCAGTATTTTGAAGTATTAACGACATCTTTAACAAAACTAAACATACAATATAATTTTAAATCGTACTTTTTTATAAAATAATATAAATAATAGCAATAATTAACATAAAGTCACATTTCTTTAGGTCACAAATGATCACAAATTCATTTTGATGACGATAATTCTTCTAATTCACTTGAAATTTTTGTATTCTTCTCCTTCTTTTTTTCAATTAAAGCTTTTTTACTAGCTTGTAACTCTTTTTTATTTTTTTAATTGCTTAGCAATTTTTTCTTCTAATAATTCGTTTTTTGATATAACCGTTCACTAAAAAAATTAGAACAAAATAAAAATAAAATAATCAAAAAAGATTTTAAGTATTATTTTAATTATAAATATACATTTTATAATGATTATTTTTATATTTACAAAATATTGAATGACTAAAGTACTTTAAACACTTGACAGATTTAATTTTGAGGTTTAGAAGTTAGTATTATAAATATACGGTCATTAATTGGATTGTGATAAAATCAGAGGGTCTAATAAATGACCGAATGAATTTTTTACTGGGTATAAAGGGCTTCTGACGGATCCAATAGTTGACCGGTCTTAAAATAATATTAAAACTTATAATTTAACTTAATTTTTTCAAAAAAGTTGGAATCTGATCTTTAATTAACACATAATAAAACTAAAATATTTTATATTATGCCGATAAATATCACTAAATTAATGATGAAATGCTCTCACTCTCCAATTGTATACGCTAGTTATTTTTGACCGCTTTATGGCTGGTTCTGTTGTAAACAAACTCAGAATATTTTTTTAAAGCTATAATCACTGCCCAATTAATTGCGTAATTTTTTATTATGATGATTAAATGCCATATTGTTTTATTTTAATACTTTAAGAAAAAAAAAATCCTTGTAAAATATTAATTAATTAACTTTTTCATACATCGGTCAACTAATTGGTGACCGGTCAACAACTGGTGCATTTACCCTATATAGTGCTAAGAATTTCAAAAAACTTGAATTTTTTATTTTTAACAAATATACTTATTGAATGATGATTAAAAATTAAAATGCATTATTATTTTGTTTACAGGTTGTTCATCGCAGTACATCGGCAGCATCTCCAATAAAGGTAAGAATAACCTTTTATTATAAATTATAACCTATAACCAATCAATAGTTTCTTTTATATATACCCTATGAATATCCAAGTATACTATACACGCTGGCGTAATTTTCTCAAAGGGTGTCCAACGATACAGCAAAAGTGGGACACCCCTTAAGTTAGCTTGGCTCACACCCTTCAGTTAGCTGATGCACAATCTACAGTGCAGAATGTAGGGTCTTTAGCCTATCTATCAGAGAGCAATAGCAATAGAAAGAGTCAGTGCAAAAGCAAGAGCAAGAGCAAGAGCAAGAGCAAGAAATCCTTCTATCAGCAAAAGGAGAAGGAAAGATGTACTCTAACTCTGACGATACAGTGCTTAAATATAACAAGTGTGTACGTATCCTATGTATGTATGTATGTGAGAACTCTCTTTGCAAAGGAAGAGCATCAGCCTTGTGTTATATTATGTTGTGCTCTAGATTGAATGCACCTGGTTGTCGGTTTAACCGCCTTTTTTCCTTCATCACTGTTCTTTTAGTCTCGGGCCTTGGATTTTCAGTCTTCAGTCTTGGTGTTTTCTTTAGTTGTATGTAGTTGTATATCCTATATCGTACATAGTATATATTGTATATGTAATCGAGGTAGGTCATATAGTTATCCTGCGGAACAACATCCTGTAAATCTGTTGGCAACATTGTTCAATGTAAAATATGACGCCGTGAGCTATTATCAATTATAGTAGACTATTCACTGCAGAGACACACCGCTTTTTAACGCGGAGCTCTTGTCAACAAAGTGTTTAACTAATTCATGTCATTTAGCAGACACTTATTAAACGCGGGAATCCAAATAGAACCTGAGATGTATACTCGCTCGGGAATTTATCTTTCTTGCTATCTGTTATCAGGATGGAATTTAAAAATATATCAAAGATCGCGGGCTCAAACTTACCAGAGTTTAACTTTCAAAAGTTTCATTCCTTTAATTTAATTTAATTTAATTTATTGATGGTGCAAGAAAGTTATTAAATAGCAGAGGTACACTGATAAAAAAATTTATTAATTTTTAATAAATTTATTATTCATTTAGTGCTTGGTATAAGTTACATTTTTTAAACTTTTAATAAATAAAATATATATATATATATTAATTATAATTATCAACAAATCAGTATGATAATGAAACATATTTTTTGTGTTTTATTAAAAAAAATTTTCACTGCATTTTATAGTAATAAGTTTTTTTAAATTTTAATTTCGTATTCGAGATTGAAGAATCAAATAAATATTATTAATTTAAATTCCTGCATAAAAACATTCGGAATTCTGTAAATGATATTGAAAAAAATATTCCTTAAATTATTTGATTTTGGTAGAGTATATTTTATCGTGTTCCACTGGGTAAATAAATAAATAAATAAATAAATAAATAATTAATTTTATAGTTTTAACTCATATTTAATATAAGTAAAGCGTATATAATATTAAGTACTGTATACCGTCTAGTGATTTGTCACAAACTTTTGTGTCGTGTACCAGAATATAATGGAGAAAAATCAATGCAAGTATTACTCGGAATTGACGGTATTTGGTGCGTTATATTTTTTGATAAAGCCCGAGAGCGAGGGTCCAAGTCCCTATATATCGGGAGTTATCGAATATCGAAGTGATCCTTAGGTTTTTATACTCACAACGGGAATAAAGCATCCGGCATAGTATATAGAGTAATAGAGTACAGAGTATGGGAATTCTGAAAAAAACCAGTCAGACAATACAATGCCCCCGGGTATAAAGAATTTGATCGAGCGCGGTACATTATTTTTCTTTTATTATTTATTCCGTATCTTAAATATATAATAAATACATTGATATTTTATATTAATTTTAATTATTAACGGCCAGGGTTATGTTTCTTTGTTTGCCGGTATTGTTATCTATTATAGAATCAAAGAAACCATTAAACTTAATTCCTCGTCTTAGTCTCGGTGAATAGGAGGAACTCTGTTAGAGATGTATTTATATTATGTATCTTATACGAGAATAAAAGAGGTGAGGATGTGGTCCATGCGTTACTAAACAAGAGAAACACCTCATGTTCATGCTCGAGTAATTTAAGCTGCGGTGACAACTCTAGAGTAAAGTAAGACGCAAAAAAAGAAAGGACCGCGTTATTCGACGCCGGTCCTCCAATCAGTTAACTTCCTGTTTAATATGTCTATAAAGAGTATACAACCTTACCACACCTATTCCCTGTTTTTTTCCGTTTATTAACTGATTTAAAATTTTTTTTCTACTCTTATATGTTTTAGTTTATTGTAAAATTATAAAGGCGGATAATCAAAATTTATATTAGGATTAGTTAAAATTAAAGATGTAGTATACTGTATACCGCGAGGGAACAAAGGGGGTTCTTCGATTTTCATCAGTAGCATTTATTTTGAATTTTTTTTAATAAATAAATAATAAACCGCGGTCTAGTATGAATGCTTGATAAAATTTTTATTTATAATATAAAAAGACCGCAATATTGAATAAAAAATATAAAAAAAAAAAAATAGCATTGTTATAATTTGAGTTAAATGTTAAGTGTACTGTGATAATCATTAAGTGACACAGTAGTATTATTATATGTATATTATTCAATTAAAATGACTTTGGTAGTACGATACAGTTGTTTTATGGAATCGTACGTGACCAATGTATTCATAACTTATGATATGAGAACGTGTAATCAGATAATATTGAGAACACTTGAATTAATAATAATATATACAAAAATGTTAAGCTACACTGATAGAAAAACAATCTTGATTCAAGAAACTTTTTTTCTTCAAAACTTGAACTCTTGAAACTAGATATAGATATATTTCTTTCAAGAATTTTTGTCTCTTGGTTCAAGATAGGCGATAACATTGATTTAAGATGTTACCGACTTGTGTTAAGAATGGCTTTTTTTTTGAGTCATTAATTAATTTACTTATTTCTAAGAAATAATTTTTTTTTGGTATAACAGTTAAAGACTATTTTAGTTTTTGAATTATACTTTGATGAATTATTTCAAGTTTTTTAACTTAAACGATAATGTTATTTTGATTGAAAAACTTAAATGTATCAATTGAAGATAATATAGCTCTTGAGCCAAGAAAATCTAAATCAAGACAAGAAATTCTTAGAGCAAAATAATCATTTGTCTTACAAAATAAATTTTTAGATCAAAAAAATATCTCTTGAGTCAACATAAATTTTCTATCAGTGTAGCTTTGAATAAATATTAATTAGTTTTATTGAAAGCATAATCATTGTATTCTTTGTCTTTTACTGGGATTTTTATTAAATATAGAGGTAAATTTATAAATAATATTGCATATAATTATCTTGCTTCAATTATTGCGATAATTAGATACCACGATAATTTTAAATAGATATTACTCCAAGTAATAAGAAATTATTTTAAGCCGTATACTAATCATAAGATACTATCGAATATTTAATATATGTATGTAACTTAGCTTCGCAACTGCTATTAATAATAACACTAATAAGTGTAACTTGGAGTTCTCGCTCGGAGGAAATTAATAATTTTTAATAGTACCGCGAGAATTTACATTGGGTGTCATTTAATAATAGTAATTTTTATCTTTTTCTTAATTAAAAATCCACGATTAATATTTAAAGATCTGAAAGTAGTATCGCATTATATATCATTAAAATTATCACTGTGGTTATATATTCAGATCAGGTGAATATATAAATAATATATACTTTATTTCTGAGGGTTTCATTATCTAAATGTAACTGTGAATTGATAAATTTATTTTATTTTAATAATAATTTACTGTTAAATTCATTTTAATTAAATGCGTACCGTATATTTTTAATAATTATTTCTTATATTATACATTTAAAAATACAACATTGTTTCAATTTTTTTATTTCATTAATTATTAATTTACTCCATCTTATCTGGTATGCGATAGGAAACAGCTTAAAAACAACCATGACTAATTAAAACTGACGCCCTTCTCAATTTCCTCATAAAAATTCTCAGAATTATAATGATAGATACAAAAAGTAAAAAACAACTCGAAACTCGAAACTCGAAGCTTATCACCATATTATCCAAAAATATATGAAGCTGGCTGGGCTTCCTGTTCGTTCTCATGCCTGTCTGCCCTTAATAACTTTGTAGACAGATTCTGGATGATTGAGGTTGTGATATCTTCCCATTAGGTTAATTACATCAATAAGATAATGAAAAAAAAAAAAGTTAATACTTTTAAAAGTAATATAAGCTTATATTCACAGTGCGTCACTTGAATATTTGAATAGTTATTGCGATTATAATAATAATAATAATAATAAGTACCAAGTTTGTCAGTATGTTGTTTTTAACAAATCATTAGCCTGTTTTATTAGTTTCGCTTGGTTACTATTGACGTCAAACTGCGGATTGTCGACGTCAACACTGTGAATATAGAAGACTTTGATGATCAGAATGCTTCCTGCTATTCTATTCCAATTAATGAGCTTTTGTTTTAAAGAGTTATTAACTAAAGCTTACAGTGTATCACGTCTTAAACCAAAAATAATATCTGGGCTTATTATAATAGTTTCATCAAAAATCATCATTTCAAGTTTGCACTTAATAATACTTTCTCACAACACCACAAACATCAATTGTCTTCAAATTTATTAAATTTTTTTAATATAATCATAAATACGATTTGCTTCAACTTCATTATCATCAAATTAAATGATTACACTAAAAACTTATTTATTTCTTTAAAAGACAATGACAATGACGTCCCTTTTATTACGTTGAGCCCCAGGTGAAGCTATTCGTAGAATAAAATCAACTCAAGTGATTAATTAGCTTGTTTTTCGATTGATATGCTTTAATTAGACTTTATGACGTCAAAACACTACTAGGAATATTAGAATAACAAAAATACTTCAAAGACCAAAAAAATATAGAAATTAAAACATATAAACATAGAAAATTTATATCATATATCTATCTATAAATATTTTTTTTTTTTTCGTGGGAAAAGTAGATGTGAGTTGAACTTTTCAAGGAAATTTTTAAAAGCATAAAAAAATAAAAAAAAAAAAAAAAAAAAAAAGAAAATACAAAGATGAACCAACAACGCAAATTTTATTCACCTTGGCCCACATAACCAATTTCTATAAATTGGTTAATTTAAAAATGAACGTAGCCTATAATTTTCTCGTAAACAAGATAATGGTTAAAAATAGAAATTAGTCCCTGCTGACGGAACGAATAGAAGTAAACAACTGAATATATTACTATCATATCAAAAGCTATCGATGACAGAAATGAAAAGAAAAAAAAAAAAAAAAAGAATAAATAAAAAGTTGACTAGTTATAGGTTAAAGTGAAAATAAAGTGGCTGAAATTATCGTACCGCTGTCATCATTATCTATCATTATTGTAGTTGTTGTTATCACGTCCGATCTATAAATATTTATTGATCTTATAAATTATACCCAGGGTTGACTTGTCTTGACTTGTTCATCGAAATTTACACCGTAAAGGAAAATAATAATAATAATAATAATAATAATAATAATAATAATAACACACCATAATAGTATATACATGCGTATAAAATGAGTTATTAAGTGTTGGAATATAATTAAATGGAATTGTAATATAAAAGGTAACACATGTGTAGGTTGACTCGACTATCAAATAATCGTTTGATAATACAAAAGTTTACGTAATAATGTCACTAGATAAAAATATAAATACAAATTTTATCGCCGACGCCAAGTTAATAATAAATTATTTAGTTAATAACAGCAACCGGAGACGGTCTGCAGCCAGACTGACAGACGTGTATGTAATTACAATTATCAATTAAGCCAGAGTTAATTATTATTAGAAGGCTAGAGAAAGAGTGAGCAGGAATGAAGACGTTTAACTATTAGGAAATGGGTCAAGGCGGCGAAATTACTCGTATCTGTCTTCGTCTCTTACTCGGTGCTTTTTTTATCCTCTGTTTTTTTCCTTCTGCTGTCAGTTAGGTGTACTTGTTGTGCGACAACAAATTGCATAACGAGTTACAGCTTTACGACGCATCGCAATAGTCATTATCGGTGACGTGGACGTTGAACGGTCGCCAGGTCGCATCTCTGCAAGAAATAAACTAACGTGAGTTCAGAGCCGACGACAAAATCAACATCATCATCATCATCATCATCATCATCATCATCATATCACACACATACAATGTACCATCTAAAATTATATTAATAGAATTTTTCTTTTGAACCAAGTTTACTTTTTTTCAATGCAATAAATTTAATTAAATTTTTAAATGTTATGATTGTGATCCTTGAATAATTATTAATTCAGCTGAGGCAAAAGCAATCATGTCGTGATTTGGGCAAGACGAGCTTTAATTGAGACATTACCAGATGTTCTTGGGAAAATTACTCAAGGAGGTAAACAGCACAAGGATTGTATTGTATATGCACGCGCGACTAGGGGCTTATTCCTACTTTTGTTCTATTCGTACTGTTATGTTACGTTATGTTGTGTTATATTATGTGTAAGATGATGTCACCCGAACAGTAATTACCAAAGTTTCTAATGGTATGTATGTAGGACATAATAATATGCCAGTACATTTATGCATGCATTGTTATTAAATATAAAATTTGATTGTAGTTACATAAATTACATAATTATTTATTTTATTTTGCGATGTCCTGATAAAATTGGTACGTAAAAAAAAAAAAAAAAAAAAAAAAAAAAAAATACTTAATACGTATACGTAAAAGATAATAATACTTTACATTGCTCACTATACTCACCAAAGCTTGTATTATTTTGATAAGAGTGTAATAAGAATAAGAATAAAAGATAAAATTAGGTGAAACGATAGAAAAAGACAATTAATTTCAAATGCAACGTTTTATTATATCAATGATTTCATAATTCGTAAATATAACAAGTTACAACAGAGAATTATATTTTTTTTTATTTTGGTGTTTGTATACGACAGTTGACGCTTGATCTAACGTGTAACACGCTTAACGATTTATTTATCATCATAATTATAATTTTAATCTTTATTAATTATTTGTTATTTAATTGTTACAAATTGGTGCGTTATCATTTATTATTTATAATATAATAAAACTGTTTCGTGATTTCGTTCTATTCCATTTGATATTTCTGTTTGATGATAGATTAACCATACATAAACGTTTTTTTTTTCTTGCTGTTGCCTCGATTAAATAGAGAAAATGGTCAACCAGAGGCGGTCGTGACCGAGAGAGTTTAAAGAGTTTCCTGTGGGCAACCAGCCAATAATGGAAATCCATCGTGGCTTCTTGTAATCCGTATTATACTCTCTGATATTGTATCCGGCAAAGACCTCTGCCTTCTTATTCTTCTCCTTTGGGGCAAATGTTTATCACTTTTGTCATTAAGTCGCAATAAACCCCCAGAGCCTCGTTTCATTTCATTATTTAAATAATTTTTAATTTTTCCTAAACTTTAGAAAAATTTTTTTTAGTTCATGACTCGGGCACTTGAGCTCTATTTTATTAAAAATGCTTTAAGCCAGATTATAATTTCCGATG
The DNA here is from genome assembly GCA_905319865.3 of Cotesia congregata. Taxonomy (NCBI): domain Eukaryota; kingdom Metazoa; phylum Arthropoda; class Insecta; order Hymenoptera; family Braconidae; genus Cotesia; species Cotesia congregata. Next base: position 85,283 of record CAJNRD030001119.1, read on the forward strand.
AAATAATTATCTTTGATGAAAAATTTTTAAGGAATTAATATTTTCAATCACTAAAATAGTTAGTTATAAAAATAAAAATAAATTTTGCTTTAGAATTTTCCATTTACAATAATAAAAATTTATAAAAAATTTCGCAACATTACGAAATGTTCGGAATAACAGGAATAACCTCTATAAGCATCTATAAGACAGTTCTCGAATCCTGTCAAATGGAAGTAAATAACTAAAATAATGAGCAGTTCTATACATTATTATTATTATTATTATTATTATTATTATTATTATTATTATTATTATTATTATTCATGGTTGATGTCTTACGTCAATTAAACTTTGTTTACAGCTGAGTCATTTTTCGCCCAAGTATTCTCCGCGTAATAACTTGTAGGCTTAGATGAGTACAAGCTATAACATACCATGTATACACAACATCATATAACGTATATCCACGAGTTGAAATGCCATATTAAAAGATCTTACCGAGACATATAATGCACAACATACACCCATTAGATATTATAAAAAGTGGGAAGAGAATTGAGGGCACCAGAAATAATGGTGCGTAAAATAATAATATATATAACATCGCCCTTTTCACTAAAAATTAAATTTCAGCCGACTCACGTCCTGGATATTATATACACTAATACACAGTGTATTATATTTTCTATAGTAGGTCTAGGCGTAATCGGTGCTTCCACGCATGTGCACCACTTCGTAAACATAAACATAAATATGTAAACAAACATTGCATAATATGACAGACACTTTTATTTTACCTAGCTATACGTAACAAATGTAGCCTCGAAAAATAGACCAGGTAGATTACTGATTATATACACGAACAACTACTACACACTACGTTACATATATTTATGGAAAAATTCTATTTACTCGTATTATGTTGATGGGTATCTAATCAGGAGTATTTACAATGCTAACCTGTGCAAAAAATTTTTTTTATTATTAAATTTCTAAAAAAAAATACATCAAAGTGTTGAAGTTAGTCATAGGTCGAAACTCGCAAAAACCGGGCCACGATTCATTATTACAAAATTTTTTTTCCAAGAGTACCGTAATTCTACGAGCGTATAACTTGACTTACTTTTGCTACTACTACTAATACTATTATTATTATTATTATTATTATTATTATTATTATTATTATTATTATTATTATTATTATTATTATTATTATTATTATTATTACTATTACTACGATTCCCTCAAAAACTGTAATCCCCAAATCTAACTTGACCCTCTTTTCGCTTAATACAGGAGGGATTTTTAAATCTCATGCCTCAGAATACAAAATCGATATTTTCCGTATAGTCAATTACTTGACTAAAAAATTTTCTTTATAAATATTAAAACTGTGAAATATTATTAACAACTACCGCTGAAATTTTTAAATTCGATATGGATGTAATTTTTTGACATGATAACACAAATTAGGCACGGGTTTGGGTGAAAATATGGCGTGACTAATTTATTTTACTGTTTATCAATTGTATATTACGGGGATATTAAATTAATGATTTTAGGATAGATAAGATACATTGATGCATTTGGAGTAAATGAAAGAATTTTAGGGGAATTAGGTCGAAAACTGAAGAAAAAATGGATACATTATGGAAAATAAAATAAAATAAATCAGAATTCATTAAATTCAAGCACTGATAAAAGAATTTATTAATTTATTTTAACGTACGACAACTCCTCACGTGGAAAAATTACCAATAAATTTTATCTACTGGCAATAAAAGTTTTAAAATATCAATAAATTCATTTTTATAAGTGTAAAAATAATGGAAACATTATTAATTCAGGAGAGTAAATAAATAAATGTAACATCAATACTCCGGTGGAGTATTGAGGATCTTCTTCAGCTCGGACTGATATTTATGAATAGAAAAGTGAGGTTAAACTGTCTATGTCAGAGCAGAGTACTACCAGCGGACGGAGTAATTTCTCGCGGTGATGCGGTGAACCGGAAGTCCGCTATTATGTAATGCAAATGTCAATTTCCGGGGGGACATTGTACATGTCCGGTAGATATCGGCGGCGTTACTACGAGTATTTGCTCTCTTTATTTTGCTCCTTTTTGATTATCATAAATCATAATAATTATAAATTTATATTTATTTATTTATTTATCGGTGGAATGGAAAAGTAGCCAAGTATAGTTTAAGTAGCATGTTCTCCATTCTTTAGAGATAGAGTACCTCTATGTAAGTATGTACTGTAAGGGGAATAAGGATTGGACATATATATACTACATTGAGAAAGCCCATGGAAGGATAAAAATTGGTGGTAGGCGTCTTCCAACATATACCTTATTCCCATTGATACCCACACGGTCATTCATGAATCCAGAGACCGTGAGAGGAAATGACTACGTGGTGCGTTTCACTTACGATATACATATATGTGAGAAATGGTGTGTAGGTGCAACCACTCAACTTTGCTCACCATATATGTACACAGGAGACACTCAGTGTCTACCTACGCTTACGACCGCATTTTTTATCCGCTCATACATATATTTCTTTCGCACGGTACTTCCGGTGCATCCGTCACTCACGTCTCGAGGAGCTAATTATCTACCTATCTGACTCATTCATTTACTATTGTGTTGGATTGTACAACTTATTTTAATTCACCTTTTTATTTATCTCAATCTCCATTAATGCAATCACACATCTTTCTCATTCTCCGTTTTTTCTTTTTACGGTTTATTTACATCTGTTACAATTAATGTATTAGACAGTATTGGGCAAGAAAAAATTTTTTAATACTTTTATTAGCTATTATTTATTTATTTTATAAATTTCAAAGTTTCTGAGCAAAAAAATCGGGGTAATTATTTGTTGTTTTTTGTGCCTGAACCGAGAAACGTTTCTCAATTATTTTATTCCTAGAGCTTGACGTTATTTAGCGTCGGATTCGGTTTCAGGGTATTTTTAACTCAAACCTAACACCAGAATAAATCCACTGGAATTTGTCGGATAAATTAGGAGCAGTTAAATCTAGCGGACGCTACTGGTGTGTCCTCAATTCGTTTGTGTCTTTACACTCATTTATTTTACTGCTCTCATGCTCATAAAACCGCTATTATTGTATCTTCTTGTATATAATATTGTATTGTAGATTTTGTTTTTATGACTGCAATCTATTCATGAAATTATTAAGATGCTTGTAGTCATTAGAGATCTCAACGAATTCAACTTGCTGAAGAATCTCCAAACAGTTTTTTTTTTTTACTATTTTGATTTGTGGTGGGTTGTAAATTAAATTCATTTTTATGGCCAAATTTTACATCTGGGATACTTTTATTTAAGAGGTTTTAACAGGTTCAAGTATTTTTTAAGTTATTATGGTGATTTATTTTCCAAATTTACATTTAAATAGTCTAGAAAAAAAAATTTTTTTTTTGTCGGAATTATTAAGAAAAAGACAGCGAACTTCTAAAAAAAAAAAAATGACGCGCATATTTGGTTATAGATTTTTTTTGGAATAAATTAGTTTCAATTTTCTCATTTTATTTAATTGTTATAATTTTTGATAGACCCCCCATTAAAGCCCCTTCAGAATTTTTTCAAAATATTTAAAATTTATAATAATAAAAAAAAGAAGATAATTGAAGAAAAAGTCAAAATAAAGACAGGAATTAACATTTTGTCCTGAAGAAAAATTTGGACAAGTTAATTCCGTCGGTATTAAAAAGATTAAATGAAATCTCTCTAATGCATTTAATTTATATATTAATACCCGTACTGTAAGATCTTTATTAAAATTATTTAATCAATTAATTAATTTTTTTCGGTGTTTGAATAGAAATTAATAAATGCAATCAAAAAGAAATGTTTAATTGTAAAAACGTGATTTAAAAAGATTTACGAGAAATGATATGCTGGAAGTTTAAATAATGCACTCATAACTAATTTGTGAGTTAAATAGTTAACATAAAACTTTAATTTAGCTGTCACAAAATATCAAGCAAACATATCTTTTCCCAGGATCATCATATGTTACATAAACGCACGATGACAGCGACTCATATATAAATATAAGCATGAATGAGAATATGACTCATCACACATAGCTTAAACGTAAAACTTATATATTTTATATCCGTTTGTGTTATTCAATACATCTGCATCTATGATTTTAAAAGCAATATTTTTATTTATCAGTCTGTTGGTTATTTTTACTCTATTATTTTAAACCCTCATTATGTACAGTAACACCCTAAAGAACCTCCATTTTAATATTGATTTCTTTATCATTTCATTTTATCTTATTTTGACTTGATTTTCTGTTAAAAACATCAGAGAGAGAGAGAGAGAGAGAGAGAGAGAGAGAGAGAGAGAGAGAGAGTGAGAAACCTTTTTTGTATATATATTAGAATTAAATTTGATTTAAAAAAAAATTTTCTACATGATTTCTTCCGTAAGATTGCTCTAAATAAACGTTAAAAAATGACAATATATAATAGGTTTTACAAGTGCAATAAATACTTGTTGATTTTTATTGCCTAAAATTCTTCAATCGTGGGCTGTATTTAGAAAGTCCCAAAAGAAAGATGCATTAGAAAGTGTTTTGCTATTACCAGCATAGCAGTCGACTCGACAGTCTGTCTGTCGGCATCTGTCGGCAATTATTCTCAAGTTGTTAATTTACGAGGGTGTTGACTTTTTTTTTTAAGAGGCTTTCAAAAATTTTTCTGGGCCTTTTCAGGTTCTAACTAAAATTCCAATCGTCAATGATAACCATTATTGGAAAATGATGGTCCAAAAAGATAAAGCTGAGTTTAAGAATTGAATATCCATGGATATTAGGAGACAAGTTTTCAAAAGTTGGCTTTCTATTCTTGACGCGCCTACGCTGCTAATTGTTAAGTATTACAAGTAAACAGCGATAATAACAGTGTGTCGGGTAACCCTAATTGCGTTTGTTGTTTTGTCGGCGACCATAGTGGCACCCACCGTCGCTTAATTCGGTGCCAGCTGGCCAGAATAATGGATAATTACTGTAGACCGTACCCAAGAGTACTGACTGAGTGTACTCTACAGAGAGGCTTAGTCATTTTTTTAAATCCTTCATTATTTTTTATTATTTTCTTTTTTTAAAAATTAATAGTTCAGTAGTTATCATTATTTTTAAGTGATATTAGATAATTATTTGGGGTTTACTTAAAAATTTTATTTCCTAAACAATATTAATAATAACCACCGTTGATGATGATGATGATGATAATAATAGTAACAACAACAAATATACAAGTTGGTTGTGAGGGTGCAAAATAAAGAAAAAATGTCAAGAAAATAATAAAAGAGAAAAGAAGAGAAGAGAAAAAAAAATCTAAAGAGAGGAGACTTGAAATGCGAATAACATCTGCCGGGCGCAACAATCTCCAACACCTGCTGTCTGGTAGTCGCGTGCTCTTACTGAAGCTACACCCCAGAGCCAGAGCCAGAGCCAGAGCCAGACTTTGACTGGGGTCTGCTCCTTGCTCCACAAGAATCAAGAATAAACTTTAGCCCGACCACCTAAAGATCCAAAGACTATTTGGCTTTTTTGGGTTAGCTTTATTTCTACTTATCGCCTTAATCATTATTTAAATATTGGTTTAGGTCTATTCCACACAGTATGCTGCTGCTGCGTGGTTAGACCAAAACTGCCAAAACTATAATTTTGCGTTCCCCGGTTTAGGCTCTAGGAAAAAAATAATTGACTGCGTTGATAAATTCTGGCGGCTTTGTTACTTGTTACTTGTTACTATTATTTTTAATTTTCTAACTATTCATTATAAGTTTGGTGAATATTTTTTTGTCAATTTAAGAATATATGCATCCTTCTTTCTCGTAACGCTCATAACCGCAGAATCCATAAAAAACGAACCGAGAGATTTATCACATGAAAGCGCATTTGGAATTTGTGGCAATTATGTAAATAACCCGGGTGTGTATGAGCTGGAGGCTAGACTGTCGTGAGACTGAAGTATAGTAGTTACGTCAAGGAGATTGTTGAATTCTACCAACATTAGAGAAAGTTAAATTGTATCGATTACTCTCACTTAATCAATTTTTATCCAGATCTAGACATGAATTTTCAAATAATCGATGAAAAAAAAATTTTTTTTTTTGTGTGTACTAAAAATGATCTGATAATTTAGAAAAAAAAATAATTAATTATGAAACGTTGAAAGGATTATTAAAAGTCCCAGAAAAATGTCTTTAGCTTTGCGTTAATGAAAATAACTAACCAACAATGTTGTCTCAAAACGGGCAGTGTTTTGATGAATGCCCAGAATATGATGAAATGCACAAAAATAAAGGGAGATCGTTAGAGGTAACAAACATATGTCGGCAGGTGGCTGCTCCGGATAGTCTTGGTCTTATTCTGGGATTGGCAACCAGAGCACAGTCGGAATAAGGTATACAGCAACATAAACCAAACCAGCGTCAAAGGGAGGGAGAACCGTTCAACCAAAACCTCTCTTGCTTGAGTTTCTCCGAACCGGGCTGATTATCATCAACATAACCTGGTGGAAAACATAAACAGAAAGAATAAAGGAATAAAGGAATATAAAGGAATAAAGCATTCACCCATCAGACTTTGTTTCAATTACGAAAAAATCGAGATTTGCGATGTAATGCTCGAGAGGTTACAACATGCCAGGTGAACGTTTCAGTGGTTAAAATAAAATAAAACTTTAATCGGCAGATGCTCGATTCAGTATCCTTATTTTAAGCGAGCAGGTATAGTCTGCTCCATCAGAGAAATCCAATGCAGGGGTTCGGTGCACTGACTTGCTGACGCTGTTGATGCCGTGCGTTGCACTTTGAGCACCTTGCCGGTTTTAGTTTGTTTATTTTTTCTTTTTTTTTTTCTTTTTTTTTTCTTGTTAGTCAGTTGTACCTCCAAGTTGTCTTCCTTTTAATTCCTTCCCATCCTCGATAAACATTTTCATCAACGGACCTCTTGTCCAAGGACAAGCTTCAGCTTTTCAGCTCTGAACCTGGCTCTCTCCTTACCTTTCCTTTTTAAATATTTTGGTCTCGCTTAACTTTTACCAGACAAAGTTTAAAGCAATCTTTAAAGCGAGCTGAGAAGATCAACCCATGCACTTTAACCAGACGGGGATATAACTGCGTGCGGTCGTACGTCCAGTAGATACCACCTGCCTCGGGCACACTTAATTGCGTGCCAGTGCACCGGTGTCTTAATTCACCTTCTGCTCACACCACCGATAAGATGAGAATGAAAAATCATAAGTCTCATCAACTGGACCCTTTTTTGCGAATCAACAGTCATTATTCAGTCAAAAACTTTCAAAAGAGTGGCCTGAACAACGGGCACAGCTAATTTTAAAATGCACTCTGTTTGATAACAATTTGTTCTCTAATATATATACAATATAGTTCATCAGTCTGAAAATTATCTGATATCGTTTATGTCATATGATATGTAAGAAAAATATTGATTAAAAAATGTAAATACTCAAAAACTCAACAGCGAAGTAACAAAAATATAATTAAAAAAGAAAAATTAAACATAATAGAAAGCCAAAAGTACTCAGTTATAAAACACCAAAAAAAAATTTTTTTTATATAAATCACTTGATACCTCAGTTATCGAAAAAAAAAAAAAAAAAAAAAAAACTTTACCTTTTTCTTATACTCTAGTTACGTATTAAAACTCTTAGAGAAGCTTTCTTGTATCGTATGATCAGTTGAACTGTGAAAAGTTGTTTTTAAAAATGTAATGCTTGAAAGATTCTTTTTGGAGTTTGGTTGCTGGGTTCTTAGTCCAAGATAATACCTAGCAGGAGCAGTATTGAGAGTAAGGATAGCTGAATATCAGCGTATAAAGAAATTATTGAGTGTAAGAATAAGGATAATGTAAAAAAAAAAAAAAATAAGAAACGGTATAAGTATATGGGGAGAATTAAATAGGATTGTAAGACGGGAGACTACGGGACCTTTTTTCGCGGGTGCAGCTGCGGCTAGTGGTGCTCACCTGCCGACCACGTGCCATTAAATTCGGTGTAGTACCTCCTCTTCTCTCCTCTCCTCTTTACTCAACTCTCTGTCTGCAGCCCCATATTCCTCAACCTCTAGCAGTATCTTGAGAGACTGGAGTGTTACCGAGGGTATTATGTTGTAAACGTAAGTATAAGTTGTAAGAAAAAATATAAAAATATTAAGAAAAAAAAAAAATATAATGCGTGGTGTTCAATGTCTTCGCTGTACAACTGTTGTAGAATAAATATTGCCGAAAAAAAAAAAAAAAAAAAAAAAAAAAAATGCTCCGTCAATCCCAGTGGTCAATTTGGTGACAGCTGTTTTTTAACCAATTTATGTTTTCTGTTTATGCAGGAAAATATGAGTAGAGAGCAAAAGTAAGCTGCAGCTGACAATGGGTATATGAGTAAGATGATTTTTATTAAAATATTGAGGGCACATACTTCTATACTTATATAATATATTAATATATTAATATATATTTGTATTCTATGTGCTAAGAGGACACGAGGGAGATAAAAAAAAAAGATAAAAATTCAGTGCATGACACAAGATGAGTCTATATACATCCCCTAAATTCGTTTGCGCATATGCGGAAGCATGTACAAGGGGCTGTATGATTATTCTTGGGGCTAAAGTTGAGACAGCTGTGGAAAACCAAAAGATATCGATCTTTTTACTAATGGACAGCGCTGAGCCTCCGAGTTTGAGCAGATTAATTGTTGTGATCCTATTTTTCCTATTTTTCCTGGTTATTACAATTAATTTGTCTGATAATAATTCTATTAATCATCGGGAAGAGCTGAAGCTCAAGATCTCTTGGGATACATTTTATGTTGACTCATCAGGAATAAGGTTGTTGGAAACTCCGCTAGATGGCAAGGATGATGATTCTTCTTCTTCTATCTAGAAATGTATGGCTCTTAAATTTTTTCAAAAATTTATCATCGTGTATATAAAAAACAACAATATCAATAACAACAACAACAACAACAACAAGAAAAGGATAAAGCTTGTTCAGTAACCGAAGAGGAAAGTACACCTGTACTCGCGCATCAATCATGTTAATAGAATATTTTACTGAGTGCAACGAACGTATCAGCATTCAATGAAGTTGCCCGGAAGTCGTGCGTATGTAAAAGAACTTACGCAATTACATGCGAACTTGGGCATTAACTCAAATTATAAATTATAAATAATTCTCGTCGATTTTTATAAAATTTTCCTAGATTATTAATTAATAAAACTGTCAATTGTTTTTTTTTTTTTTTTTTTTTTTTTTATTGCAATGAAATATTTAGGTTATAAAATTAAACCGCGAAAAACAATTATAATTGTGGAATAAAGTTTTTTTAGTGTAGATATAAAAGCAATTACAAGGCGCCAGTCGGTGTAATTACGTTTGGTTCATTTTTTCTTTCCGTTCTCCCTCTTTCTTGATTATTCATTGCAATAATGCCGATGTAGCCTTGCATAAGTTACTGTTTCCGTGATCCGAAGGCCTTTTCTTTAATTATTTGTTTGTATTATTAGTATATTTGTTTGTTTACTATTTTTTGCGTGGCTGTAGTTTTGAATTAGTTTTGTAACTCCCGTGACTCATAGATTGTTACGATATAAACCGGATAATATATTATCTATAAAGAATTTCTTGGCAATGTATGTACATTTAGCAATGTATGGTTAATGTAAGTGCAATTTAGTGCGCAGTTCACATTGCTCGCTCGACTCGTGAGTTATGCGTGACGGTGCGTATACAGCGTATATAACGTATACAACGTATACGCAATGGACAGGAGCGAGAGATTGATGTCACGGGCCCGACCGAGTTTTATGTGCTCTTGGCCTCATTCTCACTGCTTTGCTCGGATCGAGAATTAGAGCCACTGGTCATATCACACTAAATAACAACATACCGAACTATTTCATTCATTTTTTTATTTTTACTTTAATTATGAATTTAAAATGTAAATATTGATATTTCATCATCTTATGGCTCAAATATTAAAGATATTAAAAATTATAGATAAATCATTTTTTATAGTTAGAAAAGTTATATAAATTAAACCGATTATTTTATAAAATCCACGTGACGCGAAATTAAAAATATTTAATCCTCCGCGTTTCGGCAGTACTTCCGGTTGAATTATTTATTTCAACGAATATCACCACCGGGAAATATATAATAAAATAGCCCGAGAATCTTCCAACACATACACACACATATACACACAATCACGTAATTTCTTGACAATTATAAAAGTAATTTAACTCGGTTACTTAAACGATAGTTGTTAATCAAAATCACTTTCAATATACCTATACTTACTTTTACAATTTATCGGATTGTTCTCTGCTATTACATAAATTCTGTATTTCAAAAATATCCATTCATTGATTGTACATATTCATATTTAAATAAAGATAATTAATATCATCAACACTCTGAAAAATAATTATCTAATTGTTTTTACACAAATTATTTTCTTTAAAATGATCCAGGGAAAGAACTTTTCGGGAAATTCTATTCAAATTTGTACAATAATTCCTTTTAGAAGTACAAATTATTATAATGGTAATTATGCAGTATTGATTTCTGTCGGTCCGGAAAAAAAAAAAAAACATCAAATTTTTGGAAACGCTCACAGAAAAAAAAGTCATCTTGACTCAAGAAAATCTTTTTCTTCAAAATTTACTTCTTGTTTCAAGTTCTTGTTTATTCTTGAACTAATAATGTCATATACTTATCCTAAGTAAATCTTTCTCTTGGTTTGGAAAGTAGCGCCAACGTTGGCGACGTGATTTTTTGGAACTAAACCGAGATTTTTTTTAATAAAAAATTAAATTTAAAAAAATAACCTTATACATGATTTTTATTGTTTGTGTTCATTTAATTAGACATTTTTAATTAATTTTTAACTTGCTGATTTCCCATTATATTACTGATTTACAGTTAAGTGTGTAGTGACGAAAATATTTGTATATACAAGTATTCGCTCGACTCATACAAAGTACACGGTTAGAAATTTGTTGCGTTAATAACTCAATAACTATAAGTGATATCGACAATCAGAAAAAAGATCCTTAAGGAGGAGGAAATTTCTGAAAAAAAGTCTCGACTTCCGGAACTCTAGCTCTATAAACAATAATTTTTATTTAATGTTGAATATGGGTTTCCGCGCGGCTGCTGTTCTACTCGGGCCTCGATACGCCCGTGTGTACATGAAGCAAGTTCAAAAACCAAGAGAATGATTTACTTAGATTAAGAGGTTTTTTTCTTCACTCAAGTTGGTAAGCACGTTGGAACTAGGGAATATTTGCTTAAACCAAGATTGACCAAAACAAGAAAAAAATTTACTTAACTCAAGAATATATTTTATCTTCAGTTGAATATACTTGGATCAAGTAAATATTACTTGACTCAAGATGACTTTTTTTTCTGTGCTCGAATATCTTTTTAGTGAATACACTTTATTATTTACCTGTGTTTCTTTTGATGGCCCTCTAGAAGAATAAGTCTTTAAGTCTTTTTAATAGTGCTCGGTGTTTAGAAAATAAACTAATAACAATAAAATAGAGTGATAAGATTTAGAAAAAGAACCTGTAATAAAAACGAGGAAATAAAGACCACCCAAGGTCGAAGGTTTCTCGTTAAGTGAAGAAACGTATTAGAAACTTGCATAGTGTTGGTAAGGTTATATATATGTTTTTTGTTTTGTTTCTTTTTTTTTTTTTTCTTTATTTTATTATTATTTTTCGAAAGCGTTTTATTTTATTCATTGAGAAATAAGTTTCAATTCAACTTTTAATTGCCCAAGAACCATGACATTTTCTTTTGTTTTTCAATAAAAGGGCAGGTCCAGTGAGTTATTCAATTTTTAAGGATTTATGGCCCTTGAGTTGGGGATAATTTTTCCCAAATCTTGTGATTTATTGGCCTTTGAGTGAGAAATGAATGGAAATTTTAACGAAAACATCCCGAGGGGTTTTTGGAAAGAAAAATGTAAATAGAAAATGTAAATAACAGAAATTTGTCTTTTATTTGGGTTTTATTTTTATTTACCTTGCATGTTATTTTCTGTTGAGTAATTTCAAGTGAAATTTATTAGTATATTATAGACGACAAGCACGTGAAAGGTTTCAAAACGATAATAAACTATCATTATTTTTGTGTTCTCATTATTTAAGCTTTATTGATTAAACCTTTACTGTTTTAGTTAGTGGTTAAATTTTCTACATACCTGAATCAAAAAAATTTATTACTAATTGAGAAATAATAATAAAATATTAATCAACAGTTAGAAATTTATTAAGCGTAAAAATGAGAGAGTGACACAATGGCGTGATTTGATGATACACTTTATCTGAGTTTAATAGATAAAAGAATATCGCTGATAGATCATGTAAACGTGAGTTTACATTTCACAACTTTGCCGTATTGAATTAATCTTGTGTCTAGACGTAATTTCAAGAAACCTACGTCACTGCTGTAGTTTTATGCCTTGCATAATATATACTCAACTTTATCATTATTTCATTACTATCACTATATAATTACTCATTTAAAATCTTAAAAATATAGTTAGATTTATATTTATAGAAGACATATTATGTATAAAATTATATTTACTGGAAGTAAATTATCAAGGGTGTCAATCAGCACTTAAAACCCCCGAATAATAAAATTCAAAAGTCATTTTTAGCCTTTAAATTTGGGTAAGTCCGTAATACGGGTCATGAATGGTTTTTAGATTTTATTTAGGATTGACAGGACTGCTCGACCGGCGGTTAAATTTCTCTTTTAAAACGCCCTCTTGTACAATCGGCTGTCAAGCCTTATCCTTCCCCGAAAAAGGACCTCCAAAACATCAGTCGTTTTGTCGTAAATATCACGAGCGCCGGGTTTAAGCCGAAGCTTGGGGAGTATCCAAATTAAAAAGTAAAAAAAATAAAAAAAAAAAAAAAAAAAAAAAACAATATTTTGTGTTTTTGAATCTTATAAAATATGTATTTTAATGTGATATCGTATTTTAATATCACTATTAACAGTCGCTATTTGAAATTTAATATGGGAACAATTCTAGTGATACTCACCGACAAATGTTTTCTCGGAAAAATTAACCATGGTTTTCCATAATTCCCCAATAAATAATGATGTAGTGTCTTCTTTGGTGTGTCGAGTGTTGACTTTTTTCATTCTAAATTCATGTGGATCCAGTCTTTTTTTCTATTCCTTATTCTTTGGTCTGGTCAGAGTCGAGACACGGGGGTGCTTCTCACCAAGCTTAGACTTACCACTCTGGTAACCTCAAAGCTTTTATTTTTAAAGACGTCATAACTCATAACTGAAGAATAACCATCAAAGTTTGCTTTACGTGATATATTATATATTGTAATAATAATTTGTATTATATATGTATATGTGAGCGTGTGCGTGTTGGTAGACATTATATATTAAGTATGAAGTAGGCAAAATGAGAAGAAGGAAGAAGAAAAGAAAAAAAAAAAGAGAATTAGAGGCAAAGTAATGTAAGCGTCAGAAGAGCTATTGGGTTTTAAAAGAGAAGCCGACAAACTGAGGAGGTAGTTGGCGCCCCTGAAAGTTTCTCACGAGCAAATGACGATTTGCATGAATGGACGTTTAGGCTAGGCGGCGGGGGAGTTCAGGCGGGAGAGGTTCTGATTCTCGTTTCATTTCATTTCATTTAGTTCTTCAACGGCGGGAACTTTAGTGGGATTAACAAGCGATCTCGCGCCAAAGGGTCTTGTGTCTTCTTTTCTCTTCTCGGAATGAAAACAAAGAGAGATATTCCAAAACCGTTGAACGGTCTCTGATCTCAAGCTGGTAGATACTATATTTCGCAGTAGATATAGATACAGGCTTTCGGGTTTCATTGCCAAAGAGATGGCCTGCTAAATAGTAAACGGCCTCTTAAATCATTACTTATTCCTTATTGTGTCACGTGTAGTTTTACTTTTTTTTTTTTTTTTTTTTTTTTTTTTTTCCTCAATCTATTGTCGAAAATTTAAGTTAAGCAAGTTTATTCATTGTCAAAGTAGAAAAATAATACGGCGGCATTCATATATGATGCTGAATTGATTGCTAAAAAAAAATTTTTTAAATCAAGCGGAGGTGACATTTTTTATAGCGGCGAGAATCAAAAGTTCCTAGTTAAATACGCAGACCGTCAGAGTTCGATACTCGGTGACGCAAGTTTTTTTTTCTTTTTTATCTTTTTAATAAAAATTAAATAAGTATTTAGAGGTAAAAATATTTCGGATAAAAATCGCACATAGGTATGTACAGAAATTATAAATTTAAATAGCGGTGGTATTAATTATTTAAAATATATAAAGCGTTTGGAATTGTATATCTTAATAAAATATTTGATAAATTTTAAATAGACAAGACCTTTGGTGATAAGATCAATAAAAAAAACTAGATATGCTTGAGGGTATATATGTTTGTGTGTACATACATCTATTGTTGTAAGTTTCTTTAGGCAGATGGGATAAACTAAAATAATAAAAGATAATTCTTTTTACATAGACCAGCTTGTAGTTGACTGCTGATAGCATCACAATAGAAATAAACTTTTACAAATATTTCTTTTTTAAATTTTTTTTTTCAAATGTCTTTAATTCACGGATAGACATAAAAATATTCTAGATTCTAGTATAGGTTATTATCTTGCAGGCGTCGATTTTTTTCAAGTATTTTATAAATGTATTGTAATAATTATCTAGTGGAATTTTGTGAAAAAATTAATAATTATTACTATTAAGCTGTTGAGTTACTATTAATAAATTCGTTGAATTACTTATTCTTGTCTAATAGCGCTAAGCAAAACACTCGAGAGTCTTTAAATATCATCAAAGGTATTATAAAATTCTCGTTTGTTTCGTAATTCTGATGTTTAATTCGAATTCAAAGAACTAAGCTCGATTTAGTCTTGATGGTTTATTTTTACTAACGAATTACAGCTCTATGATAACAATATTTAATAATTGCAAACCTTTAATAAATTCCTTAGAGGAAAGTAAGATAATACAGGAAAAAATTTTATTTAAAAAAAGCAATATTATTATTTTTCCTTTTAATATTGCTGTAATTACCTCAATTATATAATGTTATTATTATTATTATTATTATTATTATTATTATTATTATTATTATTATTGTAAGAAAATAAATTGTTTATTAATTATCTTTGAAAATAATAAAAATATTTTTTGTAATAAAATTAAAATTTTTTGAATTTTGGGCGCTCGACCGCCATTTAAAATCATGTTGCCATTTTTTTAGAGCCACGAAACTGCCTAAAACTCATATTTTATACATTTTTAAGACTATAAAACTTTTAAAAACCTTAAAAATCAGAAATTATATGAAAAATAAATGGGTACTTATTAAAAAAAGACATTATCAATTATATACTGTTGCTTAATAATTGAAGAAGATCAAGATTACGGAAAAAGAAAGGTAGTGATTGACGCTTTGGTGGTACCAAGATGGCGGTATCATTTCGAGAATGTAAAAGTTGAGCAAGTGAAAGAGCCAGTATATATAGTAGATATATAGAGGCAGCAGGCAGCAGGCTAAGATTCCTGAGACGGCCACCAACTTCTCGGCATCTTTTGTTTGGTCTATGTTCACAGACGGATAAGAAACGTCAGAGTGCTGCAAGGTAAAAGAAGAAAGAGAGATTAGATAATGTTGTGTTTATGTGTGAGTTAAAGCCAGACAAGGAGAAAAGGACCGAAGGAGAAGATGGCTGGGGAAAAAAAGGAGAAGGGAATTCCTGACGGTCGGTTGGTGGTCCCGGAGCTGAGGAATGTGCCCTGTAGACCGTGTGGAGCGAAAGGAGATCGTCAGTGTCTGAGAGTGGAATGGAAGCCGCGGGGGTCTTGTGAATGAATCTACCTGTAGCCCACTCTCATACTCTCATACTCTTAAACTCATACTTGGAAACGTGAGTATGAGTGTCGGCTCTTTTACTCTCCATCACTTGTGCTAGTACTATCTCTTCTCCAAGCTTTACGATAAAAGTACCGTAAATTTCAGCTTTTCATTCTTCAATGTCTCACCTATTCAATGGGAATTATATATATATATATATATATATATATATATATATATATATATATATAACATTAACTAATGATAATTTTTCAGTGTGTACTCAATCTAACTCTCTGATACTGCTTAATAATAATAATAATAATAAATCTGATTAAAGTTTAAAGTTTCTCGGGATATATTTACGCTAATTTTACGCTGCTTTAGGCTTCAGGAATAAATTATTCTTTCGAGTTAACTTATTATTGTTTAAAAGATTAATACTTATATGTATTACTTTTAAATTTTTAAATTACATAATTTATCAGTTTAATTATAACAATTAATTATTATGTGACTATAATAAACTATCAATATTTGTTTATCATTAATACGTTTTTATGTGGATAATAAAATAAAGTTTACATGCGGGATTAAGTAATTATAATTAAATATTTTGTAAATAATATATATTAATTGGCGTATTTTTAATATTTTTTTTTAGAAAACAGGGGAAGATAAAATAATTATAAAAGCACGGAATGAAATGGATTTCAATTTCAATAAAGTGATACCGCGAATTTTTTGAGATAAACCAGTGAAATCATCGTTGCGCACGCTCTGTTGTATTGTTAAGGTTTTATAACTTGCCAATTGTAATTGATAACAAACATAATACGTGGATGAAATAATAATTTTATTTGTTCACGTGGATGATACGTGAACGAGATAATCCGTCGAGGAATCCCCAGCAGTTTATTTAATCAACAGTATAACATCTATCATTACGTTAACAATAATAATATTAAAGATAACGTTTAACATTTATAACATTTGTATGGATAATACGTGGACAGCACATGTTTGTTGTTATTATTATTATTATTATTATTATTATTATTATTATTATTATTATTATTATTATTATTATTATTATTATTAATATTATTACACAGTGCATACTTTCAAAATAATTACCTTTAATTGAACTTTAAGTGACAATCGGGGATTGATTTTTACTCATTATAAAACAATCTATAGAAAATTTATTAATAAAATATTTTTAAAGGTCAATTTTATTACATAGTTGTTTTTAATTAAATCTATACATATTTTTTCCTTTACAAATATTTTATTTAATATATTAAAGTTTCACTATAATTTCAATATAATAACATAGGCGTGTTTTCCGGTTTCCAAATTCCCACAAAAAAATCCTATATTCCGGAATAATAAATTAAACTATTTATAATACAATCCGCCCAGTTCAATATACCTTTAAAAATCAAAAAAAAAAAAAATTTACTACTGAATAGGCGGAGCTTCTTTGTATATAGTCACCTTATAAAATTTTCTCTCTCGTGAGAAAATTCAGACAGACACTCAAGAATTTGGAAAATTTTTATGCTCCAATGCTTTTCAACTTCTCCATTATCTTTATCTACATTAAAATGAGAAATTATTCACGCTAGCGTAACTATTTTTTTTTTTTTTATATGATTAAATTATTCAAAAAAATTTCGAACTAAATTTTATTATTTTTGTATTTCTCAAAAATATTTGAATAAAAAATGAACTGCTGTAAAAATAACAGAAGAAAGAAAAAAAAATTATTTATAGCATTCGTCTGTCACGTTTGGATAAGTAAATTATAATCTTGCGTTCGAAAGATGGGGTTGTATTCATATAAATACAGAAATACAAAAATACAAAAATACAAAAATACAAAAATAAATAAAAATATGTATGGAGAGTTGGAAATGAATTACAAGTTGGACAGGTTATTGTAAACAGCAGAAACAGGAGAAACAGCAGGCTTGTTCCATTGGTTTTCCTGTTCTATTTGGTACGTGATAAGCCAGTACCGTCGTGGCTCGTAGCTCATTGCTCGCGATTTAAGCTTCAGAAAGTAAACTGTTCTATATGTCATTCCACGTGCCCACATATTTGCATACCGCGACGGATATGGAGTATGGAGTGGGTGCTGATGTATAAATATCGCCATAGTATATGTACCAAGAATGAAAATGGTAATAAAAGAATTATAAATAGACAGATATAATAATGAATTATTATGGATTATTGTGTGGAATAATTTATATGGTATACTGAGGATAAAAAAACAACAATATAGGCATGCATGTATCAATTCACCTATACTGTCATCACTTAATATAGCTATTATTATTATTATTATTATTATTTTTTTTTTATGAAATAGAATAAAATTTAAGATATAATATTACTACAATCGTATTTTATATTTTGTAGATATATGTAGAGCACCGAGTATAATAGACCAGAATAAGAAAGAATGGAAAGAAATAAAGTAATAAATAAAGAAAGATGTTATATATTTTATTTTATACTGTGACGATGTTTGAGTTCAGACACACAGGTTATTAACCTTTAAAGAGTTGATTTTAGTGTGAGCTACTCAACACTAATATATAGTATATAATAATATATAACAGAGCTACTTGAAATAAATATTGAGCGAAATAATATTTTAGACAGTTCTACTTGTAAAGTAGATAACTTTTATGACAACGTTCTATGTCATATCACTTGTTTTGTAAACTTTTTAATGAATGTTCCGAAACTTTTTTCACCAATCTTTAAACTCCCGAAATACATTTTTATTATTAAAAATAACCACAGCTATCAATAATTATAATTAATCGTTTAAATTAAATAAATCATCCATTAGTAATGAGGAAAAAAATTTAATTTTTGCAAAAAATGCTGCTATAGATAATAATTTATTCTTATCTAAAGTTTGTTTACTTTCCTGGTATTTAAAATAATAATAATAATAAGTAATACTACTTGTAGTATTTCGTAATTTATAAGCGTTTAAGACAAAAACAAAACACTTAATTACTTGTATAAATTTAATCGGTGATATATCAATGTGTATTGATTTCCTTTTAAAAACATTTAGGTTGTGATTATTTTTTATCAATAAATAGTATATTACATACCAAGGCCAGTAAAATAAGAAAAGTCTCAGATCACATGTAATTGTTGGCCGAGGCGAAGCCTTTACTTTTTACTGGCCAAGGTGTGTATACTATTTTTCTGCTCGACGTAGCCGGAATGTGGCGACTTTGTTTAGCGCAGCGGCCAGAAAGTTGCCACAAGTTGCCGGCCGGAGGGCAGAAAAAATATATTACTTCACGATCATAATAATAATAATAATAATTATTATTATTATTATTATTATTATTATTATTATTAATAATAATAATTTGATATTCATTTTCTTTTTTCGAAATTTGATAATTGATTTAAGAAAATAAAATTTTTAACCAATAAAAAATTTTCTCTCTTTCTCTCGCTTGTTTGAAAATGCTTAGAAGTTGAGTCCAGAACTAAAAAGCATCGATAAAGATTTATAATATAAATTTTTTTACAGGTTATTTTTTAGGCCTCTTAGTATTATTAAAGCAAAAGCTTGACTGGTTATAAGAGTACTACTCGGATGATAATTAATAATAATTATCAAGAAAGCCAGAGTCGAGAATATTTGTTATCGGATCTCATACAAAGTTTGCCGAGACTTGGCTCTCTCTTTCTCTCAAACTGCATCTATCAGAGCTAACGTTAACTATTTATGTATATTTCACTACTAACGAGGACCAGTTAAAGCAGGAAGTATTCGATTACCAACTCGTTTTAAAGTTATATTCTTCAGGCAACATAATACTATACATTACACATATACCCACAGATATACACAAGGTGGTTAATATATATATATATATCTCTTTAGCTTCACTATTCCTCTGTGAAAACAATTTAATAAAAGATTATTATTTTAATAAATTCGTTGTATAGATTTACAGTAGTTGGATTAATTTTGTCTTCCAGTTTCAACTTTTAATAATAATACTTATCATCATCATCATCATCATCATTCGTTATTATTAAATTATATCATGTTGTATTTCTTGCAGACCTTAATTCAGTAATTAAATATATAATCCGTAGAATTTTAGCGTGAGGATATAATATAACCCGCTCGACGTGCAATTGCCCATGCAATCTCTATTTCCATGTCACAATTGTTATGTCATTCGAGGAATAATAATTGGTCGAAGCGTGTAAGCCGTCAAAATTTTTACCACAAATAGAACAAATTTGAGATTATCTCTGTAACAATTTAAGTGGATAACGTGATCAATATCGGAACGAATCAATTCTATTAATTTTTTTTATCAAATAGACGGATAAAAAAAGTTAAAATTAATTTTAATATTAATGAACAATAAAAATAAGGGTACAGTGCAAAAAAAAAAAAAGAAATAAACCTTAAATACTCTTGGTGTAGTTTGTGGGATCATTTAATCGGAGTCAATGATACAGAGAAAATGCGGTGGGTGCGGATAGTCGAGAACCACAAGTTTAGAGCCATACCAAGTCGTCGAGGGACACGAGAGACACGAGGGACACGACCGATAAGACGCCAAGGTGTAATAGAAGTAATATAATAGAAGGTGCCGATACCATGTTTATTCTATCTTATATTGTATTATGTATATTGTAGTTTGGCGCGCCGGATATGACGAGGCGGAATGGACGACCTGAAGATACTGATAAGGATGTCGACGAACTATATATACAGTAAACTTACACGCCGGTTAACCCACGTGTCTCCTTTCGTTAAGGCGCCATCCGGCTCCCTGTATCCCGTATCATTATACTCTCAAGTCCTTAATAGTCAATAAATCGATTTAGACATTCAATTTTATCTCCTATTTAATTAACATACAATTAAATATCTTTATTTCCTTCAAATTCAATCAAATTTGAAATTTTTTTTTTTTTTTTTTTTTTTTTTTAATGTCTTTTCATTATCATTAACTAATTATTGATAAATTTAAATTTTATAATTATAATAATGATAATTCGGGAAATAAATGACAGATGTCTAAATATAAACTCACTAATAGTATACGACAGCCAAAAAAACAATAGGAGTGATCATTTAAAGTGTACATGTAGTTGTTCTATTAATATGTTGCATCTACTGTCTTACAGAATAATGGATGGGTCGGTATAAACATTTGTTGGTATTACTAATTTATAGTTATACCCCTATATTTTTATTATATATTATTATTATTATTATTATTATTATTATAACTTATGATAAATAGTAGACAAATTAATGAGGGTGTTAAATATAAATATCTGATGTCGTATAAGGGCTTTAATTTGATAAAAACATTTTGATTAATTATACCAGTGTATTTAAATATAAAAATTTTTAATTTTCGTTCAGTTCATTTTGATGACGCAGTTGGCGCGTAATAAAAATAAACATAAACACAAGACATATAATAATTAATAGATTAAAATTTAACCGATACAAAATACAAATAAAGAGTTGATCAAACTTTAATGAAAACAATAATGATTAAATTCCGTCTCAAGTCGGTCATCAATATCTGAAATCATCGCGATTGAACTTTGCACAACTGTGTGTGTGTGTGTTTTTTTTTTTCTTCAATTCCAGGAATTTCCAAACGGAATAGTCAATCGTTTTTTAACAAGCCAATTATTGAATTGATTAATTGACATTTAAATCTACTTTTGACAAATAAACCTCAATAATATTATGTTAATGTAAAGTCCAAAATTTCCACAAATTAGTTATTTCTTAACATTTTTAAAAAGTTTTATTTTTAAACAAAAAGTCATTTAATTTAAGTATTATATTATTTTTTATTGCGTCTAGGCCCTATAATTTTAGAAAAAAAAAAATGAATGTTATTTTGGAAATGATAAATAATATTTTTCGGTATCCTGTCTAGTGGAATATTTCATTTCTGAAAATAACCGTAGATTTATTAGTAGATTTGAGTAGTTTTCCGGAAAATGTTAAGGTAAATTGACACAGTAACCCAAGATAAGTTAGCCAATAACAAGGAAACCTTATAAAAGCAGAGTATACGATTGTTGGACAGGTCGAGCGACGAGCCGGCGCCGTTATGCTAAATCGCATTGGAGCCATTGTCTATTAAGAATAAACTCTCACCAAGAATTAACATTGCGTAGCTCCTGCATAATAATAATAATAATGATAATGATAATAATAATAATAATAATAATAATAATAATAATAATAATAATAACAACTATTTCTCATTAGCGGTGATTTGTTAAATATCAGCTGTCTAATGTTTTGCGTCTAACGTCTACTTGCTCCGTTTCCTTTTATTTAATTCTAATATAGATATATAGATATAAAAAATCAACTTGTTCTATTTTACAACTCTGTCGCGCCACAACTAATTACATGCTTTATGCATTATATATAATAAAGTTCGTCAACAAACAGCTCGGCGCCATTTAATTTTTTCATTGCGTCGTTTGTTTAAATGCCAAACTCAAATCCCATTTATATTATTTATATATATATATATATATTATAGATATTACTCTGAGTTTCAAGATACCCAAAATTACATGTTATATATACATACTGTTGCTGTTTATAAATAACTTGTGTTTACTATTAATAGGTTGAACGACCTTAGAAATTAAAAGCTGAGAGGCGTCAAAACAACATTTTTTGTTGTTTTTTTTACTTTTTACAAAAGATGACAATCATTTTTATTTTCATCTTCTTTGAAGTCAAATTTTAAAATCGAGGCGTGAGATTTTATCTTTTGAGAAAGGTCGAGTGGTCCCAAATCTCCGCTTGAATTTTGGCTTCCCACTTTGACAGTTTAACAAAAGTTTATAGTAGGACAAGACTTTTCCTTTTTCCCAGGAGAATTTTCTATATACAACGCGCTCAAATTTATCAACTAAAAATCTTGGGAAGTTTGCCAATCTACCTGGACTCTGTTAAGACTCTGTAACATGTGTCCTGCATGTGTGGAAAATTATTTACATATTTTTTTAAATTTAAACGCCTGAGAAAATAAAATTAAATAGAAAAAATATTTGTAATTAAGTTAAGTTTTAATTAAATTAGGTACAATTTAATTAGATATACTTGAATCTATTATTGCCAGATAAATTGAAAAATTAAACTCAAAGGAATAAAAGGAGTAAAGTATAATTTTTTAGTATTTTTGATAAAAATATTCGAATACTAAAATAAGTTTATCCTGATGACATCATTTGTATAATTTAATTTAATAGGATAATATAAATGATAATAAAAGACGTGAAGGTCTCTATCTAGATAGTCGACAGTGATCTTTTATACTTGACATCTAGTTATACTACTTACTGTTAGTTATACGAGGTTGAATGTTTTAATAATCGATTTGTAATGGACAGTATTATATTGTATTACATTATATGGTTTAAAGTCTAAAGTAATCTAGTCTAACGTTGTCGTTTCACATTTCCATTCGCGCTAACGGACTGAATACAGTCTCGTACCTCGCAGTCGCGGGCGCCAAATTAGCGACATCAAGAGCATAAGCAGCATGTGTATTACGTTAACGTAAAGTTACCGCAAGCATTTGTATTTGGACTTGTATTTCTACAACAACAACAACAACAACAACAGACAGACTCTGTTTATGCATACACCCCGAAGTAATTTGGAAGCACTGCTCGGTTAATTTAAGCAACGATAAACGAGTTTATGACATTTCGCGGAAGCTCAAATTTCGTATCTTACACACTTTATCCTAATATAAAATTAAGATGAAATGTATGTGGCATCAAACTATTCGTAACGTGATTGGTTGAATATATATCATAAGCATGAAAATATATGCAAACTCTATAGTCAAGGCGCGCGCTTGCGCGCGTAAATTCAAATTCCAGTACACTTAAAACGCGGGCTTCTGTTACAAAATAACAAAGAAAGTCTCTAACGCTACCAGAGTATATACTTGGATAGGGTTGTGTTTAGTATATATATATATATATATACGAGTTATCCATTTGCATCTGTTCGCCAATATATCATCAATTGTCTTCACAATAAAACTAATATATTTGCTGGGATTATTAATCAGACTGCTTTTCTTTATTTTCTTACTATTAATAAAAAATTTTTAATTTTATTATTATAATAATAATAATAATAATAATAATAACAACAATATAAAAATTTTCATTTAAATTGAAAATCTTTAAAATTTATGAAAATAAGACTGTCAAAGGTCCATTTATTATAAAAATAATTCAATTTTACATTCAGAAATAATAATATTATTTTTAGAAAAAAAAAAAAAAATAGAGTAGGATTCTCTGTTCTCTCTGTCCATGATCCACGAAATAATACTATCAGAAAGTGTCTTATTAGGATATTAATTTAATGCATCCTTTTATACTCGCCCGACGCCCGACGCCTGACGCCCGACAATTAACTTATAATTGGAATTATGCATAATTAAAAGATCAGCACGAGTGAATCCGAGCGCAAACCTACGGCAAAAAGGATATTATAATAATAATAATAATAATAATAATAACAATGTACATGAATACAACAAGTAGATGGTATATGGTATATACATAAACATAAAAACCCTAAGAAATTGCAGAAAGTTACGAAACCGTGGATCCGGCTTTACTTGCGGCTACTACTCTAGCCGGCCTATAGAAATGAGGGCGGAAGGAAACAAAACGTTGTTTGACCTCTCTTGCCATCTCTTTCGCCTCGGCCTCGCGGAGGTTGCGCCACGTTGCGAAATATCTCCGAGTGGCGTTGCGCCGTTACGTATTTTAAAGAAACATGCACACGCACTAATACGTCTAGTGTAATATATTCTACATATTACTCTATATATGTAACATATACCACGCAACACACTCGGATGTATCTCTGCGATTGATGCTTCCTGCGCAAAAACTCTTCTATCTGGCTTCCAGTAGTCGTCTTAAAAGAAGAATCAAACAAGCCTGTTAATATATTATGTTATATTACGTATGGGTTTATTTGACAAATTATACTCAAACACCACCACTCAATCTATCGAAATTATACATAATAATAATAATAATAATAATAATTATTATTATTATTATTAATAAGTAAAAGTTATTATATACATGGTAATCTGATACCCAATGACAATTTTATTTGTTTTTTACCCACAACTTTAACATCATTACATTCATTACCAAATACTCCCCGATCTCTTTCTGTAAAAAGATGTAAGTAGGTCTGTAAGTGTCCCGTGTTATGGCCATACAACAACTTGCGTCTGATGACGCAGAGCCAACAATTTACCTTATATTAACTTTCGAGCGGAATTTCCGTGTCGGCAGTCGGACACAAGTCCCGAAAACTTAAACCGCTAGTGGTTTAATCAGCTCCTTATCTGGTACCATTAATATTATATGATAATTAAGTATCAGGATCTTTGCAGGCGTAAAAAAAAATGACTTTTGATATTTGTTTTTAAAAAATGAAAAAATAAAAAAACATAAACTTATTATTGGCCGTAATTATGATATACTTATTAATGTCAATTTTCACATATTGGTTCAGATTCAGACAGATAACAAGCTATAGATATAGATAGTTTTTTCCAGTAAAACAATTTACGTAATATCCCAGTGTACTCTGTACCTCAACTCTTACAATCGGCCTCAGAACATAAACCGTGCCCCTCGCCCGGTCGGCCGCGGAATAGTCGGTCTCAAGGAGGGGAATGCAAGAAGAAGGGTAAAGAGGGAGAATTGCGCCGCGACCTACTTGTCTATAGGCCTACTGTGTTTGCAATTCTCTTTATGCAGGTTACGCTTTCCTTTAAATAAAAAAATAAAATAAAACTAAAAACTAAAAACAAACAAACATTTACGTTGTTTATTTAATCCGACAAATATTAGTATATTAGTATATTAGTATATTAGTATATTAGTATATTAGTATATTAGTATATTAGTTTATTAGTATTGGTGTGGGGCTTCTGAGTAACGTAATTCAGAGACCCTGGCTATTTTCTGTTTAGTTAGACTGCTATCTGTAAATTGTAACTTATTCTACTAGAGCAGAAGGATCAAATAAAAAAAAGATTTGATGACTTCCTTTCCTCCCCAAAAAGATAATAATAATTCACCTTGAAGAGTCTTCAGTGTGTGTGTGTGTTTGTGTATGTTCAGCATAGTCACTGTACGGATTCCAACAACAATTAACTACAGTTACAAGTAAATAACAAATAACAAATACGGTCTAGAGTCTAGAGTCTACAGTCTGGATTCCTTAGAATCTAGAACGCAGTTAAGTCTCTGCTCGTTTCGGTAAAAAGTTTAAGTGAACGGTCTGGTGTTGCATTACGGGTCTTTTTATTCTTCTTCTTCTTCTTCTTCTTCTTCTTCATCTTCCGGCCAGATTCAAATCGCGGTTGCTGTCTGAGATCTTCCTTTCTCCTTTATCATTTATTACCTGCTTTAATTTTTATAATATAATTATTTTATTTTTAATTTTATTCTTTATAAAAATAAAAAAATGTATTGAGTATAGTTGGCAAGACAAAAGTATGATTAACAACTGATTATGACTGATATGTTTGAGACTTGATAGAAGCATTTGAGACAGCAGAAACTGAATAACAGAGCGCTTTCTTTTTGCGCGCCCTGATATTTTATTTTGCGCAATGCAGTCTGACGGAACTCGTCCTCGTCCACTAGATTTTTTAGGCATGTGTAATACCTTTCCATCGAGTGGATTGATAGAGTAGTGGTGGTATAGGGTACAGATGCATATAAGTATATAGTATACAATATAAATATAACATAGTAAGGCCGTTTATGTTGGTGTTGGTCGGGCTCGTGCATCGGCAAAGATGGCTGATTTGTTAGTAAACAAAGTCCACGGGTGGGGGTGGGGGGGGGGCAAACGGGGAAACATTGTGGTAGAGCAGAGTCGAGCCGAGTGATATCCAGTCAGCTCTACTTCTCCTACTACCTTGTATTTACCTATATATATATACCTAATATACAATATACCAGCTGATGACTCGAGTTGTTTATTCCGTTTTATTTAATAGAGTTAGGGTACTTTCTCTCTTTTAAGTTATTATATAATTTCCACTACTGTTAAATTAATGTGATAAGACCAGAGGAATCACTCTTTTTTTGACTATTTATATATACTCTTTTTGATTCATTAAAGATTTTTTTAGTCTAAATGATTATGCTTATCAATGTCAGGGTTAGTGGGCGATTAAAAAAAAACCTTACACGATAAAATAATAATATTTTTAAATAAATTTCCCGGACGTGTGGTTCAACCGCACAAACATTCCCATTACATGGCAATGGTTATATATATACTATTTATTATTTGATACTACCGAATCATTGTGTAATTATTATGGGTTTTTTTTACAACATGTAAAACATCATTTAATTTCTTATATCTTTAAATATCTTTTCATATATGTATATCGTGTTAAATATATCTTTCTTTAGATATACATATATTATAAACTTGCTCAATATAAACACGGCGTAAATAACTAAACGTAACTTGTGTTCTATTTATACATATATTAATACATCCATGTCACTATTAATAGCCTTTTTTTAGTACAAAAACAATATTATTTTATTTTCATTCGAAATATCGTATTACGAGGTGAAGGTTTATTTTTGTTTTTCTCTTCAATAATTTATTAATAATTGTTAACAATCATAAATTTAATTAAATTAATATATAAAAATTTTATTGAAATAAAAAACAAGGTAAACATTTTATTTTATCAACACCAATAATAATAATAATAATAATAATAATTATTATTATTATTATTATTATTATTATTATTATTATTATCTGATTCTCAGAAGTTTGAGTAATATACAACACAATAATAATAATAATAATAATAATAATTATTATTATTATTATTATTATTATTATTATTATTATTACTCAAACTTCTGAGAATCAGAAAACTTTTTTTAATTTCAGATAATATTATTTTAATCGGAATATTGTAAGGTCATATACTGAAAAATCTATATAAAAAGCCACACACATATTACTGGATTTATTTTTTGATCCAGGTAAAAGAGCGTCTGGCAATTAGCATAAAAATTTAAATAATATTTAAATAACTGGCCGTGGGTGAGCCGAAAGGTTCTGAAAGTACACACATTTACACACATTCATGTGTAACACCAAGACGGATTTTTAATCTTTGGACAGGTGAGACTTGATATCACATCCGTTATCGATTAATAAAATACTTTTAATTCTCGAGAGAATTGACCCTTAAAAAAAAAAAAAAATTATCGCTTTTATGAAACGGTTCAGTGAATATTTTTTGCAAAATTAACAAGTTTACATTTTTGATTGAATTAAATCAATAACTTGATAATTATTGTTGTAATTGATTAATATATTGCTGACATTAAAATATTTGATGAGGTAAATTTTAAATTTTAAAGAGAAAATATAGTTTTGGGTTTTACCAGCAGGTTGGGTGGACCGGTAAAAGTAAAATTGACTGATTAAATATAAGTAAGTAAAATGTGTGGGAATTACAGCCGTAAATATTTAATCCGCGTTTGGATTGGGATTCCCCCGGATATAATCCGGAGAATATAAGGAGAAGATATTGCGATACTGCCTTGAATATTTATATATTCCTGGTATCAATACATATAATAAGTATTATAAGCTAACACTAGTTTTCAGCTTAATTTAAACTTTTTATTTATAAAACATTGACGCATATTTTTATGAAGCTGCTTACGCTCCTTGGAATTGAATAAGCTTTGACTAATGTTGTTTTCGATTCGGTTAAAAATTTTATTGAATTCATCATCAATAATTTTTATAATTATAAAAATTTCAACGTACTGTTAATGAATATCGAAAAATGAATAAAAAGTATTACTGTAATATATAAAATAAATATGAGATGAGTTGTAAACAGGTGATTCTATAATCTTTATGGAAATGGAATAGATGTTTATTTTTTAATAAATAAGTAAATTAAAGTCGCTGAACAACGTCATAGTGTCGCGAGTATCATCGGTATCGTGACATCAAAGATCCCATCAGACAATAATAATTTACAACATGCATTAACGGCCACCTCTCTATTTATACATATGGAAGTTGTGTCTGTATTATATAAATATAGTCTTGTTTATAATACGTGACATGCATTTTTATCTATAATGAATGAGGTATAGCATACATTTTTTTTTTAAATTTCTGTTGTTATTTATAGTGTTTGTTTTTATTATTATTATTTAATTTATCTATAATTTTTAATGTTACTGTAGTACAACTAAAATTGGGCTTGATCAGATATTTTTTTATCAATTTTAGTAATTTGTAACGTTATAGATGAACATAAAATATGATAATAGGTTATACCACATATAGTATTATAGGTGTTAATGACTTGTTTTTGTTTAAATAAAAAATGTGTTATTTAAACAAAGATATAAAATATAATAGTAATATGTATACTGAGACTTTACTCGGATATTAATTTAAGTTAAGAGTATGTGTGTGTTCTAAGATAAGACAACCGGGAAAAATATAAGTATAGTGCGTAGAGCGCTCATTCATGGAATCTTGAGCTCGATATAATACTCAGCTCTAACCGATGTGTATTAAATGTATTGGCTTTACTTGTTCATCTGTCAATTTTTCATTTAAAGATCAATATTTATCTTTCTCGGTTTCTCGGTTTGTTTACTGACGACGCCGTGCGTCATTTATCGTGTACTGCTTGACATTAACTGGAATGAATTGTATTAGCTGACTTGACTACGGCAAACATTAAATACCGAGTAACACTTAGGAAGCCGTTTTTAAATATTAACATAACATATAATAGTTTTATTTTCCTCTTTGCTAAATTTCATTCCAAAAGTAAATTCGTTAAAGAAAAAATTATTTTACTCCAATCTCCAAAATGGTTGCACAATACAAAAAAACTAAGTATATTTGGCAGATTATTGTATCCGGAAATTTACCGGGTTTATTAAGGATTAAGGGGCTTCGTAATTTTATTATATACATGGGATGGACGTCTTACGCGTTAAGTGAGAACACAGTGTTATTGCAGTGGGAAGATGAGGGTCCGGAAACTCCCGTGGTAACTACCGGATGCTCAAGTTCCGCTAAAAAATTCGCGATCTAACGTTCAAGCTCTCTCACAGACATGATTTTTACAAAGAGACTGCGACATATTTTTATCATTTTTAGTCAACACATTTATGATAATAATCTGTACAACTTGGAAAAAAAAAAAAAAAAAAAAAAAAAATTAGCACGATGACTTGACACAATATACCAATAACTTGATTGCGATAAAGCTTAACTATGGATATGATAATATAACAACAACAACAATCATAATAATAATAATAATAACAAGTTAGCAAATATTAGCAGCTATCAATAGCGCCAGGCAATTCCTCAGAAACAGGATACACGATATTGATCTTAACTTAACCAGAGAGAAAGGGAACAACGTCTATTTTTAGCAGTAACGAGAACTAGAAAGGAGAGCACATATATATATATATATATGTATAATAATATTTACAAATTTGCGTTTAGTTGCTGTACAGATGAGAGAGGAAAAAAGATAAAAAGAAGGAGAAAGAAAATATAGTAGGTAGTGATGTCAGCGGCATTATGAGTGGTGCAATTTAATGGAATGTCGGTCAGTGACGTTATGAAATTGCAAGAATCTATTTCGCCGTGGTTAACAGTGGTATGCCTTCCTATGTCTATGTCTACATGTTACTTTCTCCGCTAAGATAAATATCACGCGTATACCAGTCGTATATTGAGTATGTGTACCACTTTGGGAATTGTTATTTATTTCGTTAAACTCTTTTGTTTACAACTTATCACGCAATACGGCCTTTGCCTTATATTATTTTATTACTTCTATATAACTTTCAATTTTATTTATCATCAAAAATTTTATTAAATCTTTTTTTTTATTTTTTTATAAAAAAAAAAAAAACTTGAATGCAATAATATTATAAATAATAATAATAATAATAATAATAAAAAAAAAGCAATCCAGGTAAATTCCTTATTCATCGATTTCTTAATAATTCGTAATAGCTCAGTAGGTGCAGCGGAAGGTCACTCTGACTGAAATAAAACTATGGAATCCTCGTAGAAAATAATAAATAACTTGATATTTTTAACAATCATATTTACCGGATTACGAAATTATTATAATACCATTTTGAATAAAACTAACGTATATAACGTATATAACGTATAACGGTTGCTTAAATTCTTTAAAGTTAACTCTTTTATTTACAGAGTGGAGCGACGTGTGTATGTTATGTTTTATGTTTATATGTTTATATGTTATTCTTCTGTTATGAGTGTGTACATACACCAGTTAGCTTGTACTGTACACTGTACGGTGGTATCTGGTATGTACTATGTAGAATAATCATATATAAGTAATGAGAGAGAAAGAGAGAGATATAAAAAATTAGTGAGT
The DNA here is from genome assembly GCA_905319865.3 of Cotesia congregata. Lineage (NCBI taxonomy): Eukaryota > Metazoa > Arthropoda > Insecta > Hymenoptera > Braconidae > Cotesia > Cotesia congregata. The sequence goes on from CAJNRD030001119.1 coordinate 116,800, forward strand.
CATGATCAGACTTAACTTGGCGACTGGTACGAAAGCGCAACGACTCACTTTTCGTCCATTTTATGTACATCGGATGCCTTTTATTTTATTAGACTCAATTTATTGTACCATGTTTGTTTGTTAAATCATGATTTAAAAATTGTTTAGAGGAGAAGGGGAAGTTGATAGAAGATGAATTGATGAATTAATTTATGAAAATAATCGTCAATAGTAATGATGCTGTTTATAGTTTAGAACGGAAGCACCAAGAATGCCAAGAAGAGAACATAACCAACCAGAAGAATGTTACAGACAATGGAATGTGTCGCGTCGCGCATGCGTGCCGCTAGGGAATGCGGCCTCGTAACGGCACATCCGTTAACTACGGCATTTGTCACTGGAAATCTCCCACACGGAACAACACATAACAGGGCCTATGCACCTTACTCTTTTCGCTAAAATTTCGCTAACAATATCCTCTTTTTCATTTTTCATTTTTCATTTTTCATTTTTCATTTTTCATTTATCATTTTTAGTTAAGAGTTTAATTGGAGATTTCAATCTCCAGTATACTATGTATAGTAAAAATTAGTACGTAAATTTTAAGTATAAATTATCTTCAGGCCCATGGAAAATTGTTACATCCAGACCACTGTCATATTCATCAGACACTATATATCTATTTTTTTTATTCATATATCTTTATGGATTATATTGTGTAATAGCATATTTATCAACATCGTAAGTAATACGTGGAGATGGGGTGGAATCAGCATAAATTTTCTCAGCTGATAATTCTGTTGCAATAATATTATTTATGCTTCGAATAATTGGTTATAATAAAAATGATCGACTGGTGAACGGCTCAAGTAGATTATTATGGACAGTAATTTTAAGAAATTCCAATTGTCATGTAATTAACCTTTTTTTATTAATCGAGTTAAAAATTTTATCGTTATTTTTTAATTACTCAAGTACAATTTAAAGAATCCAATTAGATTTTTCGGTTTCAATTAAAGTTAATAACAATGAAATTTTGTTTTTTTAACTCATTTAAAGAGAATTTTATTTTGTTATAAATAAATATCAATATTAATATATTGGTATTAATGTTATAAATTTTCTTTCAAAATTCACATTTGTCAAATAATTTTATTTTAAATAAATAACCTCCACGTGCCGAAGTTATTCATTATATTCATTGAGATGGGGTAGCAAACTAAAACTAAACTAGTGTACTCTGTAACACTATACATTCTCTAGTAGTATTGGCTTCAAAGTGATTTCGCGTAACTACATGTACATTTCGACATTGAAGTTATTTTCTGACTTTGGTCTCAATTGTTAAATTAAACTTTCCACTTTATTAACTTTTCCCTTGTTCCTTTTACGAAATTTTAATTAAAACAATTATCGATAACTCGAGTACGTTTTTGAATGATTTCTCGTTAAAAATTGAAATAATGTTTTATTTTTTTTTTTTTTTTCTTTTTAAAGTGAAATAAATGATTGCTCAATCATCAAAGGTGATCTAAAATTTACGGCAATAATAAAAGAATTAAATAATAATAACAACAATATCGGTAAATAGTTGTTATGTCTTGTGTCTCACGTTTATCTATATTTAATGACTCGATATAGAATCCGTGTGCTGGCCATGAAGAGTTGTCGTAAACACGTGCTCGAGTCGTGGATCGTGCTGGGTAATAAGTTGTTATATACTTATCGTGAAATTAAAAACATTGACCGATTAATTACAACTAATCATTAAGTAACCGTCAAGCTTTGCTATAAATAGACGTTAAATTTTATTGTTTCACTAACGAGGTAAACTATATAGGACTACATTATCTCGGTTAAAAACAAAGTTATTTTAAAATTTAATTTATTAATTAATTAATTGTCGCATAACATTGATAAATAAAATTTATTTATAAACTTTGAAATAACATATATTAACAGTTATTTAATAAAGGTTATCCTATCAGTTGGTTCTTTTTTTATTACGTAATACCTCCCCATGTAAATGTCCCGCGTCTCCGACTCGAATTAAAGGATCCAAATGATGGGTCATTTTACAGTTGAAAATTAATCATTCAAGTTTACAAATTACATAAACAATGTTAATAAAATTAAAATAATTTAAGAAGATAAAAATGTAGATATAGTATACAAGAGAGGAGGTGTCACGCGAGCTTTAAGTAAAGTTCAATTTTGCCGACAAACATTCACTTTATATGGGTGATTTTCTGTAAGGGCGTCTTAAATCTATACAAAGTTGTCCGACTAAATTATTTTTGATTTTATTAGAAAAAAAATTAACAAGGGCTACAAAACTATTAACTTAATCATAATAATAAATAAACAGCCGAATTAATTTTTGCTTTTTCGATATTTGTGTATCTTGTGCCATGTAACATGACAGGGGACTGTTCCAAGGGGACTGTTTTTTTTTTTATCAAATTGAGAAAAATCAAGCAAACTATTTCAATGCATTCAGTTTTTTAAGTTCTCAATTAATGTTTACATTAATTAGAATAATATTAAGACTTATAGATCCATTTTTATAAATAAATTACATATAAAAATAGTTGCCAGGGGACTGAGTTTTGTAGTGGCCCAGACACATATTTCCAGCACAAACGGTGCTTTAACATTAAATAAAATGCCGATAAAGCGCTAACAGCCCAATGGTTATTAACTTAAAGCTAGTTAGATCCTTATAAACTTTACAAAAGGTAAAATAACACGCTGGATTTTTTTTATTTTTGGCTTTGAACTTCTGACAGGGGACTGTACTTAAAATGCCTGGGACAGACTTCGATTTGATGAAATTAATAAAACAAATTAATTTTCGGTAATTTTCATTGAAGAAGATTGTTAGTTAACTAATTAAGTTTATAAACATTGTGGACCAAATTATATATTATGAACGAATAACTTAAAATTTAATCTTAAAGTTTTAATTTGGGGATTGGGACAGCCTATCAGGGGACTGTCATTTTGGTGGTTTACGAATTTATAGCAAAAAAACCAAAATTTATTTCATTTCAATTTTCAATGCTCCAAATAGAAATGTTTTTTTGCTTTCATAATAAATTTTTTTTAGTAACAAAATAACAATTTTTCTAATAAAACAATGCCTGGGACAGCAAAAAAACATCATTATACAGAGAATCACCTATATAATGAAGTTACTGAGGTTTATTTGAGGTTTGAGCGGTTGTTAGCGGTTCATTAATTCCCGATTAAGTTATATAGACTCCAGAGATTGAATTTTTCCGCTTGAATTCCTTCTAAAAACTCTAATGAACTTGAAAAAATTATATCAATTGTTTCACATCAATCAAACGTCTGTTGAATAATTATATTAAATAAATAAATAGAAATGAATTAGTATTAAAAAATATAAAGAGATGTTGAAGAGCATTTAAGTGTAACTGGGGATTGAGGAATGCGAGAACAAAGTAATAAAAGGACACTAACTTAAAAAGCGAGGATGCGCCAAGAGGAAAGAAGTACGGAAAAGTTGGTGAGAGGGATATATAAGAAGAATTAACAAAAAATCTAAAATAAAAAAGTTGCTCGAAGAAAAATAAGAATAAGAATAAGAAGAAGAAGAAGAAGAATAAGAAGAAGAAGAAGAAGAAGAAGAAGAAGAAGAAGAAGAAGAAGAAAAAGAGCTGAAAAATAAAAAATAAAAAATAAAAAAATTAAGGAGAAGAGGAAGAGTGAGGTAGCGAGAGTAGAATACTGGAATGCGCTCCCAGAGGCCATTTCAGTTCGATGTCCTCCACTCGTACTCGAACCCGGGAACGCGGCATTCTCTTTGGCTCTTTGGCTCTTTGGCTCTTTGGCTCTCGGACTCGACTCGAGTCTACTCATCCTTGGCCGTGTTCACTTACTACGCAGTTGAGTAAAGTCGGTGTATCGTCGGTATCTGGTATTTGGTATATGGGGTCTTTATCTTCGCGTCTGGCCCCCTTACAGAAGTTCATCCACTCAGCCCAGAATACCTCTCGCTCATACTAATACTAATATCGAACCTAAGGCCTCTCATTTAATTTCATTTAAATATTATGGCTGGCAATAATCTGTCATGTTGTGTAAAATAATATTAATCAAGACTTTTCTCCTTCCTGTCTATTAATTATGACTCTATAAGCTCCCAATTAATTGGCTACAGGATATTTGTTAAAAAGAATGAAACTTTAAGGCCTACACCTTGATAATAAACCCTAAGAATTTGCAGTAATTTGCTTTATCAGCGCCGACACGTGTCGTCTATCCTTTTAACTTTTTAACACAACAGATATTTTGTCGATTACATACAAATTTATTATTATTAAAGTGGAGTCTACATTGAAAATTCGTTACTCGGCTTCTTAAATAAGAAAAAGCACTAGAGAAAAAAAAAAAAAAAAAAAAAAAAAAAAAAAAAAAAAGGCTTGGATATGGTGAAATACATAATTATTTAGAGCCACACGTGGACACCATTGGCCTTGTCTTTTACTGCCGTAAGCAGGAGACCCACGAGCCAGATATTATTTTATTTTATTTTATTATCTTTTTCGAGGTATGCTCTTTCTTTTCCATAATTATATTCTGCTATGTGCTGAATCAAAAAATTTACCGCTTTATTATCGCATCGACACTTGGCTATTAGTTGCGTTATGTGACGCTGATGGTTTCTTATTTAAAGACGTCATCGGGGACAAGCGGCTTTTGTCTGGGGTGTCGGGGAGGTGTCATGTCTCAACGATACAACATTAATAAATATTTTTAATTTCTATAATTTTTTAAAAATAAAAGTTCCCCTAATACAGAGTAGAAAAAATAAAAAAAATGGAATCTCTGGTCTGTTAGATATAAATAGACTTTATTGTTAAGTATTTGTAAAATCAGCACTGTCAATGGACACCTCTTATAGTGTAAAGTCCACGTGTCGAGGCTTTCGAGGCTTTCGAGGCTTTTGAGGCTTTGGAGTAGCGCTTACTCAGTTCTTCAAGTACCGGACTTTAGTGAAAAGCTCTTGGGATTCGTTAGTCCTCAATTCTCAGTCCTCAGCCCTTGGTACTTGGTACTTGGTACTCATCGAAAGCCCAATAATGGCAAGAGCTGAGCTCTCATTAATATTTGGCTCTCGTTTTGCTCTCGAATCATCGAGTCCTCTATGGGTTTGGCTGCTCTGACTGCTCTGGGTATGTGTATCATCAACTCCGACGACACCTACTTCGATCAATATATACATTTAAAAGTTCCCGGTCGTCGGTGGCCTTGGGCAATTCGAGTACTCTTCGAATGCCGTATAAACTATATCGCGAGACATTAATGGCCGACTTTATCTTATCGAGCTATTCCAAGTAGAGGAGCTGAAAAAAAGTAAACCCGATCCCGATGCCGATGCGACTCACTCATCTCAGCTCACTAGTCCCAGTACAATTATTTTTTAAATTAATCTACACCTTAAACTGCGACTCTTATTGCTTAACTGAAATTAAACTTGAAACTTTTCAATATTTAATATTATTATTATTATTATTATTATATAAAAAAAAGTATCATGAAAGAGTGGAATCGATCAGAAAAGGCTTGTCCTTAATGTAACTAAAACTATAACACACACACACACACACACACACACAAGTGCGAGTAAGAGAGCTGGAGAACGGCATCAGTAACAACTTTGTCCATATATCCATAGTATGCATCCCGCATTCCTCTCTCACGCTTTGGCGGGCGACTCAGACCCCGGTCCGGCCCACACACAACTATCGAACGTTAGAGGGGGGAACCTCAGTCCCAGTCCCAGTCCCAGTCCCAGTCCCAGTCCCAGTCTCGGTCCCTCCAGTCCCAACTGCTGTTTATGTTGCCACTGTCGCCTCATACTCGTATTCCTTGTATAATCTTCGTTCTCGTTCTCATTCTTGTTCTTGGGCGCGTATAAGGAAAAGACTTCGGGATCCGCATTCTCCTTGTTCCTCCGGCAACACGCCGTTTCTCTTCATGAGCTCGCGATACCCATACCCGTACTGGGGAAAATAAAGCAAAATGATAATGGAAACAGCCTGGACACCACCACCACCACCACCACCACCACCAGCACGCGCAACAACAACAACAACAACAACAACAACAACAACAACAATTCTCCTCTATATCTGGTATGCTGGTATGTTGGTATGTTGGTATGCTGGTTGCTGGTTATTGCTGGTTCAATCTCAGCTAAACAGCCCGTGGGATTCAATTCGATTCGACTGGATTAATCTTAGCAAGTTCCGTGAACTCTCCTGTCCACAAAGAAAAATCTACTGAGGAAAACCTCATCAACTTTTTCTCCAAACCAGGTTTTGTTTTGCTTCCAAGATTAAAACCACGGAATGTTTACACTAAGCTATCGATTTGCTCAAGAACAAATTTAAAGATACACATTATTGAGAACAACATTTATTCATTTTATATTTTTCATTTTTAAAATCCTCAAACAACTACCAGCCAAAGTAAATTTTCACCAAGATTAAAACTGCCAAAAAGTAAAAATAAATTAGCGAATAGAGTAAAAAGCAATGTAAAGAGTAAACAAAAAAATATGTTGAGGTTAAGCAATGCGCGGAATAACTGGTGAAATAATGAACTCGACTTGATCGGGTTGTTGAGGCGGCGGAATGTTCGCGGCATTCCGCGCTGTACTCTGCACACAGTTATTCGAGGCCAACGCTCGCGAGTTAAGTCCATGGGCCCCGCGGTACCACGGTACCACGGTACACACAGAATATACAGAGTATTATACATCCAATACAGGATCAGGCAAATCCTTTGCTTAGCTATTTGCCGGACCATTCACCGGCGAGTACGAGGGATGTTAAAATATAATAATATAATATTCCATCTTCCATCGGTTTCTAAATATTAAATTAATTCTCCTATACACTATACTTTATTATTATTTATTATTTTATTTTATCAACCAGTTGAGGGAAATTGGCCAGACGAAAAGCGAAAGGAGCGATATGATACGCAGAGCCAAAAGAAAAAAAAAAAATATTAAAGAGTAATATATGGAGAAGAGAATAAGACAAGAAAATATATAATGCGGGATAAACAAGAGGGAATGAGTAACGGTGGAGTTTTATGGCCGGCTAAATAACAAGGTGCGAGGGGAAACGCCAATCAGGATCTCGAGATAATGACTCCTTTCAGAGTGCCGCTACTAGGTGATGGTATTAATCGCAATTCACCCCTACTCTTATCTTTCTTTGATGCACTTCATATCAGATTTTTATTATTCGTCAATTCACTTGTTTCATATTTATCTTCTTCTTTTTATACATTATTATTATTATTATTATTAAATTCTTAAAAGATTTTTCTCACATGCGTGAGCGTAATTCTTTTCTCGAACTAACAAAAATTAAAACAACCGGGGTTAAATTTATAATATAAAAATGACCAATAGATTCGACTATAGTTGTAGTTAAACAGGATAAGTGCATTGGCATCTGAATTTTCATTTGCATCTCCATGATAAAAGCCACTCCTGTGAGTGGCAAATCAGCATTCTCGAGATGCCTCATATTTTTATTATTTATTGTCTTTCATGTTTGTTGAGGAAAAATTGCTGGTTTACACAGACGAGTTTCTTCACTGTTGGTTTAGATAAATATATTTAAATTGTTTTATAGGTTTTAATAACTAATAATTGATGATGATGAAGAGAATTTTACGAGGAATTTTTAGATATAAATTGCTTTTTATTTTTGTTTGGATTTAAAATTGATGATTTAGCTGATGGGGATTTAATATTAAAAAAAAAAAAAAAAAAAAAAAAAAAAAAAAAATGATGAGTAAACAATTAACAAAGGTTAAAACGAAAAATGGCAAAGTACGTTGATTAATAAAAAAAACAGATAGATTGCAGGTGCGCATCAGTAATGTGATGTGCTCTTGAGAATAGAGTATACTATATAGTACGAGTATCGAGGAATGCACGCGGATCCTGATAGTTGTAGATGCTGAGAAAGGCAAAGAGTTGGCTACAGGCTGGAGCGACCTTCTAAGGCCGCAACCAGTAGAGCAACAGAGTTGCTATTTTATTTTTATTTTATTTATATTATTTTTCCTCAAGTTGTTATGTGCAGCTCCTATATACAAACATAGATAGTGACGTTCTCTTCTCTACTCTCTGAGCAAGTATTCGTCGTATCTGAGGTTACTGCAAGTTAAGTCCAGCATATAATCGGGCAGAGCTTACATCCAAGCTGTGATGCTGTTATGTACCTATACCTGAGTATTCACTTGTACAGGACTTGGATAAAACACCAACAACTTTTTATTTATATAAACATGTTGAGACTTGTATACACAGCTGACAGATACTTGGACAATTTGACACAACCGATTGCAAAATTGTTGCTATAGTTATCCTCATCCTGCTATTCATCCTCATATACTACTTCATTTACACTATGTAAACTTTATTAGTTATTATTTATTATTATATTTATTATATTATTTATCAGCACGTGCTTATTATATCAAACATCACTCTTCTTCAATAATGATTTTAATTTTTATGTAAATTTGTTTTTTTTTTATTTCTTTTGGTTAGATATATAGAATAATAAACATTAATTAATATAATAATCCTGATGAATAAGGTATATAATAGTATATAATAATAATAATAATAATAATAATAATAAATATTGTTATATTATACTACAGTGTAAAATCAACAGCAAGTAATTTAGCTAATAGCATGTTTTTATTTTCCTAGAAAATAAAATAATAATTTATGCAGCATTCCAATCGAATCGACTGGAGCACCGAAGGTTGTGAAATCGGTAGATAATAATTCACTTGGTACGGCCGGGACGCGACTTAACCATTTTTTGCCTCTCGTCCGTGACGTGAGGCGTAAAAACAATTTGCAAAAACATCACCGAGACTACTTGTCCTATTTATATTTATACTTATATACTCGCACTGTCGTACTTAGTTCTCTATTCCAATTAGTATTATAACCCATATAATAGCTTACGCTCTTTTTAATTATTATTTATTTATTTATTTATTTTTAATTCTATGTTGGTTGTTGTTAAATTATGCCACCGACCAGGAATACCGTCAATTATAAACTCTCTAGCTCATGAGATTTAGGTCAAATTTACTTTAGATTTTCAAACATTTTTAATTTATAATTTTATAATTACTCATGGTGCAATTGATTGTTATTGAAGTTAGGTGGAATCAGCAGGCAAAAGCCAAGTAGAGAATAATAAATTAAAGGTAAAAGACGGGTGAGGATAGGGAGGATAGGGAGGATAGGGCTCTGGGTGCATGATGAACCTTCTAAGGGGATCGTCACCAAAATAACTTAAAAGTATTCTCCTGACCGGTCGACAAACTCAAAAGATATATCTATACCTATATATCTGGCTATACAGACATTACTCGGTCTAGTGTATATATTTATCTTAACTTGATACACTTATTTATATCCAGACTCTGATTATTTTCTTATTGATTTATAAAAAATTAGTAGACTGGTTGCGGTTAAAAGAGACCTATAAAACAGATAACAGATCAATAAGATTAATATTTTAAATTTAATTAGTATATTGTGTCCTTTACTGCGTGTTGTGTCGTTGTGTCGTCGTGTCGTCGTTACGTGTGGTGTCCCAAGACCAACAACTGGATTAATCCGACTCGATACCTATAACAGCAGTAGAGCAACAAACACCCAGCACCTTGTTAATGCCGAATGCACGACGGCGACACTCTACTCGACTTGAGTTGGCAAGATGCTTTTCTACGTATAAATATAGCCAAGACATCATCGTCATGTTCCCCGTCTACAGTCTACAGTCTACAGTCTACAGTCTACAGTCTAGAGTTTACTGACGATATATATATTATATATATATATATATATATATATATGTTATGTGTTCCGTACCAGCGGCCCTGAGGAATAGCAATCTTGTCGCCGACACGCCAGTTTTATTTGAAACAAAACAAAAACTATCAACTGAATTACTTTCTCAAAATTTACTCTAATAATTACATTTATTTATTTATTTATTTAAGGTATATAGTTTTACTTCAACAGAGTAGTGCAATCTATAAGAGCCTCGAATATCATTGTAAATTTTAAATCTCAAGAGAATTTATTGTAAATTATTATTATATCATTAGTTGTTGCTGTCTGAAATCTGTAACAATAAATCTTTTATTAGGAAAAATAAATAATTCAAGTTTAATGGCAGTAACAAGAGTTATTTTTTTATTTTTCTTATACCCAAGAATCTAAATCGATTACTTTTTACATATAGTTATTTCTGGTCACGTCAAGAGTGGCGCTGGTCTGATGATAAAAACTTTTTCTAATATCTCTCTCCGTTACTCAAGGGCATAATATAAAAAAAAAACTTTTCCATATAAATATAGAAATAATAACAGTACATAGAAACCTTAATCGAGGGATTAACGTCTGAGAGCCACACAGTTTATCGCCGAAACCACCGAGCAATATTTGTAATTAATCTATATCGTTTATTTCATAAGCTGGCAATTAACGATATAAATCTTGTCTTTACCCTTTATCCACTAATTTTTATACTAATTGCACATTTTAATCTATAAAAGCATCTGGTGGATATATTTATTTTAGTAATACACAAGTCTATATTTTTTATAATACGCATTAATAAGGCGTTATATGCGCACTTATATTTTCCAATGAAAGTTAATTTGGGTTTTTTTTTTGTCAACTGTTTTAATTGGTATTTAAATATAGTAATAAATTAAAATAGGAATTACCCATTAATTTAAGTGTTATTTCACTCTATTGTTTAAAAGCAAATCACAAAGTACATTATCTTTCTCTGGTTTTCCCTAACTAATATAGTTATTGATCGTTAAAAAATCATTACAATTTCGGAATAGTAACAATTTGTCGGAGGCGTTAGTAGATAAATAATTATCGATATATATATATATATATTATTTAATTCTTTATATGTTTTACCGGAATTCCCGCTACGCGGGGTTTTCTCGTTTTTTTTTTTTTTTTTTTTTCATGTTTTTAAAATAAAAAAATTCAAATTCTAAAAACTTTTAAATTTATTTTCATAAAAAAATGACGTTAGGTAGCAAAAAAAAAAAAAAAAACAATCGTAGGTAGTAACTAATAAAATAAATGGAATATCGTGGCACGATTGGTCGTAAAACAATAGTATATACATACGTACGTAAGGAAAAAATATAATCAGCAATACAAGTACCGCGTGGGAATAAATAATGGGTATGTGCCATTCGATTAGAGATATCAATGTGCATTGATAACAAGTAATACCATGCACACGCTCTAACTCTTTAATTTTCGTCATACGTTGAGTATGACGCAGTTTACAGCCGCTCTACCGTCATATACGTTGGATATCTCCGTCTCATACAATAACAATGCTGTTATTAATATTATATGCCCCTGTATGATGCATGATGCCTGATGGATTCCTGATAATTTCTGATACGCTGGACTCGGACTATGATGCTCAAACAAAAGCTTCTAAGACATATATATATATATATGCCAAAGCACACCTGCAGCTCTAGTTACCAGTCACACTTTTTACTAACTCAACAGTATTAATATGGTCTTTTTCTGTTTTATTTTTTGTTACTATAAGCTTAAGCTCAATTATAATATTGTCTATAGTGTCTTTTAAATGTAGATTATGTTAAAGTCGATAATGTCCTGGCATAATTCGCGGTATCTTGAGCACACGACAGCTAAAAAATATCGCGGGCAAATTTCTGCTTGTTTCGATCAATTTCGGCGTCAAATTTTATCGGTGAGTTTTATTTTATTTTTTCAAGTTCTAATTCTAATAATATCAGACGAAAATTTAATTAAAGTTGAGTAACTTTCGATAATTACTCTGAATATTGAATGTTAATATAAATAAAAAAAAAAAAAAAAAAAAAAAAAAAAAAAAAATAAAGAAGGCATTGAACAAATAAAATAGTTTGCACGTGCAGTGCAACAAACGGCAGTAAAAAAATCACTGTCAATATTATTTAAATTTTTATAGCAAATTTGACGTTGTTAAAAGAATAAATAAATAAAAATATATATATATATATTAGGTATATCTGTGGAAGTAAAACATAAATAATAAAACAATATTATCTTTTTCTACTTGATGTTTTTTAAAATCTTGAAAATACTATATAATATACATAAGCGATTTATTGTCGTATATGACGATATTATGGATGATATTGTAAAAAGAATAAATTTTATGTATTTGTTAAGCGTGGTGTGTCAAGGTTGAAATTAAACTTAAAAATATACGTACATGTTTTTATTTTATTTTATTAAAATTACACGTGCTGTTTAATCGCGTCTTAACAACACTCATTGCACCTGTGTACAATTTTATTATGTTATGCAACATTGATCCTCCGTCCATGCACTGTCCATGGTTATTATATAGACATAATTTGTTTAATACAATCTCATTTACGTTAAAATTAATTTATTTATACGCTGGATAAAATAAAATTATTATGATTTTATTGTTATAAATAAATCTTTGGATTTAACTCATAATATGTTTATATATATATATATATATATATTAATCAGACAAGGTCAATATTGTATTTAAAGAATAATAACAAAAACAATATGTTTATTTATTCTGCGGTAATCGATAATTGTCTCGAGTTTTTATCAATTATTATTATATAATAAGTACTTGCAGGTACTTGCGATTAAATTGATACCAAAATATTTTAATATATATTAAAAAAAAAAAAAATTTTTCTATTGAGAATAAAAGATAATAATAATAATAATAATATTTTCTTATATATAGTTTTAAATCCGATAAAAGATATTTATATATTATATTACATTAATTAATTATTTGGTAATGTAAATAAGACATATATTATCAAGTGATGACGTCGATTGTTTATATTGTCACAACAATTAGGTACTTTGAGTGTGTAGTAATAGATAAAAAAAATAATTTTTTTTATTTTTTATTTTTATTGTATTCTAGTTATCACCGAAATTAAGTAAAGAAAAATAATTTAAACAAACAAATAGAACAATATACAATTGTGCGTTGTGCGTAAGCTTGAAAAAAAAGTTACGCGTATAATTAAATTTAAAAAACAAACAAAATAAGTATAACATATTAAGTGTATTCATTATTCGTTATCTTTATTGTTTTTTTTTAACTTTACTAATTTTGTCTGGCTCGATATGGCTGACGCCTATTTTGTCTTCTATACAGCAGTTATTATTATTATTATTATTATTAAGAATAGTGATAGACGATCGTAGATCTGTAATGTGTACTTTTAAGCGGTTGGGTTCTATTCGACTGTTGTAATGTTACTTACTGTAAGTATTAACTTGGATAATTGAAATAACAATTAGTCGAATGTATTACATTGATGATTATTGTTGTTGAAAAAAACCCAAATGACGGTAATTGCTTGAGGATATCTTTGTTGTTGTGCCCTCGGGAGTAGTGTCATTAACAATGAATTTTAGGTTTTACTATATATATATAATATTATTTTGCAATTATGCTTTTTGGAAGTTGGTTAAAAACAAGTTTTCAAGGCAGCTAATGGCCTTTTAAACGAAAAAATAAGATTAAGATAGAATTTTTTAGTTTTTAAAAATTATCAAGTTAAAATTTTGATGGTAAATTTTTGAAAACGAAAATTCAGAGACCTTAAAACAGAATAGAATTATATAAGTATTAGAGTATTATAAAATGAATGAATATTAATTTATTTAGGTGGAATTGAGGAAGTGGATATTATTGAGTATACATTTGGATTACGTAAATATTTTAGCAAATAAACAACAAAATAAAATAAATAACGGATTATATATTGATCAGTAATTTAGTATAAATTAACGTCGGCCTAATAAATTAGTGTGATTATCGAGGCTTGACACTTGATTAATAAAGATAAACGAAAACAAAATATTGAACAAGCTCATATTGAGGATTCAGCCACGCGCAAGCGGCATGATCGTGATCGCTATGTATATAATAAGGCAATTACCGGTCTCATATGAGCAGTCGGGACTCGGGAAATAATAATTTTTACTGGTATGATCTGTCCGTGTTCGCGTTTATTTGCGAAATATCCAAAATTAAAGCTCAATCGATATATGTGAAGAGTCTCGCTGATAATTGATAAGCAAATTACATTGATTATTCACACATATTCGAATATTACTCGCACTTGATTTTTTTTTTTTTTTCATAATTAACTTAAACTATCTCTTTGTTGTAAAGCTTTGATGTAAAAATAATAAAATATATATATATATATATATAAATGTACAAATGTGTTGCCACGTGATTGGTATGGAAACACGCCAAAATACCGCGGACGCATTACACAAAGCACGAGACCTCCATCCATCTTTATATTATTTATTTTTAAGTTACGATAAATTTTTATTGCAAGAGTATATTGTCAGAATAGACATCTGAAAATGTTTAAATCTTTTCTTGAAAGAAAATAAATTAGTACAAAGGAAATTTTTTTATTGCTATTAATTAATTAATTAATAAAGATTAAAGGTATATAAAGCATATCTTGGTATCAATGCGTAGATTTATAAAAATAATTAATTTTAATGTTTAATGTTTATTTACGTAAATGGAGGAGATGTTCGCCTTTGCTCCTCACAAAAGATAACCAATTAATAATAACGTGAGTGCGAGTAGAGGCGTCAAAGGCCGAGAAACTCAACTCTACCGGAATGGAAAGCTTCCATCAACTGTCTAGACAAGCTTCCTCGGAAAATTTATCCTCGAGGTAAACAAGTTGTGTGCTAAAATATGCAATTCATTTGTAAATTAATCTTTAGTTACTAAAAACACCGATAAATTAAAAACAATCAAGTTCAATATCATATTATTACGTTATTGTACTTGTCTTAAATATTTTTTAAATGTTGAAATCACTTTCGAAACCTATTGTTTGGAAATATTACAGATAATTATTATTATTATTATTATTATTATTATGTTTAAAACCTGAAATTCATTAGATTAATTTATATATCGGTGTTTGATAGCGTATTTTATTAGTATCGATTATCGGGTATTTAACCCAGATTAGTCAGGAAGTTTGATCTTGATGATGATGATGATGCTCTTGATAGACTCTCGAGATTCAGAATTAACAATTAGTTGGTGCATCAATTAGCTCAACTTCCTACCGGTACTTTGAATAACTGCTTTCGGATGTCCAATTACTACTTCCACACTAATAATTAGTCTCTGTATGTTTTTTTTTTTTTTTTTTTTTTTTTTTTTTTTTTTTTCTTTTAATTATTATTTAACACCAATAAACATAAATATTGGTATGTAAAATCATTGATCAACATTCATAAGCAACCAATTATTGTTGTTTTTGTTTAATTATCAGTGGACTTTGTCCTGTCATCAACACTCGCAGCGTAGTGACTTGTAAAACGAATTGCAATCACGTAAACAAGATATAAATGATCCGCAATAATAGCAGTAAAAAAAAAAAAAAAAAACTATTATTAATTCTAGTTCTAAAAAGTTAAAAAATACGTGTAAGCATTAAAATTAAAGCCTTGATACAGTTACCGACTCTTTCGGCTGCCATCTGTCATTTTTTTATTGCAATTTATCTTCCATTCCATAAGTATCTACTGTTGACAACTAATTAATTTTCTTGAATTTAATTTCCTTAATTATTTATTTCTATTAAGGATTATTTATAGAATTATAGAATATTGCTGCTACAGACAGCAAAATCATCATGACATATCTTACTCTGTTTATTATTATTATTATTATTATTATATTAATTTAAGGGTTATTGGTCTGTAAAGTTAATAAATATAATTGACGAAATGAATAATCAAGTGTACTTGCCGACGTAACTTGAAATAGAATAAAAAGAAGAAAGGGTTAAGAATTTTTATAAAATTGTTGACCGGATGAGAGTCAGAATGCAATCGACTGTCGAGACCGTTACTCGTGTAGTCGTCGGATCCAGCATTTCCCAGAAGTTCTCTGTAAACAAACAAATACACGACGACGATACCAAAGACTATACAGATATTATATATATGTTCTTGTAGCATTTAAGAATGCGCGCGCGGATTTTCAGACTGAACCTGAACATTCTAGCTGGTTGCTCTCTCCCTCTCTCCCTCTCTCCGACCCTCGATGATACCTTCTGGTAATCCCACGTGGGTTTGGACCAGAGTGGGAAGAATTTGTGGCGCCGTCGTTGGAATTTTCTCACTATACGCCTTGGACCTTATACGTTTATACAGTAAGAAGACTTTACTGCGCGCGCATTGTTCCTATGTATATTTACTACCACATACTTCCCCACCACGTCAATACTAAAGATCCCAGTAATTTCTTTTATTTTTTTTCTATTATTCCACCACCAGATTCCTTTTCCTTCTTTTTTTTAATTATAAATATATAATATATTTTCCTGGTCATTTATTATCTTATACACCCGCCTTTTTATCGAAATTTTTGGCGTTTTGATGATTATTTTGCTTAGGAAAATATTTAAATTAAAATAAACGATTATTTTTTAGCCAAAAAATTGATTTAAAAAACAAATTTTCAAGATTGATATATATATATATATATATATATATATATATATATATATCTATCTATGATTGCGGGGGCAGAAAAATAAAAAAAAAAAAAAAAAAAAATAAATAAATAAATAAATAAAAGCCTCGAGTCCGGAGTAAAGCCGTAAGTGGGGAAAAATGTAGAGTCTAGAGTCTACTAGAGTGAGTAGCTGGTATGTTAAGGGGCAGTGGTGGGGGATCGACGCTTAGGGCGGACACTTTTCCCCCAGCAGCCGAGTGGGGAAGGGGATGGGGAAGGGGAGAGGGGGGAATAAAGCGCGGGCAACCAGCACCGAGGAATTGAGCAGTTGGGAAACGGGCGCTGTTGCCGAAGCTCTCAGCTCTCAGCTCTGTTTACTTCTCGGTTACAGTTCAGTGTAAGAACGGTTTTCGGAGAGTGTACATCTTTCTTAATATTATTATTATATTAAAGCCTTCCGTCCTGTTACAACAACCAAACTTACAATTACAAACAACTGTTGTATTTAGACTTTACAACTATACAATTATTACTATAAACTAAACTAAAAAATACTTTTAGTTACTTAGTTGACAAAATATAAAGTTTGTTAAGTTTTGTTTATTTCGAAATTTTATTTCGTTTTGTCACAGTGGCTTTAAACATCCAAGCTGGATTCCAACAAGCAGTTTACGTCGCGATTACATCGCGGCTATCGACAGCTTAAGAAATTCTTCAAGGTAAATCACCAGTGTTTTATTTTTATTTTTTATCCAAATTTAAATTCAATTTTTATTATTTTTTTTAATTTTTAAATAAATAAAAAAATTTTACACAAGTAAATAAAATTAAAAAAATAATTTTACATGTCGTACATAATTATAAAAAATTTTCATGGGAAAGTTGTGTACGGATGTAACATAAATCTACTAGATATTATTTAAAAAAAAAAAAAGGTTTGGGTTTTTGTATATACCTAAAATTTAATACAATTTAATACAATGTATAGGTATTGCTAAGCAGCTGCTAAAATTTTCCCTCTACTCTTTAAATCTTTAAAATATCTCCCCTATTTAATAAAAAATATTTAAATATACCAATTTTTTATTTATATAAATCAAGCGCTAAAGTATGAAAAAATTATTAAATTGATTCGCTTAGCAGTAAAATTTCAGTTTTAATAATAAAAAAATTTAACTTGATTATTTATTAAGTAATAAATAAGGTATTGATCTACATATAATAAAATGTTTGTAATTAATAATAAAAGAAAAAAATATTTATCAAATAAGGTTAATATAATATCAAGTGTTACAATGTGATGACATTTTTACAGACGATAAATAACATAGTTAATACACTTTCAATAATAACTTATTGTTATTGTTATTTATTTTTTACATATTCGGGTTATATATAGATTGTTTTCCTTCTTCGTATAAGTTGTTTTATTGTAACAAATATTTGAGTTAGTGTTATCAATATTGTTGTTATTTTTTTTATTTTAATAATATACTTTGAGAAAGAGAGAAAGCTAGCGTTGGATTTGAATGTATCGGCGCGTACACTCTGCTGCACATTTTTCATCGTCTGCGAATGCAAAACATCTCATTCACAAGTAAAAGTTGTATGTAAAACTTGTACGCTTTAAGAATTGTCGCTTACGTCAGAGTTAAAGAAAAATGTTTTTTTTTTTTTTTTTTTCTCTCTTCAATTATTTAGAGTAATAAAATTGAACATGAAAAATATAGATTTAATTTAATAAGAGAAAGAAAATACTGTTGAGATTAAAAATTAAAATAATAAAGATGTAAAAAGAAAAAGAAAAAAATAATAGTTGGCCGAGTGACTAGACTATAGCAAAAGTCCATTCATAAAATAAATACTGTAGAATAATTAACTGGAGCTGAGAAAAATAATTAATTAAAGCCATAGATAATAAAGACTATAACGTGAGTTAGTTGTACGTTCACACGCTAGGTACGTACTTTTATTTGTTGGTAGTAATAATTTTTAATTGCCCTTACTACACAGAATAATGCGTAGAAGACATAATACACATGTATGTATTGTATTTAACTGTGCAATGCGTACACTCACCTATGTGTGATTGATTCGTCTTGGTGGTAGTTTGTTGCCCTCTTTTATTACTTTTCTTACTATTTTTTTATGTTATTATATTTATTATATATCTTGAGTCGTAATACTATCTCAGTATAAAGCATAAAGCATAAAGCATAAAGCATCAAGTATTAAGCATACCAGGGTCACTGTACACTAAGAGGGGAGGGAGAATACTAGATAAGCAAATAAATAAATGAACAGGCTCTATCCACTAGTATGTTGTATAAGTAGATGTGTAAATGTGTAAATGTACAGTGGTAGTCAGTTTGTTCCCGGGCAAATGCGCCGCGAGGTCGATGCCCTTACACGCATGGTTGACGCCATAGGGTTACTCCTTCTTAGTATTTGTTCTGTACTAGTTTTATTTTTATTCTATCAATCTACCAATAGAAAAAATAAACGAAGATATTACGCGTTAAATAATAATACAACTAATGCGTAAATTTCTTAATATAATTTATTGATTTTTTATTAATAATAATAAACATTAATTTTCAAGATTAAAATACGTAGGATGATGATATTTAAAGGGAATATAATTGTTTATAGAAAAAAAATCAAAAGAGAGTGGTAGTGTGCTGGGTTGTTTCTTATACTCTTAAAAAAAAAAAAAAACAAATAAAATAACGATTTAATTATATTTATTCAAAGTTAGTCGTGTAAAGGCTCGAACCTCGATTGTGAAACCGGAAACAGCTCGATCACGCTGGCAATTCATGGGCTATGCTACCACTACACGTATTAGTATAGTAGACATAGTAGTATGCGTAGTATGAGTAGTATGAGTAGTATGTAGGCTTAACTTGTGCCTTGTGACGGCCTTCGGTTCGTACAGACCAAATGCCATTAATAAATAACACGATTATAAATATAAATATAAATACATATCTATATCTATATCTACTTTAATAATAATAATAATAATAATAATAAAATTAAGTATTTTCGATAAATAACTCCAGCTAAGCGCCAACTTGTAAACAACTTTTATTTTTAATATTTAATAAACTTTATTATTTCACTTATCAAAGTTTTGTTTTTTTATTTTTTTTGTTTTTAATTAAAAATTTATTAAGATTCCTCTTAAAGTTTCTGCGAGGAAAATTTTAAAATAAATAAATATTTAGCAAATAAAAGAGACAGTAGAGGAAATAATAAAGTGATTAGGGTTGCCAACGGGCAACTTGTGTCGGTACAAACGATCGTTAAACACCGGAAGTATGTATTATGTGACAGTTTTTAACATAGAGGAAGTAAAGAGGGTTCTTCATCTTCTTTTTCTTTATTTTATTTGAAGCCGTATCGTCGTCTACGTCTTGTTCTCTCTGGGAATAATTTACGTGGACGGATCGTTGAATTTAAATAAAAAATAAAAGTTTGGTAAAAAAAAAAAAAAAAAGCGTGTGTGGTCTAGATGTCGGAGCGGCGATAGCTCCAACGAGAGTAGTCACCTAAGCAATTGAACAAATATTGCTCAATATTTACCTGACGTCTCGGGTTCTGTTGAAAGACACAATCCGAGGCTTGGATTAATTATTAATTATTATTATTATTATTATTTTACCGAGTGTCTGTTTAATTTAAGAGATATTTTTAATTTTTAAATTATTGTGGGTTAAAAATACCTATAAAATTAATTTTTTAATAATAACAATAATAATGTTTTATGTTTCAGCGTGTCGCGAACCAGACGCTGAGTGTTTCGACACAACCCGCGGTAACGGTGGAGGGCCCGGTGTCTAAAATGTCTCCACCAACAAACGACGTCACCAGTGTGGTGGCGGCGGCAGCAGCGCCGCCGCCGCCGCCGCCGCCGCCTAATAATAATCTTCCGAGAGTCAACCCAGCCAATCCAGCCAATCCAGCCATCAACACCTTCCAGAATCACAAGCGTACGGCCAATGACTTTATTTTTGGTAAAGTTGTAGGTGAAGGCAGTTTTTCCACCGTAAGTTTATTTTATATAAACAATTAAAATTTT
Organism: Cotesia congregata; assembly: GCA_905319865.3. NCBI lineage: Eukaryota > Metazoa > Arthropoda > Insecta > Hymenoptera > Braconidae > Cotesia > Cotesia congregata. Next base: position 137,533 of record CAJNRD030001119.1, read on the forward strand.
AAAAATTAAAAAAATTTATTTTTATTAAATCTAATATTTTATTTTTCAGGTCTACATCGCCAAAGACATCCACACAAACCGTGAGTACGCGATAAAGGTCTGCGAGAAGCGCCACATCATCAAAGAGAAGAAGACTGAGTACGTTAAACGCGAGAAAGAAGTGTTAAATATGCTCGCTGGAGCCCGTCACTCCTTTGTGAGACTCTTTTGCACCTTCCAGGATGTCGACAGACTGTATTTTGTGCTCTCCTACGCCAAGAACGGCGAGCTTCTTCCTTACATCAACAAGGTTGGCTCCTTTGACATCGAGTGCACCAAATTCTACTCTGCGGAAATACTCCGGGGCTTGGAGTATCTCCACGGATTGGGAATCATCCACCGAGATCTCAAGCCCGAGAATATTTTGCTGGACGAGAAAATGCACATCCTGATCACCGACTTTGGGAGCGCCAAGATCCTCAAAGAGGACCCGGAACAGTTAAACACTTCTGCAAAGACAATCTCCTCTAGAGGTTCTTCGGAGTCTGACCAAGAGCGACCTCGCCGACGGGAACGAAGAAATTCTTTTGTAGGAACTGCCCAGTACGTATCACCTGAGATCCTGACCGACAAACCTGCCTCGAGGGCGTCAGACCTTTGGGCTCTCGGCTGCATAATTTACCAGATGGTCTCTGGACTCCCGCCGTTTTATTCCAAGAGCGAGTACTTGATTTTCCAGCAAATTCTCAAGCTAGATTACGAGATTCCTGACGGGTTCTGTCCCCTGGCCAAGTCTCTGGTCAGCCAGCTTTTGATCATCGAGCAGACTGAAAGACTTGGTGCCATCGATGAACACGGATCAGGATATCCGAGCATCAGAGCTCATCCCTTTTTTGAGGGTGTAGATTTTGAGACTCTCCATGAACAAGTTCCTCCATCTATCTATCCATATCTCCCTGGAACATCAGAACACGAAGAGATGCGCTCTCACTACCGGGTTCCTGATCACCTGGAACCCGGGCTGGATGACAAACAGCTAACGAGGTTGCTTGGGCTTGGAATAGGTCAAGAAACTCAGGAAAAACCAGCTCCGGTAATCTCTGTGGTGAAGAAACCCAAACAGAAATCGAGTTCAAGTATTGTTGATTTGACACCCGGAGAGTTTCAGAGCAGATTGGAACTCCAGAGAACAACCAATCAGTGGCATCCTTTTGTCGATCATCAGGTTATCTTGAAACAAGGGTTCATTAATAAGCGAAAGGGATTGTTTGCCAGAAGGAGAATGCTCTTGCTTACTACTGGACCACACTTGTTTTATGTCGATCCTTTTAATATGGTTCTCAAGGGGGAGATTCCTTGGAGCAAGGAACTCAGGGTGGAGCCTAAAAATTTTAAGATTTTCTTCGTTCACACGGTAATTTTTTTTTTTTTATTTTTTATTTTTAAACCTAATTATTTTAATTAAATCTAATAATATAAATATATTTTTTAAATTACAGCCTGACAGAACGTACTATCTTGAAGATCCAGAAGGATTCGCCCTTGAGTGGTGCCGAGTTATCGAAGAAATGCGCGTCCACTACTACGGACTTCAGGAGAGTAAAAAATCCCATTAATTATTGATTAATTTTAATTAATTAATAAAATAATAACAATATCATAAATATAAAACAATGACATACTTGTCAAAATGTGTATGACTGCCCGGTCACTCGAATCCCCTCCGGTAAATTGTCCATGTACTATATATTTATTCGACAATTTGCCATTTATCAATAATGATAATTGATGATGATGATGATGATGATAATAATAATAGAAAAAAATTAAGTAACAGAGCTTTAACAGACATTGCCACTATTATTATTATTATTATTATTATAAAATCATTCCTGTAAATATTGTAAATAATTATCGGCTTTGTTGACTTTTATCAATTAATTAATTAATTAAGATTAGAGTTAACGTTGTGGATTTTAGATCCCGCGAAGTGACCGAGGCTGAATTTAGAAAAATAAATATCAATTGTCCGGCCTGGAACTTACTAGACCGGATAATTTTAGTCAATAATTATTAATTAGGTTAGGCTAGATTTATTGTTGTGACCTTTATTTAATATAATAATATAATGTTACTTAATTTCTCTATATAACTTTATTATTTATTATTTTACTCGTCAATATTTATTACTCTAAATTAATAATCAATAATAATAATAATATAAAAAGTGTCAATGCAACTAGTATTATAGTATTGTTATTGTAGTTAGATAAATTAATAATTTGTACCAATATTGTACAAAGTAATCGATTTAAAAAAAAAAAAAAAAAAAAAAAAAAAAGACGCTGTTTTTAAATACTGCCGTGTTGAAAGTCAGCAATAACAATGAAACTTTTAGTTGTCAGAAAAATCACCCGAGTGCCCTTTTTGTTTTACAATATTTATATTTATATTTAAATTGTTAGTAGGTGTAACTTGTAATAAAATATATATAAACAGGACACTTGGGTGAGTAAATTTTTTCTCCGACTTGTAATAACGATAATTGACGACAGGGTAGTTAGGACCAACCATGACAAATCTATACCAGCATGTCAAGGTGCTCGAAATAATAGTCTAATTAATAATTGATTGGAAGATTGTCCCCGGGCACAGTGATCTGTCCAAAATGACCGCTTTTGGCGGGTCGCGAACCGCTTGGGCGGGCGCTAAGACTGAACCGTTATTTTTCTCATGGTTTACTTCTAATTTTATTATTATATAATAATTTTTCCATGTCGGGGAGATAATTTATTTTAAAAGTAGAATGTGAAAGGGTTCAAGATGGACTTTGCTCGGTCTACGTTTTAAGTAGGCGCTGCAAATTTTTTATCGAACTCTCGATTGTTCTTAGACACTGTTGAAAGTTTTATGTTTTTTTTTTTTTTTTTTCTTCTTAGGTTATGCCGTAGTTAAGATATATCCATAATAATAATAATAATAATAATAATAATAATAATTATTATTATTGAAAATAAAATGTTGTTTTCGATACAAGTCAAGGTTACAACTATATTGCAGTATTATTAAATGTACGTAGATAAAAGATTAATGTATGTGTGAGCAGTGTGCATTGTAATTATGATGATGATATTGACGAAAATTGTTTGAGTTAACTATTATTATTATTAATTATTTGGGATGGCGTATTATTACTATTACTATTAATATTATTATTATTATATGGGTTGAAAACGCCGTCCTGTTATGAGTGAATGATATAATATGGTTATATTTAATTAAGATTATGTAAATTTGATGTAAGTGAAACAATTACTATTGTATCATGAGATTTTGTGTAAATAGGAGGTATAAATGTTACAGCCCTATTGACATCAATATTGAATTTATTTATAGTAAATTTTCTGAAATGCTAAAACACTTTGTTATTTATTTATTACTACCTTCTCCTAATTTTATTATTTTAAAACTATAACAGTCAAGTTGAAACAGGAGTAATTAAATTCAAAAATTTATATTTATATTTATTTATTTACTCAAATGGAAGGCAATCGATAAATTCGCAACAAATAAAAATAAATAACACTCTCTCTAGCAATAATTGTTGACCGTTACTTGAAATAAAAATAAAATATTATAAATCGAAACTCACATTAAAATAATATTTATAATTTCGTACCCCCTTGGTATTACATATTATTATATATAATAAATAATCTAGTATTTAAATCTAGGCTCATTGTCGAAATAAAGCATTAGATTACATTAGCAAAGATTATTATCAAGTTATTAAAAAGACACCACTTTCGCACAGCCCAGGCAATAGTCGTATACAATTAAATTATCAATTACACACTCATCAACATTACAACATTTATTACAATAAATCATAAATAACAAATTAATCTATATATATATATTGTTTGTTTATTTTATAAATTTAAACAATAATTAAGTAACGATCCTCACGATTCAGTCACACTCTTTATTTTAATATTAATAATTATTATTATTATTATTTATAAATTAAAATTATTCATAATTAGTTTTCACACTACGTTTATGTTTCTTCAATTAGACATACAATAATTATTGTTATTATTACTGTAATAATTAATAATAATTATATAATATATATTACAATATTTTACAAAAACAATAATTAGACGATTATTGTCATGGCAACGGGTGTTGACGGGGTAAGGAAGCGATTATTATTAATATTATTATTATTATTATTATTAATATTTTGACACATCCGATTTATTTTATGACAAGAACATTCTTTGAGACCCATTTATTTTTTATTTTATTTAATTCCAATAGAAACTTAAAAAAAAAAAAAAATGGTGGTGGTATTTGAGAATGCCCTTAAATAGAGTACTTAAAAATTTGTTTTTAATTAATTTGAAAATAAAATTATCGATTAAAGTAGAGCGAAAAATTGTTATTATAAATTCTCGGGCACTTTTATAACGATATTTAATTTTCTTTATGTATATTTAAATATTTATGATAAATATACGCGAATTTTTAAATGCATTAAAAAAATTTAGTTTATAAAATTTTTAAATTTCATTGTAATCATGAGCTTTAAATGCAATTCGAGAGAATCAGCGACACTGCGACTAATTATCAATAATATTTATAAATATTAGCTCTTTATTTATTTATTTGTTAATTAAGTTAATTAAGTAAATTAAGTAAAACGGAAATGAGGAACATTGCGTATTTGGAATGTCGGCTACTTTGTTCCTCTACTGCGAGAACTCAAATCAATTTATTAAAATAGTTGATAAATATTAACGGCAATCGAGAATCTGTAATAAAATTCCTCTTCAATCGATAATTTATTATTTATATATATATATATATATATTTATTATCTCTTTGGATATTAGCCGGTATCAAGTTTGTTATTTAAAAATAATCGCGACAAAAGGGCCGGAGGGGGGGGGGGTTGACTTTAATAAGCCACCGGCGGCAATTATTTTATCATGGTAATTTTTCAGATTGGCAAAAAAATTAACTTTTATTATTACTATAATTATTTCTCAATCGAGATTATATTTATTAAAAAATAATTAATTCAAGTACCGAAATTATTAAAAATTATTAGCGGTACATAATGTGTAAACGAAAACTCACAAGAAAAATTACAATCACGATAAAATTAAACATTTAACAAAATTGACAATTATTAATAATTTAATCGCTCGACAGTTTAAAGCATGGAATGTCACAAAACTATAAATAAATATCCGGGGAAAACCACAAATAAGTCGCCGTGTGCATTATTCTCTCCTGTCGCTTTGCCAGCGCATTACTTGCCCACTGATTATTATTATTATCATTATCATTATTATTATTATTATCAATAATTTCAATAAATATCACTAAAATATTACAATTGGTAATCACATACTCGGATAAAAACGCGTCGGAAGACGATTTTAAATTCAAGGCAAAATTATACTCTCGTAATCTTTGATTATTTTACAGGATTTTCGATCTAGATTTTTATACTAGTACACCCTTAATATTAAAATTAATTTTAAATTTAATTATCAATTATCAATTATCAAGCGACACACGGAGGCTAACTAGTGTTTCTAACTCTTAAAACCTCGAGGAATTTTTTTCTTTGGAGGATTTTAAATTAATCCGTCAACACTCGTACAAGTACTTATTTCATTCTAATCAATTTAAATTAAAAAAAAAAAAAAAAAAAAAAAAAAAAAAAATAAAATAAAATAAAAACAAAATAACTTTGTTTTTCATTTTTGTCATTCGAAAATTTAACTCTCTTGTTCCCTTTAATTTTTGTTATTGCAAAAAATTCATCTGTTAGTTACAATTATAAATTTTTTTTTATTATACAATTATAAATAATTAATTAATAACGCGCACTTGCAGTCTTGGTCCACGAGCTTTTGGCCAATTTTATAAATAAAATAGTTTTTTTTTTCATTTTCAAATAAATTTTTATAAATATAATTTGACTTTAAATTGAAAATATAAATAAAATGATTATTATTATTATTATTATTATTACAAGTACATTTTTGAAGAGCGCCGGCAGACCATTGACACGCAATAGTAATTTGTGGTTATGTCATTATGGTTAATGAACACGCTAGCGCTAAGTACAAATGGTCAGGTCCCAAAACCGGGATAATGTGGGCTAGGTCGCAAAGTCCAGCTTGTCCCAGGTCAGTGACAGATCGGAAGACATTTTAAAATCAGAGTCTTCCATGTTGAAGAGGTCGAAGGGGTCCTGGCTATTGGCAAGAAGAGGGTCGTACAAGTCAGTCACCGTCGACTGGGCGCAACCTGGTGACGGGTGGCTGGTACACTGACTCGTTGGCTGTAAAGTTGGAGGCGACTGAGGCATCAGCGAGTCCAGCCAGTCCGGGTCGTCCATGTCCATCGGCATGTCTCCAAGGTCCATCAACTCCTGGGGTGTTTCTATTTTTACTCCGAGGTCGCAGTCCAGCTGCCCAAAGTCCATCGTATCCAGGGTCTCCAAATCCAAGCCCAGTTCCTGTTTTTTTTTATTAATATAAAAATTAATCAGTTTTTTATCAACAGTTGATAAAAAAAAAAATAGAATAGTTTACTTACCTTGAGGTCAAGATTGGCATTATCGGAAGAAGTTACTTCCTGAGGAGGTTGTGGATCTGGAGAGCTCTGCTGGACAGACTGAGGACTGAGAAGCATCGCGGTGTCCAGATCGCTGTTGGAATTCAGTAGATCCGAGGTGAAAGCAGGAATTTCATCCTGGTGCTGGTGCTGATGCTGATGCTGGTGCTGGTGCTGGTGCTGGTGCTGGTGTTGATGTTGGTGTTGGTGTTGATGCTGATGTTGATGTTGGTGCAATGCACTGGGTAACTGTACTGCGAAAGTAGCCAGAGGAAGAGGAGGAGGAATCGGGGGAGAAGACACTGGGGAAGATGGACACCCACTCTGGCTGACGTCCATTGCCATTGGGCTGATTGGGTTTGAAGTGAAGACCAGATTTTGGGTCGCGCTGTCCGCTGGCGCCGAAAACACCAGGTTCTGTTGAATTTGCCGGTTCGGAGTCGTTGGAGTCGCTGGATCCTGGGCTGCGCTTGGTGGTAATTCCCCATTTTTTATCAAAATTTCTAAAACGTCGTCTACAACTTGGCTCTTTATGTGGTTCTTTTGAACTGGTTCTATTTTTACCTAAAAAATTAATTCATCAAGTTAATCTCCAATATTTTACAAAAAAAAAAATGATAGTCAATAAACGAAAAGTACCTTTAATAATTTAGCAGCTTCATCATACTGCGGGGGTGATTTATTATCTTCAATAGAAGTGATAGTAGTGCTGACAGGACGCTGCTGCTGCTGCTGCTGGGCTTGAGCAACAAGTGCGCCCAATATGGAACCATTAATCTTCGTAGGTTTTGATAAGTTCAGCACTATCGCGGCTGGCAATTGCACCGTTGTGTTGTTATTATTATTACTAATACTATTATTATTATTATTATTATTATTATTATTATTATTGCTATTATTGTGACTATTGTTATTAATAATATTGTTATTATTAATATTGTTGTTGTTATTGTTATTTTTGACTTGGTTCTTCTTATTGTTGATAGTGGTCAAAGTAGCAGAGTCAAGTATCGTGTTGGGTTGTGACTGTAGAAAAGCTGCGAGGCTGGCTTTAGCATTAAGCTGCTGGAAGGCAACGTGCTGTTGCTGCTGCTGTTGTTGGTGATTTTGTTGCTGCTGTTGGTTCTGTTTTTGGAGTTGGAGTTGTTGTTGTTGTTGTTGCTGTTGGTGCTGTTGCTGTTGTTGCTGTAGGTGTTGTAATTGTTGTAAGTGAAGAGTCAATTGTTGTTGCTGCATTTTGTTCTGAAGGTGCTGTTGAAGGACCAATTTCTCGGCCCGGACTGTCGAGGGTTGAGTTTGACGGATTTTTTGTAATTGTTGCTGCGACATGTACAGCTGCTGTTGTAATTCTTCAATTCGTTTACGTTGTTCTTTTATTATGTCGTCACCTGTAAAATTATTTTTTTAGTAAATAAAAATATAATTATTAATTAATTAATTAATTAATTAATATAATTTAATAAAATAATTACCAGGTGGACTAGCTGGATCATCATGCTCGCTATTATGTGGCGAGTCAATCCTTGGACTATGAGGTTCATCCTTAATCGGAGAGCCAGGGCTTTTAGCTTGAGAACTCGAATCATCGGAAGCGATAGGTCCCGGGGTGTCCATCAATATGTGTCCCATGTGGGTGATTATCGGGCCATTTGAGTTGGACAAATTGGTAGAGCTCTCCGTGAAGGGTTTTAGCCGTTCTATCAGCTGTGGCTTGGAACCCGAAACCGGGAGATTCCTCCTCTTGAGCTCAATCTTCAGGTCACTGACTTTCATGTCCTCGAGCTTTCCCAGCGGCCTCAGCGGTGGCTGTTCCGAGGGATTGTTCGAGGCATTAGATGGCGCTGGACTCGGTGCGTTCGCACTTCCTCCGCTGATGCTTCCCGCGTCGCTACCACTGCTTGTTAGCGATAATGGGTTTGGCGCTGCCGGAAGAATTATTTTCGGGTACTGAAATAAAAAAGTTTCAATAAATAAATAAATTAACATCAATCAGTTTTTAAAACTGTTAATTATTTTTTAAATAGTATAAAAGGAAAAAAAAAAAAAAAAAAAAAAATTGAAAATTGTAATTACAAGCTAGTTGTGTGTTAATGGAAAGTTTTAAATTTTTTTAAAAAATAAAAGTCTTGAGTAATATTTATAAATGCAAGTCTATTTAAAGCAGCGGAATAATTTAAGTAAATAGAGTTTGTAAAAGTTAAAAAAGACCGTCTGTCAAATTTTGTCGAGTTTTGCCTTATGGAATACATCATGAATCATGAATCATGAGTAATTGTTGGAAGAATAACAAGAGCTTTAAAGGGCTGTACGGATTTTAAATTGAAATAATTAAATAAATAAAAACTATTAAAAATATTAATTCGCACTCACTGGTACCTTGTGCTGCAGCTCAAGTTGCCACTGTAAGAAAAGCTGCTGTTGCTGAAGAAGCAGTTCGTAACTGGTTTCACCAGGTGCCCCGGATCCTAGACTCGAGGCTGCACACGATACCGATGGCTTTTGCGCGTTTGGCGGCCCCTGGCAACAATATTAGTTATTAGTTATTAGTATTTCAGTGTAATTAGTAAAGCAGAGAAGAAACTTGTAAAATAATAATAAAAAAAAAAAAAAAAAAAGGTATTTTAATTGTCTCCTAAAAATTCCTTAAAATAATCCGACTTTTTCCCTAATTATCCTCCGCTCACTAAAAATTACAACAATCATAAAAACTCTACAATAATTATCATATATTTTAATTATTTACACAAGCAATAATAATAAAATTGCCAACATTTAAAAAATAAAAATAATAATAATAATAATAAGAGAAAATTGTCTTAATCCGTTGTATTGAATTAGTCCTAAAATTGGAGCATTGACGATCCGCGTGTTTGGGTTTCACGAGGGCAATTAGTGCTCGAATTACTCAGTGCTAACGAGGTGGTCCCGTACACTCCCGAAGAGATCGCGAGAGTTAATCACTCGATACGATCTTGCTTCTACTCTGACACTTGTTCCATATATATATATATATATATATACAAAATAAAATCTTTACCGGGTGTTTTGGTGTTTCGCCGTCAGCATATATGTATATAATATAAATACGTATATCGTTAAGATTCACGGGGTTCTTTTTATTTTGATTAACTTTATTTATTTTGTACTTGTTATTAATCTGTTTTTGTGGCCTGGTTCACTACTTACTAACTAACATATTCTTATACTGTTACTCCTGCACCAGGAACGTTATCTTATGAAATTTTAAACCTGGACAAATGGCTCTTGGCATCTCTCCGACCAAATTTCTATACGAGTTACCTCAAGATTTATGTTATTACTTATTACACTTATACTACCCAATAACAACAATAATTTTATCTTTCAGAAAGTATTCGGATAATATTAATCACAGTTAGCAGATATCGACAGTAATAATTATTAATTCTTTATTGAAAAAAAAAAAAAAAAAAAAAAAAAAAATGTAAATGAGTATTATGTACCTTGTACTCATGAAACTTAATGGTACGAGTCTTGGGCTGATTTTTAGTCTTAGATTTTTTACGATTTTTGTCTTTCCCAGGCGCGTCGCTGCGCTGACAAACGGTGACGGATATCGGGCTGGGCTGAGGCCTTGGAGTTATCGCCTGAGGTGGAGGTGCCGGCGGTGACGCTATCGATATATTTGAGAGAGGACTCAGGCTGGACGTCGTCGAGCCCAGTGACATTGGACTAGGTGCAGGCGCCAGGGGCAACAAAGTCGTGGTGGGTCCATTCGTCTGACTAGCCTGTTGATTGTAAATTTTTATTTTTTTCTTTATAACACATTAAATCATAGAAAAGATATCAAACTACCTGAGTTTTATATCCAAATTACGACAACTCTATTTTAAGTGGTAAAAATATTATCTTGATTTTTTATAACTTAATAAATTTAAAATCAAAATTTTGAAAAATTTATAATAAACATTTTATTTAAAGTGAACCATTAAATCGATCCATAAAAATAAATTAAATAGTGAATAGAGATTGGATCGTAAACTGAAAATCGTCTTTAAGGCGCGACTTATCAAACGAGAGTACGCACGAAAAATAAACAAAATAGAGATTCCAGTGTCCCCGGGTTAACGATTAGGAGATACCGTCGGATTCTCAATTAAATTTAACAACCTTGGCGTACCTGAGACGAGGCGTGTTGGCTTTGATGCTGTACAAGTTGCTGGCTTAGCTGCTGTTTTTGCTGTTGGTTAATCTGCTGTTGTTGTTGTTGTTGTTGTTGTTGTTGTTGTTGATTACCGACGACACTGTTGCAAAGTTCCGCGAAGGTTTGTATCGTCTGGTCGGTTCCAGCGGCTTGCTGGAAGACCGGGGACGTGGAGGAAACCACAACAGCACCTCCGGTTGTAGGGATGCTCAGAGACACGGTGACTATTCCTGCAGAAGTCGCCGCAGTCTCCAAAACGTCAGTTCTCGACTCGATAGGCGGAGAGGGAACGCCTTCGGAACTTTGAGAGTCATCTTCGAAGGTGATGTAATGGTCTGGAGGCTGGGGTTTCGTCACCTGGCCTTCGCAGGTTGCTTTGAAGGGAATGTGGCCCTCTGGAAATATTTAAAATTTTATTAAAATAAATTTTTCAAATTTTTAAAATAATGTTATTTAGATGTAGCATAATAATACCTTTGACTGCCCTCTCAATGGGTTCTTCAGTGTGAAGAATATTCTTCTGAATAAGTTCAAGCGGACCAGGTCGATGACTGAGTTGATCGTTGAGCTGATCCGCGAGCCTGGCTTTCTTGAGCATCCTCTGTCTTTCAGCGAGACTCGGATCAACATGCCCGACATCTTCGAGTATGTGCTGCCTGACGAGCTCATCTCGACCGGGTCGTCGCTGTATCTTGGCCTTCAATAAATCTCCTGTCTTGGCGCGCTCTAATTGTTTTCGCTGTTCATGGAAAGCTGGTGGCGTTTTCGGCGCTAGAACATTCAAATTTTATAATTGTAGTTATGAGAATAAATTTTGGTACTACTATTAGGAACTCAATCATACTCGTCGCATAATTGGATAAACCATATATTATATATTATGTGTGTAATAATAAAGAGTACGCCAACTGGATTATATTGAGGGTGAAGTATAAATCTGTTAACGTCTAGCTCGACGTTAGTAAACATATTTTTTGATGCATATTAAACCGACGTAGACGGCGATCGCGAGTATAAGTTATTCCTTGATTATGAGTTCGCTGGCCCTCTTAGGTATATTATTATTTCATGTTATGTGTTATTAGGTTATTACTGTATTATATGTCCTCGTAGTAAGAGAAATTACTGTGCTTGTCGACGATTTTATTATTATATCTAGTTTCTAAATTAGACGTTTTATTTATTTATTAAAAAATTAAACATTATTAATAATAACAATGAAAATTATAATGATAAAATAACTTGAGCTTGCGAAAATAAATCTCTATTTAGTTCTATCTAATTAATATAACCCGTGACTAATCGCGGTAATGTAGTTTCGACTTTTAAAAATGACATTACAATAAATAATAGGCTATTCAAATTAACAACTGTGACTAATTAAGTACCTTATTACCCTACAATAAAAATAACATTTAAAATAAAAAATAATATTCAAGGTTACATTGTACATGTTGTGCCAAAACTACGCGCGAATAAACCCCTTGATAAAATCATCTAATTATATTTTATTTTTTGTCCAACCCGAAATACCCTCTCTCTATATCATATTTATAAACAGAAAAATTAATTCAAAAATATGTAATAATAATAATAATAATAATAATATTATTATTATTATTATTATTATTATAATTAAGGAGAAAGATACTACGTGGGTTTGATTGAGACAAATTAACGGATATGTTTTTAATATTAAATAAATAGAAAATATTTATAATTTATTTTATTCAAATTAGCTCTGAGAGTTATAAATATTTAAACACATTTTGTATCAGTTATTGTTATTATATATATATATATATATATTTTTAAAATACCGTTTTCATAGATTTTGACCTAAATGTTACAACGCTATAAATACATTATTTCTTTTTAATTCTAGAATTTAAGAAAATGTATAACATAAAAAATTACATTCTCTGATTATAAATAGACGGATATTTTTATTAAACGCAATTGTATATTACATAAAAAAAAAAAAAAAAAAAAAAAAAAAATTTAAACATTACTTTATTTTTTATATTAAAATTTTTTATTTAATTGATGATAAAACAAAAGCCGAAAATTTTTTATGAAATAATTGGAGAACCAACTGCGTTAATAATTTACGAGGCAGACCGTATGGAAAATAATAACTTAATATTACAGCTCTAGGAAACATAAATTTTAGTCTAGAAATTTTGGACTAGCCGACCTCATTTTATTCGCAATGACGCACCGAGATATAAAGGGACAGTACAACAATATCCTACTACGACAGTAAGACGGTAAATTACTCCCGAATGGCTCGATGAATTGTCAACAAGACCATCAATGATTCCTTAAACATATTTAATATTTAACTCTCTCTTTATCTCTTTATTATTGTATATCTTTTGGGAAAGCATAAAGTTTACTTTTTAATAAGCTCACTAAATATTAATATTTTTAGTCCAGTTGGCTTTAAAAAGTGTCCATGACTTGATCTAATTCGTTTCAATTTATTTAACCACAAAAAAGTAACTGTCAATTGAACAATCTAATAAAGTTTTTAGTCAATAAAGTTTATTGGATCTTGTTTAATTTCAATTGGTGTATTAATTGTTACAATTGTTGTAATTTTTATTTTTTTATTTTGAATAGTGATAATAATATACTTACATGGCATAATACCCTGAGCAACTAACTGGGTGATTGGCCTCCTTAGCATCAGCTTAACTTTGAGTGCTGGAACAGAAAAGAGGAAAAAATAAACATTAATGTTGATGACAAAAATAATAATAATAATAATAAAAATAATTATAATGAAAATGAAAAATAGCGGCGTGGTCGGCTGACTGGCTGGCTGGCTGGCTGGCACCTACGAGTTAATTAAAAAATTTGTTATTGCCAAAAAGAAGGTGCTCTAGATATTGGTGTCGGCAATAAGACACTCTACTCGTGTTAATGTAATATGTATACAGTACTCGGTTGCAAGTTGCCCGCGATCCGCGATAATGATCTCACTTGTATACGTTGTACGACGACGAGTCACTTATTTTTATTTTACATTTATATATATATATATATATATATATATATATATATATATATATATATATATATATATA
>CAJNRD030001119.1:151969-267476 GCA_905319865.3 Cotesia congregata
TGGATTTTTTTTTTTTTTTTTTATTATCTGCACCTACTGGACCCAAGGAGCCAAGGAACCAAGGAGCCAAGGAGCCAAGGAGAGCCAGGAGGTGAATCATGCAACTGCGATAAAGGGATCTCTTAATTTTTCTACCGGCGGTTTGTTCTCAGGTGCATTACATTATATTTTGCTCATTAACAAGCTGACACTCTTGTCTTATCTCTTCTCGGGTTTTATTTTGCTCCATTCGATTTTACAAATTATCATTTTATTTCTGATGTCTTGCATATAAAAAATAATTTATATATAAAAAATATATCGGAAACTAAACCAATTATTTACAATAGACTAATTGTTCCTCGTCCTTGACTCTCATTCTCAAGTTTATCGATAGATCTGACAGCCCACGCATTTTATACAATTATAATAATGATAATAATAATAATAATAATAATAGTGATAATGTAAAAGGAAAGACAGTAAAATAAGGTGGATGGAAAATCAGGCAGGTACTTTCAATTCAGATTGCTGATTCGATTCCGATTGGTTTTGTTTTTGGTTAAAATTTATGCAACCCCACTACAAGCTCAAACTCCAAGGCACAACTTCCAGCCTCAACTCTTTACTTATACTGTATTTATTTATATCTACGGCTCCCTTTGTGTGTTAATTTGTACCCAGTAGGGCTTATAAGCCGCTTGATGCCGTACTAGCTCTTCCTTATTTTCATTTTTATTCTTATTCTTATTCTTATTCTTATTCTTATTCTCATTCTTATTCTTTTGAGCCTCAGCTTCATCCGAAGCAGACACCACTAATATTAAATCTCTTTATCCCGACGTTGCTCTCCATTTTATTATTCCTTTTTTCTACTCCTTTCTATTGTTCTAAATTACTTTGATTTATCACCCTCATCAATCATAATCAATTATTTATTTATTGAATAAATTTTATTCTTAATTATTTATAAAAAGTTTCAGCATAAATAAAAATTGTTTTAAATGAACAAGAATTTAATACAAGTTAATTTGGAATTAATTGTCCCCGACCCCGACTCCGACCCCGACCACACAAGATGCCGTGAGGTGTTCGAATACTCTTACAAACTGAGTATGCTGGGCAAGAAAAAAATAAATTTACTAACTCGATAAAAAAAAAAAATATAATGCCAGTCCTGGTAAATTGGGGGCGGGAGAAGATTCTTTTGAAATTACTTACCGCGATTTTACGAGTAAGACGCTCGCGTGTCGGTAGTCACTTCCCTTTTTAAAGACTCTTAAAGATTGCAGAATAAATCACCCTCAGGAATTTTACACACATTCAAACATTCAAACATACATATATTTTACTCAAGTGCATTTAAAGTTTTTAATTTTAAATTGAAATTAGGGGTTATAAGGATTCAAGATACGGAAAAATAATAACAAAACCTTTTTTGTAGAAATTTGAATTTTCTACAAAAAAAGGTATTTATCAATTTTGCTGGATCTCTAACTGTTTGACCGCAATAATTATAATAAGTAAAAGTTGACTTTAAAATGTTAAATAATAAATTTATTGGACGCAATAGGGATATAAATGCTTAAAACCGGTGATTTATATTAATAAAGCGATTAAGGATGCTGGGGAGGAAAGAGGAATGAACGGTTTTTTTGTTATTTCTCGTGATGATGATTCTATTTCTGGGTGTCGTGGAATGAGAAGACAACTAAAACTAAAACTAAAACTAAAACTAAAACTATTATAATGATTATTATCAGATATATTCATAGTATAGTGAGAGACGAAATAGAAAGACGGATAAGACACATATTCACACCGGCTAGTGTCGCGGGGGTGATCCAATAATACGGAGCTTTGGGTATAAATAAAGCCGCTGCTCCGCGGACTAGACCCGGAGATTTAACACTCTTGATGCTCATATGTGCTGGTGTAACACACCGCGACTTGGCTGATAGCTTTACTTGTGCGGCTATTTCCTCCTTCGCTCAAATTTTTTCCCCCCTTAGCCCATATGTCTAGTCTCAAGAATTCACTGTCCTCTGTCCTCTGTCTGCTCCCTTGGTCTCCTTCATCTGTTCCTCAATCCTCAAACTCATTCTTGTTTTTATTTTTATTTTTATTTCAAACTTTCTAAAAATTACTTGACACCTGACAAAAAAAAAATCCTTTTTAAATCAACTTTTCTTCAGGCTTTTTCATTGTTATTTTTTACTTTATTTTATTTATACCCAAAGTTGAGCGTCGAGGAGGCAAAGAGAAAAAAAAAAGAAAAAGAGAGGAAAAAAAAGCCCCGTTTAAGATTTAACGTCTGTATAAATTACAGCGAGCCGAGTAGGTGACGGATACGTGGATGTTAAAGATGCATCAAGTGTTTTGGATACTCAACAACTGCTCGCTGCAGATTGCAGTTTGCAGTTTGCAGTTTGTGGTGAGTGAGGCGTTAAGATTTCACATCGAAATTAACATGACATGAGTGTGACCCACTAACCGGCTCAATGCCATCAGATTGTGATTTATTATGGCTGTAAACAGGGGAGAGATAATACGGAAGGGTTCCTATATTTTTTTTTTTTTTTTTTTTTTTATTTCTAATAATAAAATATGTATAATAATAATTAATTAATTAAAAAAATTCGACAACTTGTGATTCAAATTTATATTTAGTCAATAAAATGTAATGAGCAATAAGCAATGAGTAATGATGTAAAGTGGATCAAAAAGACGGAACGGTGCGGGTGCGAGTGCGTTGATATGATGCGATTTCTCCTGCAAGTGTATTGTCAAGCTCCGCCCATCGCCACGCCTTTTAATTGAAACGTACGTGTTTTTTTATTTCACTTACATTAACTATATTTTTATTAATATTTTTATTCACCGTGTAAACGATCAATTTATTGCCTTACATAATTAATATGTACGGATATGTATACTTTGCCGCTACCGCCGCCGCTGACGAGATATGTAATAGACCACTTAATAATTATTATTAATTTTTTAATAATTATTACAAAACTTTCTAATAAACTTTATGTATTTTTTCATATTTATATATCTTAATATTGTCTATAAATTATTTTATAACGAGCGTTAAATTTAAGGTAGAGATAAAAAAAAAAAAAAAAAAAAAAAAAAAAAAAAAAGTAATGTAATTTTTAAATTTTTAACGATAATTTATGATCTTCTGGGCTATTTATTTTAAGGAGTAATAAATATTATTTAGATAAATAAAAATATTGTATTTACATGACCTACTAAAATAAGACATAATAAATAAATATAAATAATTTTATAGCCATTATTTGATTTTTATAAATAGTATATTACATACCTAGGCCAGTAAAATAAGAAAAGTCTCAGATCACATGTAATTGTTGGCCGAGGCAAAGCCGAGGTTGACAAACATGTAATCTGAGGCTTTACTTTTTACTGGCCAAGGTGTGTATACTATTTTTCTGCTCGACGTAACCGGAATGTGGCAACTTTGTTTAGCGCAGCGGCCAGAAAGTTGCCACAAGTTGCCGGCCGGAGGGCAGAAAAAGAATTTTTCTTAAGTCTATTGACACGCAAAAAAATAAAAAATCTTTAATAAAGTTAATTATTTTTTCTGCATAATAATCCTCGTTTCTTATAATCCCTAAAAACAAAATTAACAACTTTACTAAATTTACAAAGTTTGTCGGTATAAATCAGCGAGAGTCCTTACTTTTATTCCCAGTAAATCAGCCCGTATATATTCCCTGAAGGAGACTCTGTTGAAAAAATAAAAAAATAATGAGTATAGAGCTTGAAGCATAAACCATTTAAACCATAAGTTTGATGACAAACTAATGACAACATTTGCCGCATCTTAAAAAATAATAATTCATCACTTAAGGTCTTTGCCCTCGGCGGCCCTGTGACTATTTTTCTGAGACGTATATTTCGTATATTTTCGGGTGTTGATTCTATTTTAGAATTTTTCCAATGACTGGAATAAGACCGCGGAGAGCTTAAGTTTACAACTAGAGAGTTTGCTATATAAAGTCCAAGCAGCTGTACTTGTGTTATGGTAATTACTACACGTGTCGCGCGGAAGTTAACGACATATTGGCATTGTTTCAAGCTAACAGCTCTGAGTATTAAATTCCTCTTCACCTGATAAAATTCCTAGTCACCCGTCAGTCAGACAGAGATTTTTACTTGTACCCCAATCCTCATTTTAAAAAATTATTTTTCTTAATTAATTAGTTATACACGTGACATATAAAATTAACAAGGATGTACAGTTGTTATGTTAATTATAAACATAATCGTAATCTCTAGGGTACTTGTTTTCGCGTTTAAAAATTCACAAGCCCATTGAGGTGAGCAAAAAAAAGCTATTCATACAAATGCTTGACCATGTATCATATACACCCACATATTCTGCCTTGTTTTTTTATTTTTATTTTATTTTATTAAATCCTCTTTCTCTTTACTCAAGTAATAAGCGTCCAGCATCCAACAATATGAAACAATTTCCTGTATTATGTCGCAAGTAAATTTACTTAAGTCGCGGTCCGTGACTCAGGGCAACAGCGAGTCTCTTGGCCCTCCGTAGCTCGATCTCATCCGACTCTTTTGTGTTATTAAATTATTAAATTTTAAATGTTTAACATTAAATATTAAATACTCTACTGGATTTATTATTTTTTTTCATTATTAACCGAATGTCGTACCTTTCCCCGAAGAATATAGTGTACATTCTCTTTCTTTATGTTTGTATATATATATATATATATTAAGATTGCTCTGTTGAGGATTTCTATCTCTCGAGCATTTAAACAGTAATATATATTGTCGGGCGTAGGTGGGCCACGTGGGCTTGACAGCCGTGCGCCGTGAGCCGTGAGCCGTGAGCCGTGAGCTGTGAGCCTACGGGTACTGGTTACTCCTACGATCTTAGATCTAGAGAGTACTGCGTCAACTGGAGAACAAAACGCTGAGACACGTGCTATCCTCAATCCTCTATTATATGGATGATTAGTGACAACTTTTGACCAAGAATTTAACTAGAAGTTGAACAATAATTTTCAAGAGAATCAAGACAGTTTTTTTTTTTTATCCTAACTTTTGACAAAAAAAAAAAAAAAAAAAAAAAAAAAAAGAAAAAGAACCAAGAAGTTATTACACGGTGTAAATTCTGTAGATCAGGCTCGCAAAAACCAGCTATAGAAATGATATATATATATATCTAGAGATAAATAAAAATTGGAATTGGGAGTGAGAGACGAAAACAATTGAGATTCTACGCAAACGTCTGAGGGTTTGGGAGGAGGGGGACTGGGTGGTATCTCCTCCTCCTCCTCCTCCTCTGAGAGACCTCTCAAGCTCAGCCGGAGGTGGGATCTTTGATTCGTGGTGAGTTGAGGGGCAGATAATGCAAGAAGGACACTTGGCTCTGAATGCACTTGCACCTGTGGATTGCCGCCATATACGATCCGAGTTATGGCGTTTTTCCACGGCATCCCATCCTACCGATCGTATCTCTGGCAGCGAAACCAATTCCATTTGTGGAAACCAGCCAACCGATACGGAGCTCGTTCCTTCTTTTTGCCTCTGCAAGACCAAGACTCGATACATATATATATATATATATATATACATTATACTGAATATATGTAACATGTAAGAAGCTACTGTTTGCCTCCAACTCAGACACGGACCCAGCCTGGAGATCAGACTCAGACGCAGACTCTGGATATTACTTTTACAAGATCAAAAGTTAATTAATTATCGTACGGGAATCAACTTTGAGTTGATGGTTATCCCCAGTACGTCGACTTTTATTTATTTATCAAGTCATCAGCATCCGAGTTAAATCCATCAGATTTTTATTTCAACTTCCAAGATATTGATTATTAATTTTTTGAAACTTTTCCTAGTTTTCGTCTACACGCAATACAAGTTAAATCCATTAGATTTCTCATGGATATACCGTCTTCTATCATCTACTATGTCTGTATATTTTTATTTTTATCATTATTATTATTATTACTGTTGTTGATAAAAAAAAGTTGAGCATGCGGTAATTTTTTTGCACAAGTTATATCTAGTAGTAGTATCTAGCAGACATCAGAGCTAGCTACTACGGTATATTTAATCCGACGCCAAGCTGTCTGATGGACTCGTTTGTTGAGAAAGTCATCCATTGTTCAACAACAATTATAGTTATAATTAGTGGGTGTATTTACAAATATTTGCAGCCTGTTGTAAGTACTAATGGGAAGCGCGGGAGTCTTAAAAAAAATTAGGCGTTTACTATTATTGTCTCTGTTTAAGGGGAGTAAGATCAGGATAAAAAGTATCGAAATTATAGGTGAATTATTTCACATTAGATAGAAAACGGGTACTTGGCGCGAGACGACGCCTTTGCGCTGGGTAAGGTAATTCCTTCCCGTGATATTTGTTGTAATGTAATGAGCAAAATTTTTTGTTTGAAATATATAAAATAGAAATTCAGCGACGCCCTTTGTTTCTTGTTTTGGAAATAGGTTTATTAGACTGAGAAAAAAAAAAAAAAAAAAAAAAAAAAAAAAATGATTTAATTATTTGATTTAAAAAAAGAAAAAAGATAATTTCTCCAAGTGCGTACCATCAATAGTGTGGGTTTTAAGTGTGGGCATTTAAAGTTTAAAAGTTAAATATTGTATGATGAAATAATAATATAACACAACGACAGTTGAGATATTTTAATGAATTAGAGTGGCGACAACTTACTACATCACCAACAACTATATTATAGTAATAGTAATAGTAATAGTAATAGTAAAATATATTAAATATAATAAAATTAAAATGGTGCAACGAACCGACGACCGCGGTATGAATATAAATTAAACGATTTTACTATCTAGTATATTAAAGTATAAACAGTAGTATTGGAGATTTAGCTACTTAATATTATAAATTAGAATATTATGTAGTGTAGGAATAGAGTATAGAGAGAATCGACAAGATCGAGGGATAAGAGATGTGAGATAGCAGATAGTAGATAGCAAATAGGTGTTTAGATCGCGCGAGACAACCTTGCGCTATGCGCGAATGGTTATGTTGGGCACGCCGTCCCGGAGGTCTATCGATATTATGATAGAACGAGTGGGTTGATACTGAACACCAAACACTAAACTGACTAAACACCCACGCGTGCCCTTCGCCACTACACTCGACTTTTATTTGCTTGATTCTTGTTTCATTCATTCACAAATTCTATCGCTCAATGAGTTTCGATTTCCTTTAGATTTTATTTATATTAGTCATACTAATACTAGTATCAACATCATTTGCTTAATACTTTCGATTACCAATCACTCGGTTATTATTTATTATATTTAATTTATCTCGTTATTTATTTCCTATTTCTCCATATTTTATTAATTATTTTAATTTTTATCAATCAAAATAATAACAATTTAACTCTTATGTTGATCATTGATTCCAATGATAATTAAATTTTCTATTGATATAAAAAATTATAATAATTAAAAATTGGATAAATATTGACTTGTAAATATAAATATCATTGTGATTATTTTGGCGAACGTGTTGAATATAATAAGAAAAAAAGCATAAAGAGAAAGGATATATATAGAGAATATTCAGACATTTGATAAATTGCCACAGGGAAATAAAGCCGCATATCTTGAGTAAGATGATTAAATTAGATAAAAGAATCATACTTTGCATCAGTTTAAATATCTATTATACATTTATTATTTATATTTTTAATAAGCCCCGTATAGGTTTTACGATTTCAATATTATATAAATTAAAACTATTAATATTAAATTGTTTATTTATTATGCTAATAAATATTAGTGGGATTATATATATATATTGCGTAGAGAAAAACAAGTGTTAGATGCATCATTTAATAATTCATTATTAATATATTAATAAAAGTCAATCAAAAATCAAAAGATCTAAAATTATTATTAACGTAGGAAGGGCTCAAAATTTAATTACATCTTCAATAATACAAAAAAAAATAAATGAATAATAAATATATAAACACACCTAAATTATCAATTCTGAATTGTGGGACTTGTAAACTCACACCTATATAAGTCTGATGACTTTTTTTTTTTTTTTTTTTAATCTCCAACTCAGTACTTAAGATGCGCCTATTTCAACAATTCACTCACGTCAATAATATTATTATACATATGTATATAATCGAATATAAGCGATCGTTAATCATTAATCATCATAAAATATACGTTTGTTTGGAATAAAATAAAAAATGTTAATTTTTCAATACAGTATTACATTAAATGCAGCTTAATATTATTAATTCGACGGTGCTCGGATTCGTCATGACGCATCCTCGAGATATGAGGATGTGCGTACGAGGAGGTACTAAGTATGAGAAGTAACAAGGATAAGAACTTGGAGATGAATAATCCATGTGGCCACGGGGGTCCTCAAGACAACAAACACACTGAGGAAAACAATACGCTGCTGGATTAGAATAGTCGATTCTACCCAGTACAGATTCTTTTGATTCTTTAAGCTCTTCCCACTTTTTATTTTATATATTATTTATACTTTTTATACTCATTTACATTTAATTTTGAATATTTAAACCACGCGCAACAACCCTTTTTTATTATTATAATTTTTTCAAAATTAATTGCAGCAATTTATTTCATATTAATTGTCATTTCTCCAAGACATGCAATTTCGGTATAATTGCGTATCCAGATGGCCGTTTAATAAAATTTTATGACGAATTAAGGTAGCATTTAGGAAAATAAACTTTTAAAAATTTTAAGAGTCCGGTGGCTCAAGAAAAATTCTTGAATCAAGTTAAATTTACCCAAACCAAAAATAATTTTTTTTTTTTTTTATCACCATACATAATAAAAATAATGACAATTATTTATTACCTTTATCGCGTTTGATGCGTCGGCAAATGGCGCACATTCGCCGACCACAGTGCTGCCTTTCGGGTCTTTGCTCGGGATCCAAGATAACCATTATGACAATTTATATATATATATATATATATATCAAATATTATGTCTTTCTTAATAATTTCCAGTTTGTATTATTTTATAAAATAATTTAGCACTGAAAGTACCGATTAACCATAAAATCAGTATATGACTTATTATTTATTCGATTGCACTTATTTATTTATTCTGGCACTTATTAATCAAGTCTCAACGTTAATTGCCAAGTATCACAGCTTGATAATATATTATATTATATTATATATATTATTATATGTATATATATTTTGATCGATGACTTGTGACTAGATGCGACGGATAAATCCTCGAGTATTAAATAAAAATTTTAAAATGACTTTTATTATTTTATTTCACTTATTAACGCCTCGACTATCTTATCGGTTCCTGAAAAGTAATAAGTTGATACTATATATTAATATTAAAGCTTTATTTATTTATTATATTAATTTATTATTTGTTCCAGGATAGTGGGTTCTTTTTTATCAGATAAATTAAAATTAATATAAGCGATCTTTCTCATGAGTGGAAGAAAATTAAATTAATTGCATCAATTATTAGCAAACACAAAGATCGATCTTCCTTACGCCTGGGCGACAACTTCCACTGGATAATTGGCTCTAATTCGATTAAATTGATACCCGGGAGCTACTTGATAATTAGTTGTCATTCTATAGATCTTTCTTTACTTACATTAGTACGCTTTAAAGCCACCTAAATTATTTCTGTAATTATTAATTAAGGATTGTGAAATTAATAACCCTTATTATCCAGATGACACTTTTAATTTTTATTTTATGCCTTTTTAAGAAAGCCGTTCAACAATCTATGGAGGAAGTTAAATTTTGTAAGAATATTTCGTCCGAGGACTTTTAAATTGGTTACGAGTATAGTATATTGTGATGATAGGAAATCAAGTATGAGCGCAAGTGAGTAGAACGTGTGCTGCAGATGTCAAAGTTTAGGGTTGAACTCTCCGGGGATCTCAAGGATCTTGTAAGGATTTTTTTTTTTTTTTTTCTCGTTGCTGGAAAGTTTATAATTGCTGGCTTTAAATTTAAATTTGACATTTATATTACGAAAGGAAGAGGCTAAAAAAATTTTTATTTTCAAGTTTAAAGGGACTTGAAATTTTTAAAGGGCCAGCAGCTGTTGAGAATTCTTTATAGCAAATTTAATAGTGTTGATAAAAAAAATTAATATTAGTATATTTTTTTCTGTAAGAATTGTACCAAAAATATCCAGAGCCCTGAATTGAAATCTTAAAGAAAAAATTTCTATTTATAAATCCCTAATCCAAAAAACTATTTTAACTTTCACAGGCTCAAATTTCAAGTGACTTTCTAAAACCAAAAAGAATACTAAAAATATCAAAAAAAAAATTGGGCGCCTCCAATTAAATAAAACAAACTTTTTAATTTTAATTGAGCCGTCGGGAGCTAAATTATTTAGACTGATATCCTCGAAACCCCTGGAAACTCTACACTAATATACATACAAATATACTTGAAAGTTGACGCAAATCTAAAGATACCCGTTACTCGCCCACGCTTCGGCTCTTAATTATCGGCGAGCCTCGCGGTAATTTCTCCGCGGGATAGGGACTTAAAATATTATTATTATTATTATTATCATCATTTCTCAATAGAAAATTTAATTCTGATGCTTATAATAAATTTATTTTCATAAATTTTCAAGATGAAATTAAAAAATTTTCGTTAATTAGCGTCCGTCAGGAGTTTATTATGTTAACGACATTGCGAAATTGAATCAAATGTAATGGTATGAAAAAAGTTAAGTAAATATAAAGCGGCCTCGAAGAAATAAAACTAATATAAATAAAAGAAGAGAATGAAAAATGGAAGAGCTTTATGTTTTTATTTCTCCGTTTGTGGCTACCGACTTTATGTCATTAGTTCAATTCTTACGAAATTAAAATTTTTATTTGTATTTAATTATCAATATTTTAAAATTATAATCAATAATCAATGAGTTTAATTTTGATTGTTGTTGTTGTATAAGATTAATGTAAAAAGAAACAAAATTCACATGACTAGTCATCAGCTGGGCCTTTTTTTCTTCCACTAGCCGTGAGGGATACAAGTCACTCGTATCGCCGACAGTCGGTTGATTAATATCGCGTGCAAGGACTTGGATTTAATTATCAGATTTCACGGGACGATAGGAATCGCTTCATTAAGGGACCGCGAGCTTGTTCTCAAGTTATCAGCTTAACTTGACACATTCTCCCACTATTTAATATTATTTTTAAGTATTCATTGTGTCAAAAATTTTTAAATACTAATTGAAAAAAATGTTTTGTTTTTATATGTCAAAATTCATAAAAACACAAACAATAAAATAATTTTTAACAGAAAACCCTTAAATAAAAATGAATAAAAAAATCCACAATCGTTGGAACAAATAATAAAATATAATAATTATATAATTAATAAGCACCATATGAATTGATCCGACGAATTAATGCGAATTAATGCGTTGGTGGAGAATTTTCATGGTACTCCAATTGGTTGGCACAGTGACACACATTTAGCCACAGCAGCACAATTACACATGTGACGGAATATAAAGAATAACACTGTGCGAATAATTAAAATAAAAATGACAATTTGAATTTGAATTTCAATTCTTTTGATTTATTATTTACTATTTAATAGAAACGTCAAAATTAATAATAAAGGTTTAAAAATTGACGAGAGTAGCACCAATAGAAAAATACAAAACACACGTGGTAATAAAAATAATAAATCACACAGAGAATATTTTCTATATTTGTACAAAATAACGAACGCACTTGTTTGTGGTAGTAGAAATAGAAAAAAGTAAATATTTAGAGCCGGTCGTCCCGGTCGGCAGCCGGTCCCTCGGTTCGTCTCTGACTGAGGGTGTGTGCGCGGGCGCGAGTCGTGCGCGAGCGGACCACGAAGAGAGGGGCCACGTGACGGTCCCTGCAGGAGGCTCTGAGTATGACCGCGTGTGGGTCGCCGTTAAGTTGCGGTGGTGCCCACGTGAAACACCAACAAAGAAGGAGGAAGGAGGGAATTTAAACTAGTGTATTGTCAAGTTTCCTCTTTAAACCCATCACAGACACAGAGTAAGAGAGAGAGAGAGAGAGAGAGAGAGAGAGAGAGAGAGAAGAAAATAAGAAAATAAGAACTGGAGAAGAAGAGGATTGTATAAAGAAAAGCACGTGCGCAAAGTGGGAGAGGTTCCAACAGAGAGAGGGGACTAGTGTGGGCGAGCGGAGTAATCAAATGGTGGTGGTGGTGGTGGTGGGGAACAGGCCCGATATACAATATACGATATACGATACACGATACACGATTAATGTCGGTGGGCCCTAGGTTGTTGCCTAGGAGGGGAGGGTGCTTGCGGGCGCGTGCCCCGAGTCAACGTTGTGAGGATAGGATTCTTAGCGTTTGCTCGATGAGTTACCAAGACTTTTATTTTTTATTTTTTATTTTTTATGTAGTATATTGAGTTGAGTTGACTTTTGTTATTATGAAATACCGTTTACTCAACTTGTTTGTGTTTTATGATTTTTTTTATGTTCTTAATGCTAATTAGTTTATTGTAGAGGATGACGTGATGGGTGACAAGGGGGGAGGGATTATCAATGGAACGAATTTATCGACTCCCCACCCACGATGCTCAATGGTAGATGTCATTATTTTTTTTCTCTTTGTTGTTGTATGTTATCATTTTATTTAGTGAGATGAATTAGCGGCCCTCCTGGATACGCACACCCACGCGAGCTTAGTCGGGCACGGGCCCAAATGTAAGAGGCACAGGTCCGGTTCGTCGGCACCCACGCGATCTTTTGAGGGCACGTTTCAGGTTGTTGCGACAAACGAGGAAAATTTTTTGAAAGTTTATAAAATTTAATAAATTGTTGTTGATATTATTTGTCAATAAAAAATTTTATTCTCTTTAAAATAAATATACAAACTTGTAGATCCTAATGTTCAAAGAAAATTATATTATAATACCCGTTGGATATTATTTTCTTGTCGTGGACAATGATTACAGCATTCTCGAGAACGTTAACGAACATTTATTCACACGTGGGTTTTGTAAACACCCAGGCAAAATAATCAAATACATAACATAACATAACATAACATAACATAACATGTGAATTTTAATAAAAATAATATTAAGTAGTTTTGGTTGAAAGCGTGCAGTGAAAAGTGCACCATACAATATTATATTGCCATAGTTAATTCCGAATGAAAAATAAAGATTGGATTTAAATGAGCTGGTGTAATATTTATTATCCAGCCCGAGAATCCACGAGCCCGACCTTTCTCATAGGAGTTGCTCGTTTCAGAGTACTTGACCGAGTTTCTAGACCGCAAAACGCGTCGCCTCTTGATAACGCCCGGAATTTGCGATTCGCGATCCAAGATACCGAATAACCGAGCTAAACAGTTGAGGTTTTTTTTGATATTATACTTTATTCGGAGGTCATTTGATGATGATGATGATGATTATTATTATTATTATTATTATTATTATTATTATTATTATTATTATCATCATTTCCTTATCCTTAATATATTATAATAGCAATAATGGGTGGTAACCACGAGGAAAATGCGGTACATTTGTCATCAGCAATCACCAGTACAACGTTAATTTAAATTATCCGGGTTAATAACAAGTTATAGTCTCTGGAATTTCCATCTAAACAAAACCAGAAGAAATAATAACACAATCAACTTCTGAGATAGCGATAGTGATAACCAATTACAAATTGGTATTGTCTCATCTAATGTTCAGTTGATACAATATTTCTTGGCATAACGATAACAATTACTAAATAAACTGTTGCATTCATTTTGACGACGGAAAAGTCCCTGGTGACCCTAATGTCATTTTTGACCTCGATTCTAAATAAGTAATTTGTTTTGTTGTTGTTAGTTCACTTTTTGCTATCATTGTTACAAATAACTAATGTAAATATTTAAAAATAACAGTGATTTTATTTATTTTTAGACCATCACTAACATTTAATAATATATCAAATGAAAAATTTCAATTTAAATTTCAAAGTTATCGTTTATGAATAAATGATTCATTCTAATTTTAATAAATATTTACTGAATGACTTGAAATTTTTTTTTTTTTTTTTTACTAGTGTATCGTTAATATTCAATGTTTATTTTCAATAATATTTTATATGAATGAAACATCAAATAAGTTTGAAAAAAATTAATTAATATGCGAATACTTAAATATGTCAATCGATATTAAAAGTGTAATATTTTTTTTTTTTTCTTTAATTTGAATAATATTTTGTAATTTATTTTCCATTTTTGAAAAGTTTCATGCTACGAAATTTGTTTAATATAATTTTAATGAATATATAATGTAAAACATCAATATTTTTTAAGGTCTTAACGTGACCTAAATAATTAAACGTATACTGCGCATCAAGTATAGAAGAATTTTGATGATAACTACCGAGAGAATCTCGAAAAAAGGAACCAAGTAAAGAAATATATAAACAAATAATGAAAATAGAATAATTTATCCAAAGTTTAGTTGGTCGGGGATGATAAATAGCCTGTAAGTAAGCACACTTATACATAATAATAATAATAATAATAATAATAACAACAGTTGTGACAAAAACCGTAGGATTGTGTTTAGGAAAAAGGATAATTTATGGGATCCACGATGTTCTCGCGTTAGGTGACAGCTAGCCGAGCGTTTATCCGTGTTCTATTATGAAGCATCAGCTTTAGCGCGGGCGAGACGCAGCTGTTTAGCCCCGTTTAGCTCTATTCCCTCTTGATACTTGTACACTTACATTGCTCTAATCTACCAGTACTCACTTATAGCCCGACTTTACAGTACTATTACATTATATATCATATATATTATATTATATTATATTATATTATATTATATTATATTATATTATATTATATATACACTATACCACGACATATTAAAATTTTTGTTTGCATTATATATATACATAATAATAGTGCAGCGTAAGTAGAGAGCAAAGAGAAACGACGTGAGTAAGAGCATTAATAAGACGAGAATATAGGCGTCGCGCAGACGAACGCGGAAAATAGCTCTCGGAATAGATCCCGTCGACAGTAGGCCACCGGTTTATCCCGGACCAAATGTTTTCCTTTGTAAGAATATCACAAACACTTGTGTTTGTTTTTTTAATAAATTAGTTTTTGCAAAATGCGTTAAAATTAAAAATCCTTATAGTTAAGTACGCGAAAAAAATATACCTTGTTGCATCCTATGAATTTGTCCTATCAGATATTATTATTTTATATACCCCCGTGAACATAAAATAGAATTCAATGAAATATTATACAGCGTATTATTTATACATTAGATATTTCCTTAAATATAAACAACACACATATCCTTATGATGAGAATGCACACCTCAAAGAGCAAAAAAGAAAGAGAGAAAGAGGAGGTCGGTATTCTCGCGTAGATCTTGCGGACGAGCGTACGCGTAAATATTCACATATGTTAGGGGGATCGCGGGTGTGTTGTACATTGTGAAACATGCGTTATGTAGAGAAAGAGCCGATCGGATCGGGCGAGTGCATCCTCATCCTCATCCTCGTTGTGTATTATAAGAGCAAAAGTATAAACCGAATGCTAAAGTAGAAGATCTCGCTCGGAACTTGGAACCTGGAACTTGCTCGGACCCGAGAGAGATTGGCTCTTTGTGGGAGTCTCTTGGAGCGCGCGCGCCGCCCGACCGGGGACAGCTCGGTAACAAACGACTCGCAAATCCTTACTGTCAATTTAATCTCCCGGCGAATCCCATGCAGCGAAATGTTAATAAGGCCTTCTTATTCTCGCTACTACAGTTCCTCCGGGGAATAATCCAGAGCAACACTTTATTTTCGCAACGCATAC
Organism: Cotesia congregata; assembly: GCA_905319865.3. Lineage (NCBI taxonomy): Eukaryota > Metazoa > Arthropoda > Insecta > Hymenoptera > Braconidae > Cotesia > Cotesia congregata. The sequence continues at coordinate 167,871 of CAJNRD030001119.1, forward strand.
GCAAAAGATACCGCTGGTTTACCCGTAAATGTGGATCTCCATGTGGATGTGGATGGAAATTGTGTGCAAACGGACGCATCTCTTGTTCACGCGCGAGACCAATTTATCGGTTCGCGCGCTCGGAAGTAACGCGCTTAACGCCCGATTCTACAATCTACATAATATATTTCCCTGTCACCGCCAACTATATCAGTGACACCTTGTCTTTTTTTACCCTCACCTTTTTCTTCCACTCGGTTACACTTTATCCTTTATTTCTCAAATTATTTGTACATATATATATATATATATATATATATATATATATATATATTTCAATGATAAATGATAACGATACCAAATAACTTTTATATAAATTATTATTATTATTATTATTAATTTAAAAAACAATTCAAGTTATTTTTCTCGACATATGTATTAAATAAAGTACATAAATAAACAAGTACCAATAAATCTGAAGCAAACACGTGATTGTCAAAGGAGTAAGTGATTAGTGATTAGTAATAAAATACCGAATCGTGGGAAAGATATATTGGCGATTGAAGTGGCCGATTATCGCACCTGCGTACCAGTCCCAGTGGTAATATCACTTGTACAAAACAACAATATACAATATATAATACTAAATAAATAAAATACCGTTGAATAATCGTTTAATTGATTACTCTCTGTACCCCGATGACATCAGCTTTGTGCGGGCAAGCTCAGCTTTAACTTAAACCCAAAGGTATACTTTATACTCTTATATATTGTTACTCTGCTGAAAGATGGAAGCGACAACGAACAGCGAGGAGGTGAATGCTAGTAAACAAAGGTGTCGTAATTGTCGGCGTCTCCTCGCACAGGACAAAGCATTATTGCTGTACACTGGTGCTCTGGTGAAATAAAGGAGCATACTCCGTTCCTTCTGGTATGTAATGCCGATATAATAATAAAATAATAAAATAATAAAATAATAAAATAAAATCCCAGCTATAGGTTGGTTTTATGTTAAGTGAAGGAGTTAATAAGAGAGAACCATCGATCGTACCTTGTAAACTAAAGGTCAAGTGACAATGATTTCCAGCAGAGACTGAGCTAAAGCTGGAGCCGAGAATTGCCCAGGTGGTATAAGGCCACTCGTCCTTGCCGTTTATCCTACCAGCGATCGATCTTTGCGGTATCGAGAACAAGGAGTTATCCAGACACGCGTGTACATCTTTTATCTTTTCGATTCACGCGTCTCTCCTTTCCACTTCTCTTCTTGTATATAACCACCTTTTAATTTTTTTCCGTGTTTATCTTCGCTCGGAGTTACAAGTTATATACCGGCTCGGCTAAAGATAATTGGCATTTCGCCAATTGCTCCAATGCCAGACGCTCCAGGTTATCGTAATATAAGCCCGACAAGTGGATATGCACCAAAGGGTCATATACTTTTTTTAGATTTATTTTTTATATTATAATAATATAACTAATTTCATTATAAAATTTTTCATCACTCTATTTATCGCAATAGAGGAGCCCATTATTTTTTAATTTATCTCTTTTTGAGTAGAGAAACATCAATAATGTTCCAGACTCTTGTTGTTATTATTATGTTATTGGATAAATTTGAAATCATCATGAATCATGAGCTTTAATTTTCATTCATAATAAATTATACAACCAAGATAAATGTGATTGACAGGATGACATTTGCATAATATTATTTATGAATGAAAACAAGAGAGAGGCAACGAATAGAATTAATTAATGTTAGTTTATCATAGTCATAGTAATGCACTTCCTTTGTTTCGAAATGAAAACCTGCATTACGCCGTACGCCGCGTTCTCTGAGCCCGTACGTCACTAACGATCACCAAGTGGTGTATCGGCAATCGTTAATATAATATACAAGATCTGAGGCGACCAAGACCTCCTTTTACCTACGCGCGGCCCACCGCCGACCTACGATAGTCCTGGTTTTACAAACTAACACTCAATTACTGTTTCTCCATAAACTGACTCCATTTTTAATTAAATAAATAAATAAATAAATAAATAAAACTATATCTTTTTTTTTTTTTTATATAATACAAATTAGTGAATATATAATAGAATAATTTATCAAACTGTAAAACTAAACAAAATTAAATGAGAAATCGATAATTAACAATTTAAAAACAGATTCGTTAATTATTTAATCTCTGGTTAGGTAGTAAAATTTTTGTTTAAGAAAATAAAAATAAAATGGGTGATAGGATAGAGCATAGTATATAAGTAGTAAAGTGTGACAAGAGATAACCCTTTATACATAAGCACGTAGGCAAAGACAATGTAGAATGTAAGGTAGATGCGGCATCGGACGTCCGATAGCGCTGCGCTTGCGCATACGGTTAACTTCCATCTTACGGAAAATAATGCATGTTTATCGCGGCGGCCGGCGGCCGGCGGCCGGCGGCATGAGCTTTTGAAAGGCCCTTCCTATCTCGCTCTTTCTTTTGCGTGTCTTCTCGCGGTTGCGGGGGTGATACGAGGACAAGCAAACAGATTAAATAAAACAAAATAAAAACAGAGCTCGTGCTTAGCTGCTGGTTGTTGATACACACGAGGATTTACATACAAGCTCCTCACTCGTACTGTTTAGTAGGTACTCTTGGTAAATATAATTCTCCTTGCCTTGTGTAGGAAAATTTTAAATTCATACTAATAAATGAGAAAATATTTTTTTTTTTTTTTCAAAAAAATAACCAAATTTAAAGTTGAGCGATTGAAAGGTTGTTTGTAAAAGAAACGAAAAATTAAATAATAAGAAAAAAAGAGATGACTTTGCTTTGGTTTCTTTTTCTTTATCCAAGTGAATCTTTCAGTGGATCTGTAGGCTGGTTTGCATCTCAACTCTTACTCTGCTCTGTATAAAGTATAAAGTTGAGAAAAGAGAGAAAAGAGAGAAAAGAGAGAAAAGAGAGAAAAGAGTAGAGAGTATACTTGTTACATTAGCTTCCTCGATCCTTGGACACCACATACGCGGTTTGCCTGTGCAGAAACAGAAAGAGCAACAGCAAGAGCGGATCCTAAGTATAAGCATAAGTAAAGTAAAGAGACAGAAGCGCCTTAGTACTGTTGGTCGCGCGCATACCTCTACTCGTTGCGCTAACAATACGACCGCCCACGTACTTTGAGATATCTCGTTTTATTATTATCCCCGTTTGCAGTTAGCAGTTAGCAGTTAGCAGTTTGCCTTCGCATCGGGTTTTCTCTTACTCTCATATGGGGGCTCTGCTACTGCGGAGATGCGTGGCCCTTTTGTGCTCTTGTCTCGATAAGAGGAATGAGGAAGGCACAACATAACAAAGTAGAGAGCAACAACAGACGATAATACGCCTTGGGAGATCGAGGGCTCTCTCGCTCTCTCCACGTGTCACCAACCAGTCAACACATTGCGACATAACCCAACCTTAACTCCAGTTTACATTTTTATTTTGGAAATTCTATAACAAAAGACCTACACATTCAGACTCATATGCATGTCTGTCTTTTTTTTACTTTATTTATGTACTTTAGACTCTAATTATTTAACCAACAGTACGGACATGCATATATAAACAACTTAAACTTGGCGAGTCGATGAATAGAAGCTTCTTTGAGGTTTGAGAAATTTAAAAAAAAGGACATACTTGCACTGAATAAAATAATAAATATCATCAGGGTATAATTTATCACACAGAAATTGTTCAATAAAAATCAGTGAGTAAGATTGTATGTATATAACACGGTGGTGATAATTTTATTATAGAGGATATTTTTTCACTAAATCACGCTGACTAACAGGAAATAACTATAAGGGAACAGAAAGGAGGCTGGATTTTACGTCGATAAATGTTTACTTATTTATTTATTTATTTATTTATTTATACCAACCAAGATCGGACAAATTTATCTTTGTTGTAACTTTCACATTGGAGCCAATACGAAAAATAAACCCTCAGGCCGGTCACCGCATATATATATATATATATATATATATATATATATATATATATATATATATATATACGTACAACACGAAATTTATTCAAAAGTTACGAGTTTCTTTGAATGGACCTTAACGAATAATGTTACTTACTCATTTGAAATAAAGACTCGTTCGTTTTCTTCTCGGGAAAGCTATTAAGTGATTAACCAAAGCTGTGTGTAAAATACGACACTGTGCAGCTTGGAGGACTGAAAAGCATGAACCAGAATGATAACCGAAGGAGGAAAGGTGGAGGATTTCGTTAAAGTTCTTCAGCACCAGAGGATCGGAATTTTATCGGCAATTTGTCCGAGTTTATTATCGTAACTATAATCAGATAATCACATGTGTGATCGAGATAAGCCGTTTAAGTTTGTTCGAGTTTGGGCCACACGTCGCTTACGAAGGAGGATCCACAGTAGACCAGAGTAGACTCCAAGCACTCGCCTCGAAACAATGGTCAGCATTAACTGGCTCGACAAAACAAAACCAAAATAAGAAACGTAACACAACTACCTTCGATATAATACTGAATATACTGAAGAAAATGTAAGCTGTTTAATATAAGCCGGCCAGTACAGAGTTAACTTTGTTCGTGCTCCACGCTGCTCCATTGTTGATCCTACGACTTTATGATACCGCTACACAATTCACGATGTACATGCCGAGTACCAGTCTCTCTGAAGCCTCTGAAGAAGTCCCGGGTAGTGCCGAACTACAAGACTCCATCACTATTACCAGCCGCCGACAATTTAAAATCTTTAGCTTTTTAGTTTTAATAACAACAAAAATTTTCTAGGTTTAAGTCAACCTTTTTAACTTGAAAAAATGATTAAATTTCAATAACCACCGTGGTGAATAATTTGCATAATTTAATTAATGTAAAAATTAATTTAACCTGACATTAAAGAAGAAATTGACTGTTTTGGAAAGTTTGAATGAAGAAGAAAAATGAGTCTGTGGTGGTTGTGGTGATAGTAGGATCATAACACTGAGATAACTGTTTGTGGACAAATTCTGGAAGAAGGTGAAGAAGGTGAAGAAGGTGAAAAAGGCGCACGGGAGATTGTAGATGGTGGATGAGAAAAATTAGCAATTAACTGGCGGCGTATTACGGTGATGTCGCGTCGGCGGTAATTGCTTTTCGCAGAAAACCTTTTTCGTGTTTTGGCGTTCGGGTTCCACCCGATTTGCATAATGCGTGAGGTTTAACACGGTACCGATCGGCGATCGGTTAATTTAAATACTGAATAATTCCGGAGCGATATAGGCCGGCAAGTACTTGAGACCCTCCAGGCCATTAGCTCGTAATTATCATTACTTATTACTGGTAAATACCTCAATTTTACTTATACCGATCTCGTAAATTATTATCTAAATTATTGTCGCAAATAAATAACTTAAAAACATGAGTTACATAATTGTTATTCAACGACGACACGTAACACGAATAAATGAAATAAAATAAAATTAGAATGAGAAAGATATAATAATAATAATAATAATAATAATAATAAAAATATGAGTATACTCTTGTTATATTATTATTACGTACCAGCAACTATTCTACTGCGGAATATCGCGTTTCAATCCTCAGCTGAGGATCTTCTTAGTCTTCTTAGGCAGATGAACTCACTTATTATCTTTATTTCTCCTTACCTCGGGTATATTTTCTCTTACTTTTATTTTTATACCAAAATGTAAAAAGTTGAATAAAAATAAAAAGACGTCGGCACGTCGGGCCCCAAAGGTCCCGTGCATGGCGCCGCAAACTCCCGCACACCGGAATGGAAAATGGACGGTAGGGTCGCGGCTCGGGTCACCCGTATAGTACTCAACTTGCGGGCTCGTGTACCGTGTCATGCGATATGCCGCCAGTTTGTTACTTCTATGACGCCGGTGTTAGGATCCGTTGTCTTCAGGATAAAGGGCCCCTGATGCCTCGGCGGCCCTTCCAAACAACCCATGGGTATTACGTGATGCTCTGATGCTAAGATTTGTTTTTTACGCGGTATTGCGGGGACAAGTCGTTGAATAATATTGATTAAAATTTATATTAAAAAGAATTATAAATAAACTTGAGAAAATAATAACAAGTTCATTAAGCTTCTGATTTATAAGTTAATAATTCAGGGAGATTGAGCAACGTCGTACAAAAATATTGGGTTGGCTCGTAAAAAACCGAGGATAAATTTAGTGGTGAATGTAAAGTTGAATTACGTGCCCAGTTTTTTATATACAAAATAAAAGTATTATTTTTATTTTTATTTAATGTGTAATATGTACCAAAGAGAGGGTGTAAGGTATTGCAGCAACAAGCACTCGCGATTAAAGAAAGATAAATCGCTGATTGTTAATTAGACCTCGTGACCCTACCCGCGGCACGCCGAGGATCGGGAATAACGAATCGTGGATTTACCCGAGGTGTGCTTGCTGGTTACGGTTTTGCTCCAAACTGGGCGTTGCCAGCTATCCTTCTATCGCTGTAATTTTGCGATAATGGGTTCATGAAGAAATGAGTACGATTGTAATTAGCAGGTGCAATCTGACACCTCGACGCTCACACCTCGCTCGATATTATTTATCCTCCTCCTCCTCCTCTTCTCTTGTTTGATTTTTAAAATGTTAACTTTTTATTATACATATATAAAATGAAATCCGCCTCGAGCTGTTGTTTTATATCAGACAATACCGGTAATCAGATCTTTAACACCTTTTTATTTAGTTTTTAAGTGTTTTCTTCTTACCGGGAATTTATGGTTCGCGGTAGCCAATAAACGTTAAGAACAAGGAAATAAATTTTAAATTAAAAAAAAAAAAAAAAAAACAATTTACATGTAAATCTTTTTACATAATAAATAAATACTCACAGATATTTTTTCCTTACAATTATCAATTGGGTGTTTAATGTATCGATGTTGATATTGATCTATCGTAAATATTGTGAGCAATAATGTATAATAGAAGTGACGAAAGGAGAACGCGCGTTGGAGGATGTGTTACGGTAGATAGTAATGAATAATAACAGCGCAGGTGATGTAGCTGTGAGGATATAATATATAATATAATAATATAATAAAAAAAGGTGTTGTATGTTAAAATCTGTTACGTAGCGACAATGAAGTACAACTACACGTGTCCTTGAAGGAGCGAAAGCGTGGGCGTCGACCACGCGGAAGATGGAAAAGCCGTTCTCTTATTATTATTATTATTATTATTATTATTATATCGCGACTAAGTAGCGTAGGCGAAATGTATCAAGGCCTGATTCTCAAGTGACTGCTGTACTGACCACCTGACTGACTGACTGACTGACAGCCTATTCATCTATTATTTATTATTTATTGGCTATAATCTTTATCGCGAATTGTTACAATTATAAACAGCGACGGTATTGGAGATGCGGACAATACCGGAAACAAAGAGTTGTTTTTTAGTTTTCCATCCGTACGCGTAAAGTCCTTGATCGATTAACGGTAGAAAAATTTACCGTGCAATTCGCTAAACCTTTAAGGCCGAAGTCCAGTTAAATGATGAGACTGCTCATGGACTCAGGTGCTGTTTGGATTGTTTGTGGTGTCCTCCTGGTGTCATCAGGTGTCCCAGCATAGACAAATATATATATATATATATATATATATATATATATTTGCCAGATACGAGACCAGTTTTGGACCAGGTGGCCACCAGACTAACTACTGTTGTAACAATAGGTTTAATGGAACTTTACAGCATCCGAGAACTGAGACCTGAGGGTCAATGGATATTGAGACTGCTAATGGTAATGGTATAGATCTTAGATCTCTGATCAGATAATTCCTAGTTTGGGTTCCAGCTTTAATGTACCTACTCTGTTGTTGTTGTTGTTATTATTATTCTTATTTACCAGGAAATTATTATTACTATTTTAATTTCTTAATATAGAAATATTTTAATAAATTTCCGAGATTTACATATGTGAAAAATTTACCTAATAAGTACTAATTTAAAATAAAAAAATTCCCAGCATAAGCTTTAAATTCGACCCTGTGATTTATGAAGCACGAATCAGTGTTTTATAACAATCTCCATAAGATATCACCAAAGAATGACTTAATTAATGAAGCGAAGAGTCACCACGCCTCATTGATGCACATATATCTCTATCCATCTATATATGTATAAGCTCGTTAACGTGGTTGAGGTGACTTTCGTTTTGGTGGCTCGTCACGACTCCCCTGAGGATCATTCGATCCCTATATGCGATGCATTGAGATTCGCGATCGTTCCCTGATGCCCCAATTGCGCGATGGCCCGTGTCGCACTGACTAAACGCTATTAGACAATACCTATGTAACAAAATACGGAATCAGATTACACGTGTACAATTATAAAAAAAATAAGATTTAAAAAAATGGACAGTATTAAAATTATAAATGAATGAAATGAGTATTGAAAGTATGAATGCATTACGATACAAGTTGCAAAAAGTATCTCGGCATGATAATTTATCCTCAATTAGATTAAAATTGCTTAACCAACCCGTGGTCCCGTGGTAAATGAGTCTCGTTGGTTCGGTCACGCCTCGTTAACGCTACAAAACCGATTACTTTCGGAACTTGTCACGATTCGATCGATATCCTCACTGCCCCGACGATCCTTAAGCTTTTTTCTATAATTTATTCCACGATTGCAGACAACAGGTAAATTTGTTTAATGTTTTTACTGTTACTTAAACTTATTTTTTCCTTTTATTAAAAAATTTACAGAAGAAAGAAAAATAAAATTTTAAAAATCGTCTGAGCTAATCTCCCACCTTAATTATAATTGAAAATAATTGTAATTTATTGAACGATCGATGCTCGAGTACGAGAGATGTTTGTTTTGTTCGTAAATAAAAATGTAATGCACAGACAGCACACGAGGCGAGGACACGAGCCATATGCACGTACTAAGGACGAGTTGCGAATAATCAACAATCTGATGTATATGGTACGGAAGTGCTTCCTTACTTATGCTTATACTGCAATTGTCGACTAACGGCATCCATCTTTCCGGTGTCAATATTACTTATCGTTAAATCGCCATCAAATTTTCACATTAATTATTATCGATCGTAAAATAAATAAAATAAAATAATGCATTAGTCTCTCGGTAGAATTACAATAACAATCTTAAAGAACATATTTAAGAATTTAAATGAAAAAAATTTTTAAATTCGGAATGGGACGTTGATTTTTTTTTTTTTCTATCAAGTTTGCTATTATTAACGAGGAGACTGATATATATATATATATATATATATATATATATATATATATGAGCGATTTGTCTTGGTGATGGATAGCGTGTGGTGACAACAGGATCATTCGTAACGAGACTGAATTTAAATTCATGAATGATAGCCCGTGTGACGGAAAGCCTCGTCGGCAGAAAGGAAGTGAGACTAGTTGTCATTCGAGGCTCGCCGATCGAATGGAATTGATCGAATGGCAGGAGAGAGATCAACTTCAGGGAGAAAGAGAGAGACCCTTGAGAGCCAAAGAACTCTATTGACCGAGTGCTGAGTTAACGAGCGGACGAATAATCGTCGATCGTTGTCTATCAACACCTACACGTACCGGTTTGAACGGGACATCCTCTCTTCCTTCCGTGATCACTCGTGCTTATTACGCTCTTTATACTCTTCAACTATCATTTTACAATTACAGGTAATTTTACTATAAAAAAAGGTTTTTATTCAATTTTTAACTATGTTTTAAGTTTTATTGAATTTATATTTGATAAAAATTCTATATACAATTTACAATGTAGCAAATTGTTATTCGCTACTATAATTAATTAATTAAATTTATACATTGTCAAACCCGAATATACTATAAAATTTGGATGACGCGAATTGATTTAACGAATTACAGGATCGTAATTTTTAGCTTCTGACAGTCAAATCCAGAGATTTTACGGCCAAAGAGTAAGATATATTCACCTTTGGAGGCCGGCAGACTTCACTGCGGGATTTCCAATGGAAAATAATATTAATAATAAAAAAAAGACAAACTCCAGAGATCTAACGTTTATTGAGGGCATTAGTATTTTAATAATTGAAGTTGTAATAACCGATTTTAAGCCAAGACGAAGTAAAAAATAATAACCATCGAGTGATCGGTAATAAAAAAAACTCGGATGTATTTTTTTTTTTTTTTTTCCACAGCGGGGATTTATAAACCGTCATCTCTTCGAATCGGATCGCGTGGGCAATCAGTTTTTTCAAGGGACAACAGATTCCAGAAAGTAAACTCGTCGGCACGCACACACGATCTACGAATTTATTTAATAAGTTTTATTTTCCACTCTACATTCTACATTATTATTAGCTTTTTATTTATCTGGATTGGAATTGAGTTTGATTTGTTGTGCTCGCGTAGGCACGCAGTTAAACCCAACAACATCTAGTGTATGCAACTGAAGTGAATTAAACGGCAGTCTAACGCCAATTTTAACTTGTGTATACATGACACTTACTTTCCGGTCTCAGCATATTCGCGATTCGACATATCTCGCACCGGTTCGCCCACGGGGGCCCTTAGTCCCAGTCTTTGCGTGTTTTATGAATATGCAACGATATAGTCCACTATTTAGATTTATTTATACCGGTGACGTCAAACCGATCGCTCGTTACAGTTGATACCAATCAACATTCAGAAGGAGCAGATCTGCTTGTGGTGATACGCGTTCATAAGTTAATAGACCAACGCGATAGTTATTTTATGACAATTCATTGCTTGAATTCTTGTCATTTGCTCTTTAACTGGCTTATTATTTATCTAACCTTTAAGGAACCGATCGATAAGAATAATTGCTTTTGTTATGATATCATTTGAAAGAGAATTTAATTATCTACAACTGAAAATTAAAAAATAATTTTTCATACTTAATAAATAAATTTAATCAACTTTGAGCTCTGAACTTTTCAGAATAAATGAATTGGATTTATTCCAGATCTATTACCATCAAAAATATCAATATAAATCAAAATTTAAATACCGTAGTACAGGTAATAAATAAAAAAAAATTAATTGCACCGATAAGACCCTTTAGTCGTAGAATTTACGATTGGCAATGTGAAAGCGTAGGTAATATCGATGATATCACCTTTATAAATAGTCACGCCTCTTGTCTCCTTGTGCATGTTCGCCGACACGTATATCGTACCACTCTACTCCAGAATAGTTAAGTCACCTACGTAATATAGCATATAACTCTTACTCGCCGCTCAAAACATACTCCAGCTCTAACATATTATATGATATCAAACACCGACTATTATATCAGGAGACTCTGACTTCGGCACATGCATTCCCTCCTCGGTCCCGATCATAATCACCTCCACAATATAATCATAATCATAAATAAGTCAATAAAGTATTTACATTTTTTTGTCTTTTTTAAAGTCTCTAATCTTGAACTTTTAAATTGAATATCTCTTTAATAACTGGATTGTTAAAAAATTGCGTACCCAACAATTATTATATTATTATAGATTTTATTTCAATATTTAATGGTATAAGGTTATAACATTATACAGAAAGAAAGAATGAAGGAATGGAACTGGACTATATATTATGTATAGTATAATATTGCTGTTGAGGACTCGGTTGTACGACAATGCGGGACTTGATGGTTGCAAAAAGTAATTGCAATTGAAAAAGGGACGATAAACGCGACAAAATGACGTTCTAAAGACCGCTGTTGATAGCCGGGACGAGGCTCATTTAATGAGGCCTCGAGTAGAGGAATCGATCCTCAGGCATTCGTGACAAAGAAGTTAAGACCGCGATTGGACCCGTACCGGGAGCAAGGACTTGTCGACATGCTGCTTTTATTTGTTAAGCCCTCATTTTTATTTCTAATTCTCTAGATATTTATTCCTTTTTCCATACCCAGCTCAAAGGAAGAGCAAACGAAAGAAAATAAAATAAAATAAAAGAAAGGAAGGCATAAAAAAATAACAAAAAGTTTATGAAATCATGATCATGGAGAAGAACAAGTGTCGGTGCCGCCCAACTCTGTCTTATATTTATATATATATATATATATATATATGTACAAGGTGATAAAGCCAACTAATCTTAGGAGCATCCTGCAGGATGACCGTCTTCAGTCTACAGCCTTTCATTACCAGCCCGAACGAGAGGAGGAAGCGCCCTTTTTATTATGTAATAAAAGTTGAAAAAAAATCGCGGCAAGCAAAAGCCAAGAACAAGAAACAGAGAAAAAAATGAAAAAAAAGAGAAGAGAAAAGAAAAGAAGAAAAAATGAATTGGGAATCGATAATTCATCGCCCATTGCTTGCATGACTCTTATTTGAAACGAGCGTATGATTACTGAGGGATAATGCCACGTTGCCAGCTAAGAGGGACCGGGCTGACTATCAGATGCTCGAGAAATGCCCCAAGCCCGACCGAAAGAGGGGGGATCGATTTTTGGCGCCTTCATGGTACTAAACCCATCATGAGCGATTCCAATTTTTAAAACCGAGAAAATTTTAAATAGAAAATGATATCATAGAATTACAAAAGCAGCGGAATGATTCAATGTTTGCTGATAAAATTACTAAATTACCAGAATCCAATACTTGGTTACTGGCTGACACACTTAGATGTGTTAAATAATAATTAATTTTTTACGATTGTACACTTAGCTGATAATTAATTATCGTTGAAATAAATCATCACGGCCTTGTTCGTACGCAATAATAACTACGAGTATAATGATATAGATAGAAGTAAGTATTTGCGGAGATCATTCACAAGCTTGTCAACTTGAAACTACCCATCAGTTTTTTTTTCCTTCTCAGCTCACGCGCTCTCACGTAAGTCGCTTTTTGCGTAAACCTTCTTACCAATGATGATATTTAAAACACAGAACAAACGTTCAAGTTGCCTATAAAAATTAACACACTTTTTCTAATTGCTGCTTCATTTGCAGACCCGCAATTATCGATACATAAATATTAGTTTTGTTACTTTTATCGCTTGAATTTGTTGTTATGTAATTAATATTATTATTGTTATTATTCATTCCAGAGCCAGCGGGGTTGACACATTTAGATTCGGTAAAAAATATCTTGTAAGATTGAAAAAAAAAAAAAATTAAATAAGTTTTAATATACTCACATTCCTTATTGCGGTCCATGGCGTATTGTAAAGGCGAATCGTCAACTTCCGCTTTCGGAGGAGACGATCTATTGCCTTCAGCCATTTCTGCAGAGTCCTCGGATTCGGGTGATGTGTCTTCGGAGGCACCACCCGCCGACTTTCTCCCCGTCGAAGAGCTCTCCGTTCTTTCTCTTTCGTGTCGCGGGCCTGAAGAAGGATGCTTTGCCCCTTTTTTGACGGTCTCGCTTCCCGGCAAATCTCTGAAATACCCATTAATTAATTAATTGATCCATTTATTACCAAGTAATCGTCTAAACTATTAATTAGAATTATTATAAAAAATTTCGTGACAAAATTGTATAATTTTTAAAAATTAATTCCAAAAAGACAAAAACAATAATAAGTTACTGGCGGTTCATTGTCTAGTTACTTCTGTGCTAAAAGTAATAAGCTAATAAGCAATAATGTTTCTTTAAGTGATAGTAAATTACAATGAGCACCCTAGATTACAGCCTTTGGATCTTTCGAGTAAGTGCTCCCTTATTAACTTTTATTACTTATTACAACAATTATAGTAAATAATGGATTGGACAAAAATAACTATTAACAATAACCAATAACAAACCTATCAACTTCTCTAATTTGACGCTTCTCCCTCCGGTCCTTGGACCTCTCGAGTTTCCTGACCTTGGACTTGGTTTTAGCTTCTTTGGCACTCTTGTGACCTTGGCCCTCCTGGTCTGTCGAATCAGAGGCTTTGTCTCTATCAATCGACTCGTCGTTAGACTGGTGGGTGGGCGATGACGAAATAATAGAGGATATAGAGGTTCTACTGCTGTTCGTATAATCCTAAAACAAAAATGAAAAAAAAAAAAAAAAAAAGTTAAGTGTGGATAATGTCTGGTGTTGAACAGGTCAGCAAACAGAAGACAAGAAAGGAAATTTACCTTAAACCACTCGGGATAAATAGCGCTAATAGTATCCAGGAGGTCTTGATCTAGTTGTATCCTCCAAAACGGGGAGCCACTGTCCAACCTGTGGCTAGACTCTGAAAACCATTAAATATATTGCAACGAATTAATCACTGTTCTTTATAAAAGTCCACGCTCAATTAAACTCAATGCCTTTTTTGTTTTTATAAATCTATACATAACATTAAACATTACTGAAGCAATGGCAATTAATCAAAAACTTTAGTATTTTCTTACACCATATTTATTTATAAACTCTTTTCTTTGTCCTTTTTGCTAACCGGTACGTGCTTTATTGCTTGTTACTCACTTGATTAAGTCATAAAAAAATTGTTTTTTTTTTTTTTTTTTTTTTTTTATTATATAACAGAGAAACCTCTTTAAAAATTAAAAAAAATCTCATTTTTAAGAGAAAAAATCAAAATATTTAATATTTACGGAGTCATTTTAACAAAAATGTTGCTAATCTTGCGTGGTCTTAAATTCCGATTGATTTTCCTAATGGTGACAGAATATCCTTGCCAAATTATCCGTGACAAGGAAGAGAGTCCCGGGACGGTTGTTCTTGATTCCCTGAAGCCTGGATGCAAAAAAAAACAATCAGCCAAAGATGGCTTATGAGAGGAAAAGAGATGGACTCCTTCTGAAGGGAACAAAAAGAAAAAGACCGATAAGAAGAAGAAGAAAATAAGGAGAAGAAGAAGAAGAAGAAGAAGAAGAGCTGAACATGCCAACGACATTCCCCAAGTGCGGCCAAGTTTTTCGCAGTTGTATAATTCGCGTGGTGGACCTGACGAGTGATTCACGAGTAAAACAAACCAAAAGAAAAATAATAAAGAGAGAGAGAGAGAGAGAGAGAGAGAGAGAGAGAAAGAATAAACTTCTAAGAGATCAAGGATCGTAATAACACACGGAAGAACCTGACATACTGCTTTCGACACATAATTTTGATTGTTAAACGATTCATATCTGGATGGAAAAAGGGCTCTTTTGATGATACCGGGGATATTGACTAAGGCGAGAACTGGGGAGACAAAAGAACGAGTTTGAGGATGCAACAAAATAAAAATATAAGTAAGAAGGAAGAAAATCACAAAGTAGAGAAGCTTTGAGATTTATTTGCTCGAATTTCATTGGACGCGGTCAATAAAATTCCTCAGGAATCCACATTTCGTATTCGAGATGTTTGCAAAGAAGAATATGCTTAAAGGATGCTCTGAGAAAATAAAAACTCGCGGCCTTCTCAAGTCAATGTATCGTCGATACTTGAATCGAGTTAAAACCTTACCAACGATCCAACCAACCGACCAACCAACCAACCATCCAAACGGCCAATGCAGTTTGTTATTGTTTTCGTGGTCAAAACCGTTGGTTTTTATCGAGGTGACTGTTCGCCGATCAAGAGAAGCGACTACTGAGCACCAAAGAGACCAACAAAACACAACACAAGAGATTAAAATAAGAGAAGAGATACTTTTGCCGACGGAGTCTCCACGACATCGCTGACTGGTCGTCGACCTAGAAACGTCTCTTAGTGAGATCCCCTTGGGAGGATCCGAGGGTGAGGATTTCATTAGATCGGATTATCGGTCTATGCTGGAGAACTAACTTATTCGTCATTGGAATGATGAGGGGTGTTGAGAAATATCTCTGTATTTATAATTCTAACCACATATTTATAGATCGACACAAACTGAGAATCTGATCAACGGTTTCCAACATATCTAACATGTCGCTATTATATTCAATGATGTTGGTGCTATTTTTTTTATGTTAGAGCTCTCCAGGTGCGTCGAGTACAGTGAGAGGCCAGCAAAGGTCTCCATTGGTGTCAGCCGACTCAGTGGAATCAGTGATTCACGATGCTTATGTGATTTACTGTTTGGTTGTCTTTTCCGATGTGTGTGCTGATTGCTCGTTTGTGTTCCTCTCCACACGATTACGATGGGTTGCCGTTCGATCACCAGGTCAAGGCTGATCTCACGACCAACACCGGCTTTCCCACTCTATTCACGATGTTCAATTGAAGCCATATGTTACAAATGAAAAGGATTAGAAATTTAATTTGGATCAGGAATTCCGAACTGTAGGAGAATGAAAACTGGACATGCGTTGCGAATTGGTGTGTGTTTTTTTATCCGTCTCAGGCATGCCAAAACGATGCGACCTCTCGCACCGAATCGATGCCGACTCGTGTTTTCTTGCCATGCAGACAGGTTTAGGTCCAAACCATCTGAGAAGAAGAAAGAGACGGAAGAAGCAACACCCTTTTCAGCACATTGCCCTCCTCGGAGAAGCTTTTACCGTCGATCTCGAAGGCAAGGCACGCGTCTCGCCCGCAAAGTAGAATGTCGTTGTAACGAGGACTTTTCTCCAGCTCTTTTTCATATTCTTTCGTTTGCCTTCTTCTTCTTTTTCTTCTTCTTCTTCTGGTTCTGCTTCTTGGTTTTGTTTCCGACGACTACCAACTCTCTGGTAGTTAAATCTGGGATATCGAAAGGTGGTAGCAGTGTAGCGCTTAAAACGTTTAAATTAACCCGAAAATTTGGAGGAATCCGGTGAAGAAGTCACCTATTTGAAATTCCTCGAGGTTTTAATACACTCAATTATTAATCGATCACTGGATTATTAAATCGTGTTCTTCGGTAAAAACTATATATTTTAAAACATTGCTTGCCACAAAAATTTTTAATAATACCGAAATTATTAAAATTTAAATCTTGACCAAGTGATGAATGAAAAACTATAAACTAAAATTTTCTTTCTCTCTCTTTCTTCCTACACATTACATTGAACTCGTATGATTATAAATTGCTCGGTAAGCATTCGGGTCCTGGAACGTGGGCACCTTGACGCGTGACCAGTCGCGCTTTGGAGTCCTTGGACACCCACACATGGGCGTCGAGAGACGGGCACGTACACGCACCTGGAAAACGTAGCTCTGTTCTTTAACAACACCAGTTACCGGTTACTAGACTCGGGGTCTTCCTTGGCACTTAACCCCTGACCCAGCCTTCAGTATATCTTGGTCAACTGGTACCAACTTGCTATCATCAATTCGATCCTATAAAGGAACACATACACAGTTTGTTCATTGATTCGGATTTCGCCGCCTCTTGTAAGGAAATCTTGTTCAATAAACTCCGGGTAAGTGATGATGAGGGTCTACAAGATGAACCTTTTAGGACCGCTAGCTCTTGTTCCTTTCACCAGAGAGATCCACCATCTACAATATCTTCGGTGCTCTTTTTGTAGTGTCCAGGTGAATCAATTAGCATCAAATCGATCAGCAAAAATTGGTAGCTTGGCACTTGATGTCGACGGTGAGGTAACCAACCAGCTGAATGACATCATCAGCAATCTCGGAGCACACCTCAGGACGTAATCTCAGCTAGCGGAGGCGTATCAGCGGTGTCGTATCTTATCTGCCTCGGAACGAACCAACACATTGCCGGTGGAACAAAATGCTGATGTTGATGTTGATGATTCTTTCTCGCTCGAACACTCTCGAACTGGTGGGTTCGTTCAAAAGAGCCAGATGCTGCTGGTCAATGCTGGATAGGAGTGACAGCGGCAAATAAGGAGGGATAAAGAGAGAAAGAGAGAAAGAGAGAGTAGTCGCGCGCCAGCTTGTGTGGGTCGCGTGTCCAGGGAGAGCCGACACGGTTGGCGTAACTAGCCAACCGTGAGATGACGTGGTACCACGCAACGACTCGCTAATCGCGTGCTACCGGTCTCTCTTGCGCCAGTTCTTTTCCTACTTATAACTTGTAATGTAATCTCTTTCCAGTTGGTTTTATCCATCACTCAATTTCAATTTATTTAGTTTAATAAATGGCTATTCAATTATTGAATTACTTATCTTAATGAGGTGTCTAGCTTTTTGGTTTTTGGTTATAATCATCGTTTAGATGTGAGTGGAGATCTATTAGGTTGATCCGATCTCGGGACACATCCGCCTGCTGGCTTTGCTTTAAGAATCTGGTAAACTGGTAAACTGGTAAACTGGTAAACTGGGATTTCATTTTATTACAGGTCTGATGGAAAGGGGAATGACATCATCTGAGGAGGCGTGAGAGTCGCACTTGAAAGTACCCACGCAGTACTCTCTGCAATATTATAAGGAGTATCTCAATGTAGATGTTCAGGTTGTTCAGGGGTAATGTATGCTGATTTTATGGAGAAATTGTAAATAATAAACTTCCGAGTGGCGCCAAGGCAAAGATAGATTTATAAAACGATAATTTTTTTTTTAAATTGCATTGTTGAATTAATAATTTTCTATGATTGAGCCCGTTGTAAAGTTGACAAGAAAAATGATAAAAAATTTTTAATCAATACTGAAGCCTGAGGGTGTTTTAATTTCAGTTGTTTAGTTACGGAACCCTTTTAATTGATACCCAGAGTTCTCGGAAATAACTTTGGATAATGTTAATGTTTATTGATTCTAAGTATCGATGGAGTCAGTCTTATGAGCGACAAGAAAAGAACTCTGGAGATGTTGCAATCTCTAAAATTTAACGATTCTGTATAATCGATATTGACGCCGATCTCGGAATCAAGGATCGTAAGTAGCCCGAGGATCAGCAAATAAAATTGGTAATTTTATATCCCGGTATTCCGGAGACGGAGGTTGCTTGGTGGCTTTAAGCACCTGTCTAAAAAGCAACTAATTAATAATTCTTCGGAAGGAACGATCGCGACTCGTCGTAAAAATCAAGACAAGCCCTACTTTTGTCATTTATTTTATCGGGTTCCACGAAGGGAGTGACAGTCCTTGCAGATATTTCAGCAGTTGATGGATTCCTAAGTTGAGGCGAGAAGGACCCAGGGAGATAATGTGTGGGGAGAGGAGGGGAGAAAAAGCTGACCTAACATCAAATCGAATCGAATTTCGGGCGAACGAACCTAAAAAGACACTCGGAATTTTATTTCCAGTCAGCTTCGGGGAAGAATCCCAAATCATTCCATTTTACTTTTATTTACTACCAGGCTCGTGTAGGATAGTTAAATTAGAGGATGATAAAAAATGTAAACCGATCCTTTTCTCGAGGATATATGCATCGATTATTGTTTTTATTTATTTATTTATTTATTTTTTTTTTTTATACAACGTGAGGTGAAGACGCATTTGTAAGAGAGCAATAAAATAAAATAAGAAAGCTGTACTGGCGATAAATCATTATCACAGAGCTTTATCGTTATGATAAAGCGTAGTAGTTTTCTCGAGTTTGCTCGACTCTTACAGGACCGGATATCGTCGGGTGCCAGCGACCCACGCGACCAGTATTGAGGAGACGGTAATAAATCTCGATTCATTCGACGCATAATTAGCTACGCCATTTTTTTTTATTTTTGGAAGCAGATTTTTTGTCGTAAACTTAAAAAGTTTTTCAATTATACGAAAAAAAATTTTATTGAACGAAGAAATTCTTTTCTGTGTATAAATTTTTAGCAAACCAAGAGCTAATTTGATATTCAGCGCATGAATTTGCGTATCGCAGCATCTAATCATCATGACCGTAACTCCTGAAGCGAATTCCATCGGTGAAGAAAGGTAAATGGAAACCGCAGTGACTATCAGCTGAAATCCGAGGCAACCACGGGATTAAAGTGTGCAAGATCTACGAAACCACTTACTGATCTCGTCGGCGATCGTCAGAAGAAAGCACGCGCTCTGATAAAAATCAAAATAACGAATAAAAATATGTGTATGTAAAATTGCAGGTTTTGAATGAACTGACTGCTCCAGTGATGCGCTTAATCTCCTGATAGAGCGATCACGTATCCATACATCAGTTGACTTATTTATTTATATATTTATTTAAAAAAAAGGATAAATTATGAGTGCCATAAGTGCCGGAGATAATGGAATGTCTGTTAGACACTTTAAATTAATATATTTAAGATGTGTCGTGGCTAAGTCATTTATCTACAATAGAACTCCAGACTTGAAACTCAATTTAAAATCAAATGTAATGCTTTGCTAAATGCTAAAATGAACAACTTGCGTGTCGCAATCTGGATTCTTTAAAGAATCCTTTGTACTCGCCCAGTATGTGGTGACATCCGAGGGCAACTCGCTGATCCACTGATCCATTGAGCGTGTGCTATGTTAATTATTCATTTTAGATTGGAAATCTTTTATATATTATTGTGAAAGATAATTTACATGGTATGCTAATTTTTTTTATTTATTTTTAGTCCTGGTTCTATATTCATAGAAAAATTTATTAACTGTTAATGAATTTATTTTTTAAATCACTAAATCCTTGATTTAAATCAATGTAGCGATTGTAAATAACAAAAAATGTTTTTTTCCTAATAACAAATCCCGTCAATTAAAAGTTAGAATAAAATTAAGAGTTTAGATTTTATTATTAAGATAAAGATTTAATTGACGCACTGATTCCTTATGAATAAAACTACCATCGAAATAAAAGTAAGCGGTGAGCTCATCTAGTCAGTTTAATATTTAAATGACATCATTTCTCTGGTTAGATATTTACACGACAAAATGATCTATCGGTAATAAAATATTAATCGATATCACCGCAATTAGAACCACAGGAGCGAAAAAGATAAAATAAAATAAAATAAAATAAAATAAAATAAAATAAAATAAAATAATCGATGCGTGGAATAATTAATTAACTTATCTCGAATATATAATATCTCATTTAGTAGGATCGGTTGAGTTGTAAGTTGTAACAAAGTTTGAATGTAAAAGTGAAAAGTCGTTGGGCTGAAAGTTTTTAGCATATTTTTTGGACTGAATAATGAAGACATGTAAGTAAATGTCTTGGTTGGTAATGAGAATATTCACCTCACCGGAACATGCACGGAAAAAAAGGAAAAAAATATAAAAAAAAGGTTCGCTCCGCTATATAAACATACGAACATGATTATTATGGGGTGTTGGTTGTGGTGGTGGTGGTGGTGGTGGTGGTGGTGCTGCTGCTGCTGCTGCTGCTGCTGCTGCTGCTGGTAGTAAGTAGTAGCTACTCGGTAGTTGGTACTCCAGCGATGCGATGTTAAAAAGATGTTGATGTCGTGATTCAGTTTAAAGACGATACAAACGTTTGTAGATTGTTACTCGCGTGTTACTTAAGACGCGATTTCACGACGTGATCGGCACAAACGAGGAGATGTTTCTGTCGGACAACTTCTGCAGAGTTTATCTCCGATCTTTAGCGATCCGAGTGATCCAATCCTGGTACGGGAGGCAGATGCTGAGACCTGCTTGATACTTCACCGCCGATTTCTCGCGTGTCGATCGATTGATTCAATCTTCTGATTCAAGATGGACACTTCTTCCGACTCTCCCGACTACCGAGCCAGTTTCCAGCCCAATATTTTATTTTGTTTTCATGTTTTGCCAACACCTACACTGATAAAAAATTTACTTCTATCAAGGTGGAAAATCTTTAACTAAGAAAAATTTTTTTATTAAAAGATTTCTAAAATTTTTTTCAACAAATAAATTTAAAAATTTCAACAAAAAACAGAAAGCGCAATTCAATTTAATAAAAATTAAAAAAAAGAAGGCCGAAGTAAAGAGCGTAGGCGTTTTATGATTTGTTATTTTGAAAGATAACCAATATATTTGACGTTCATTTTATCTTTTTTTCAGTTGTATTAATTTATACTTATTTTATATATATTTATATTATTTGATTGCGAGATTCCTTGCGTGGGAGACCCTGGAGCCTTCTAAAAGATTGCCCGCATCGCGTGAGGTTTCACCTCTCTCTTCTCTCCTTTCTTTCCTGTTTTGTAACCAACGTCAACACATCAGCCAACAACGAAATTACTATTATCCCTCGATTGATCCATCGTAGATCTAATCTCCTCACGGGTTAAGGATGCGGGTCCTAACTAAATTATCACATTAAATATTAAAATAATGTTCAACTACGATAACGATAATCGCTCTCGCTGAATTATTATTTATAATTCATAAAATAAATGAAAAAGTTGCAATTTAATGTTTGGACCGCTGAAAATCCAGCCATTAAATAAAAACTCGTCATCATCATCATAATCGATGGAATTTCTCTTGAGGTTGCGCAACTTTTATTTGACGTGTCGTTTTGTTGTTTGGCAAACTTGATAATAGTCGGACGAAAAATGAAGGAAGGATCGATACGTTGACTCTTTAAGGACGATTCGAAGCAATGTGAGCATCATACGGCGTACCGGTCGAGGAAAAGAGATCGATATTGACGTAAAAGATCCCTGTAAGCGTTATTTACCACACATATTTATGTAATGGATGTATGGTATGATTAAACCGAAAAGTTCCATCAATAAAAATGATCCGTCATTTATTATACCGCCCGCTCTTGAGCAAAGGTAATACAGACGACAGTTGACAGCAGACGACAACACGACGAATTGCTGATGCAGCTCACACTCATATAAACTTTCTCACGATTTTTCATGCGCATTTAAAGGACCGCTTGCAGAAAGTTCCGAACAAGAATAAAAAGATAAATAACGAGAAGATAAAGATGAAGATGAAGATGAAGTTTTGCAAGAAGAAAGTAAAATAATGGAAATACAAGGCCGGTGTTTGACTTTTTAATATCGAGGGTAATGGGACAAAGGGTCCATCGAAAATTTTTAAATTAAAATAACTGACCGGTCCAAGTAAAATAAATATAAAAGTAAGTAAATTTTTATTAACAACAGTTAAAAAATTGTTGAATGATTGAATGATTGTATCTGGTGAAAGAAGAAAAAATAAAAAAGCCAAGTAGCAGTTGTGGAGTTATGACATCTCTATTAATTATTTCTAATGAGGTAAGTAAGTAGTAGACAAAGAGCCAGAAAATAATAACAATAATTTTCGGGCGGTAGCTCGTTGGTTAAAGATGGTAAGTAGGCGGGTTAGTGGTAATTGCCGACATCGAAGAACCCCAAGGCGTATTATCCTCGATTATTCGAGCTGCTCGACTGCTGCTCCTCAGATCAAGGCGGGACTCTCTGTCTTCACGGCTGCCTCAGATTCATATGTCGGCTCTAAATTATCAGCCTAATAAACTAATAACAAATATTCAATCGGGTAGTTTCCAGTAATCATCAATTCGCGATTAATCAATCCATCATTCTGACTTTTTTTTTTTTTTTTTTTTTTTTTTTTTTTTAAATTTTTAAATAGTCGGTTAAATTGTAGAGAATAGAAGCGTGGAGGAGATTTATGGTTGGACAGAAATCGAGGATGTTAATTAAATCTCGAATCGATGGAACTAAAAGCGGCGTCTTATCTGTAATTAAAGTGCCACCGCGGCGATTGTTGGTGGGCATGCATTGACGCAGCACGAGCAGGAAAAAAATAAAAAGAAAGGAAGAAAGAACGTCAATAAATAATACCCGTTAGGTTAATTTGTCAAGTAATTATAATTATTCATTAATACATAATGTTTTTAATTGCCTCTCGGAATGACAGGTTGTCAAAATCGACGGTCAATTATCGGAATTACGCGCTCTAAAAAAATATTATTCTTTAGAGAACATTTTTAGAAAGACCAAGAATATATATCTTGATTAAAGAAAAAGATATTTTTAGGAATTGAAGAACAGTTTAAGGGAATGTGACCCTGTCAATATCGGACGAAGGGAGCCGCGGGGTTTCGTAAATCTGCAACTGATCCTGTAACAAGTAACGACCGTCCGTGTAACACGACTCTTAAAGATAATGAGCGGTGCTTGATCCCTCGTAAAAATAATGACCATCGTTGGACTCGAGGATGAGAGGAAATAAGAGGAAATAACCGATGCAGTGATCCGAGAATGAGTTACTGAGACAGACGGTGTCTAACTTAAATTCACTCTTAGAGATATATTTTATGGCGAGCGTCGATGAGAAAGTTCCTTTTATTTAATTATTTATTTATACTTTTAAATTATTTCACAAACGGATTTTTCATTTCTTAATTGACTTTGTTATAATGTTCCGAGTTTCTTTTATTTTTCATAATAATTATAATTAAATAAATTTATAAATTTCGATAAAATATAAGAAAGCGAAAGATTAGTCGTTGTTATCCTTGGAGTGCCTCTTTATCCTGGACTGTTATGAATAATCGCTTAAAAAGCATAAACAAATTTTCTCCTTAAACCATGTAGCGAGGTGACGTAAGTTACGTTGGAAACATGCTCTTCTTCTTTCCTCACGCTCGAGCGCCGTGACCGAATTGTTTTCTTCCGATGTAGATGATTTTGTTATTTTGTTATTTTGTTATTTATTTTTTTTTGTTTTTGGCTGGTCATTGTCGAGGTGGGTTATGCTCGATAAGTCCAGTACGAGTCTTTCTTAACTGACTCCTTCCACTTCTAACCCCGACCACCTTGGACCGAGTCTTCTCTCCACGGTTCTCGTTGCCGCGGTGAGTCACCTGGAGCATGGAGACGGCCCCAGGCCAGCCACTGGATCCGAAACCTGAGACCGGCCTCTGGCGCCAGTGTTGCGCAATCACACCCCTTATTGCAGTCTTGACAATTCCCTTTACTTGCAATACTCATTTCATCACAATAATAATAATAATAATAATAATAATAATAATAATCATAATCGTCATAAAAATGATTGATCTAATCACCGCACATGAGAATTTGTTTATTTCAACAAATTATTGGTACTTTTATAAAAGTTAAACTCTTGAGTATAAGTATTGTATGTAATCCCCGTCGTTTAACCAAAATCATTACTACCATCTTCTCGAGGTAATTTGAATTATAGCCGCTATTACCGAGCTCTTCCTCTGTCATTTTGTTATCCGACAACACTCTGGCTACATTTTAAACAGTTTCATTATTTTCCAAGAATAATATTTCGAAAAAATATTAAAATTTTTATTTTATTCTTGAAAAGCCATCGACCACCAGTCAATAACGTTGAGACAAACTAGTTCTTTTAAATAATGAAAAATATTATTTTAAATAATAATAATAATAATAATAATAATAATAATAACAACAACAACAACAAGAGTAGTACTACTCGAACAAGGATAAAAAAAGAAAAAACAAAGCTAAAGAGTGCGATCAAAGGCTGGCTATAGGCGGTCAGAAATCCTCATAAATCTTGTCCTAACGCCCGGTTTATTACTCGTAATCAAGCAGCCATGAATTCTCCTCAAATCACTTATATATTGCAAGTTAGTTGCTCCAACCATCTCGGCTATATATTCTCCTTCACGTGCTTCTCATTATTTCACTTTATCTCGGTGATACTCGGATTAAATTTACCTGTCGTTAAAATGACTTGTTTTACGTCAAAAAATTATTGGCTTTTACTTTTATCAAACTAATATAATGAAAATTATTGAAAATATTTGAGTGTTTTTAATTCGTTGTGTGCAAAAGTGACTCAAAGGGAGAAAGTGGACCAAGACTGTGTTATTTTTGGTTTCCAGTGGGACACCCAGACAAGATTTAGCGAGATAGCCGTCGACGGGCGTGCTCGAGGAAAAACAATGCAGAGTTTAAAATCCTGTGTGTGTTTTGTGTTGATGTGCGATCTCCAGAAACAGAAACAGAAACAGAAACAGAAACAGAAGCAGAAACAGAAACAGATACATTGACAACACAAGCAAGTACAGGTACAAAATCGATTCTCGATCGAGGGCATCAATCAGACTCTTTCTTTGACTCTCCGAAGAGAAATTATTGGATAGTCAATTCTCGCTTAGTCTCCAAATGTGTCTGTTGTTTTAAATCGACTACCGACTACGAACCTCAAGGATCCAGGGGCTTTGATAGACGCGCTATCAATCAACAACCCTCTAGTCCATTTAATTGTTGCGAATGACTAATTACGGGAGCATTAAAGGAACATTGAAAGGGATAGGCGTCGATTCAGGATAATTATACTGGATATATATACACCAGAAGAGGATAATGAGAAGCTCGACATTTATTGATTAACAAACCTGGTACTGGTGCTGGTACTGGTACTGGTACTGGTACTGGTACTGGTACTGGTCAATCCAATAAAATCAGATGTCGCGGATTTGTTTGACGGAGACAAGAACACCAGCCAAGGTATTATACAAGTTTTCTTCACCAGCTCAGCTGGGGTATTACTCTTCGGAGAAACAATAACAACGGGGAAAAAATTGCCGCTTGACAGGAACGGGTCAGAGTTCGTAAAAAAATCCCTGGAAAGTACGTGACCCGTGAGGTTCGACTTCAGGCTATAAAACGTGTCATTTGAACGCTTCCGCTTCGACGGCATGCTCAAACTCCAAGGAGGACTTGGAACTTATAAGTTATAAGTTATAACTGCTTGAGCCTAGAGAATCGTCACGATTGCTGGGTGTTGAGATTCTTCTTCTCTGCACCGGTAATCAACCGACGATAGTTGTTTTTAATTATGGGTTGGCTTTGATTGAGAAGTAAGAAGATATTAGACTTGATAATTATACACACTTGGAAGGCATAAAAAATGGGTATTTTTTAACGAAAATAATGATTATTGGAGCTTCTGTATAGAAATATTGAACGAATAGGTTAATCAGTTGAAAGTAAAACAATGGTAAAATGAATTTTTGGATTTTATCGGTCTTAACGTTTGTCCTTACTTCGACAAGAGTATAAATACACTTTGGGTTTTTCTACTGATCGAGTGCGGCTCTTGGATTTACGATACTCGCGGGCAGGAGCCACAAAAAATAAAACCGCATCGACATCACAACCCGAGAAGATAAAGATGCCAAAAAAAAAAAAAAATAAATAAACCGGAGGAAAAAAGTGGAGGAGGATGAGGCGAGGAGGAAGATATCGTACGATCGATCGATTTCGCGGAGCATGTATACTCTTCTGCACCTCCCGCGGAGCTGATCTCCAGTGTGCTGGCTCTCACGCATACGCATCAAATTTTTCTTATTATTCCTCGCTTTAAATTTTAAATACTTGTTTCAATAAAACAGCCAACAAGAAATCCAATTGAACGCCCGAAAAAATTCCGACCTCAGACGGACAAAATGATTAACATTAATACCATCTACATATCTTTTCACATTTTAGTTTTTCTGCCAGCAGTACTCTTGATACTGCTGCTACTGCAAGTGTCAAATGTTAAATATAAAGTCTCCGTTGATTTACGCAGTAATGTCAGTAATATAATTTTTAAATTAAACTAAAACAACAATATCTATGACGTAATTCTGTTAACTAGATCCCAATCATCTCACCTATTCTAGATCATGGTTTCATTTAAAAATAACCGTCTCATATAATTATAATTATCATGTTTATTTATTAGCTATTATTTATGCTAATATATAAAACCAATAAATATTCAAAATTTTTAATTTTATGATATAATTATACCGACTCATTGATTGAAACAGCATAAATTTAACGCTTTCATCATCATTTTTCATCGAGATTTGATAAATATTTATTTTATGTAGTGGCTCGCAATTTTATGATCTCATTTTTCATATAAATATTATTCAACCTGAAAAATTTTTTGTCTCTCTTTTTTGAAAACTCAAACCCGGTTCTCCAACCAATTAAATCATTTTTAAATTTAAAACAACAAACATTGAAAAAATACTTGATGAGATATATTAACGCTACCGACTTTTGGGTAGATTTTGCAAATGAAACTCGATAGAGCGTTATTTTTTTATTGGGCGCCTCGGGCTGGGTCTCGGTATCCTGCTATATATGTATATATATATATATATATATATATATATATACGTTGTGTCGTTGTTATACGTAAGGTATAAAAAGGTGCCCCTGGTGAATTTACGACTCACGTATCGCCGTGAATCGACGAACAGCTCTCCGGAACCTGATCTAACGGGTGACCGGTTTAGCAACTCAGCGGCTCTGGTTGCGGGTCCACCAATTGAGAGGATTCGTATTAAAAGTAATCAAACATGTCTGATGTCTGGTGACTGCAATTGTTGTAATTACAACTATTCTTCACTATCCCAGCGAGCAACAATGTTATTACCGCGAAGAATCCCACAAAAACTAAATTAATGTCAGTGCTGCTCAAAAAAAGAATAATAATGATGATCATCAGAAGAGTGTTGACCAGTAGATCTATCAGCTATCGATTCTCAGCAGTCTGTGCTTACAGCTCGAGCGAACGTGCTTTGACAAACAACTAGCTTGTTTATGAGGAACAGTCTGACTTTTTTTTTAAAGATTTTAAGCGAAATGGATTATAACAATTCGAGGGAACTGTCGAAAAACATGACGAGTGTCGATAATGTTACAATTGGATTAGTTTGTTAAACTTGTGTCTGCTAACGACATTCTCTGTACTCCCTCGATCCGGCTCTCCGGTTCTCACGAGCACCAATACAAGGTATCCTCGCTTAGCCACCAGCTGTAGGTAGAAATCAGACGTTAACAAACCGTGCGAAAGTAGTTCTTATATCTAGCGTTCCACTTCCATTGCGTTCTTCCTGTACGTCTTCGTAAAGTTTCTATTGTCGTTCTCTCTCAATGTTGATGTTGATGTTGATGTGTGTTCTGTTAAACGGCAACAGACAACACTCCCTCACACGTTGTTGCGCCTGAGAGTACCTGCGACTACACTTTGCTCGGGTTCTACAATTATCATCCATTTACCGGTCATCAAGCAGTTACCACAATTGCAGCTATCATGCTCACTTTCGTCACTCCTATCAAGCTGTTGGGATCGAGTGTACGTATACACGCTGTTCAGTAATGGACATTTAATCTCCAGTGTTTAGAGTCACTGTGGCAAACGATTACCAGATTCACCTGTCATCGTAGATTCAACCACTCCCATCACTTCACAATCATTATCATCGCATCATGGCTTTTTAATGTTATGTATCCGCCTAATTCAGGGAGAGAGTGACTGATGCTATTTATATTGCGAAAGGACAGGGTGAATCTTTAAATTATTATTTCAAATCGAATTCTGAATTGGTGAGACTTTTTTTTTAATTAAAAAAAAATATTAAAAATAATTTATAATGTTTGAAGTTATTTAATGGTTGCTCAAGCAAAATAAGAATGTTATGGGAAAGAGGAGGGCCATTTATCCTTGATCCCGGATGATCTTCAAAGTGACGTAGTTGCCAAATCGTGACGAGGCGCGAATATCTTTTGAGGGTATTATATTATCTGATTATCGACACACTGTTACAGCTCCGGGAGGCTGAAGAATGTCGTTAGTTTTGACATGACTCGTGACATGCTCTCTGGTAGTGAGGCACCGAGATACTCCGAGTGACTCTGAGACTCTCTGCAAACTCGATGAGAATATTTACTGCGTCGGCAGATCCGTCAGCTGATTGCAGTGCGTATTTTTACTAGGTTCTTCTTACAGCAGAGTCGAGAGTACCGTCGGTTAAAGTCGAGTGGATGTCAAGGGCTCTCGTGTATTGCAATGGAAGTAGGTAAGGTTTTGCCTGATGGACAAGGGTCCCCTCACGTCTTGGACGAATGCCGATCCGCTGATGCACTGATGCGCTGATGCGTCGGCTGGTTTGACGAGCCCTGATGGATGCTCCTGGAATCCCCTGCAGACGACGGACGCGAACCAACCAGCTAAATCACGGTTTAAATCGCAACCTCGCGGCTTATACTCTCCCAAGAGCTACAGCATGTTCTGCAAGACCGAGGGATACAAACGACTCACCGCCTATTCTATCCTGTTTTTTTTTAATTCAAAAGGATCCTCTTTTTATTGTTTATAATATGTTTGTTTCTCTAAAGTTTATTTATATCTTTCTACACTAAATTTTCAGTTGTCTGTTGATGATAAAGCGCCTAGATAATGATGATGGAGATTACCAGTTGCAATTACTGATGAGTTCTAAAAGCAAGCAAAAATATCATGGCTGATCGGCAGACTCAGCGACGCGTAGCCGAAACGGATGTGGAGAGCACTATTCGAGTCTATTTCTGCTCAACACTTGTTGAGATTCGCTGCGGGAATGAGAAACGAGGCCAATTAAGCGGTATATCATTAGTTGTGGACTGGTCACACGATTACATACTGCAAATCATCCACGCGGGTTTCCTCAATCGACCGAATGACAACTTACTGCTGAAGCGCCTCTAATCTCAATGATATTTCTGTTTACAAAAGCCGAAGATTATTTTTGGGATTATTTAAAAGTTCAATCAAAAAAGAAAAAAAAATTTATTTTTTATTATTTCAATAAATTTTTTTTTTATCCTAACATTCCTACTAAGTCATTGACAAGAAAAAAAATTTTTTTAAACCTCCTATTGGTATATAACTTACGTTTATTTTTTCAACTTGGGAAACTTGACTGGATTTTGGATTACGCAAAAACAAACGAGGAGCTTAATTAGGAGGGACATAAGCACGGTGTGTTCACGGGTGGTAACAAACGTTGATCAAGTTCCCGTCTCAGCTACAGGGCTGTAGGTAGACTCGGGATCATAAAGAAGAAAGACCGAAAGAAGCGACAACAGGTGTATAGTTCGCGATATTTACTCTACGACTTCTTTCCGGGAACTAGACAGGTTAGATCTCCGCACGTGAACGTGAACGTGAACGGGTTGCTGGCAATGCGAAAATAAAACATTATGCGAGTGGAACAAAAACCTGCTCATCAGAAAATCTGACCGAGTAACATGCCGATCTCAACTATGGGACCGTGAGTAATACAGAGAGGCACTATTTCCTAGCGATATTCTATCTTGCATCCTCTTCGATCGTCTTGTCTCTGGTGGCTGGTTTGTTGTATCGAAAACTTGTGTTTTCTTGATGTGATGACAACACACTATTGACCAGAACGTTATTATAGCTCATCACGTAGTTACTCGGAACCGATCTCAGTACATGTTGGTATCTACTTGGCGCGTGAGACTCCCTACCAAGATCTTCTGGTTTGACTTGTTCTTGGTCAGACTGACTACTCGTTGTTCTTTTCCTCCAAGTATTGCTCCTGATCTTCTTCAGCTAGCTCTTTCCTCGTCATCAGTTTGACTCCCATCTACTGCTGTCGCTTACTTATCCACGTACCAGGAGAAACATACTGGTTGGTTCAGGAAGGGCGGACGATTCCCGAGTCCGAGTCAGCTAGACAGAGCAGCGCCTCCTCGAGCTTCCAGGAATCTCCTCGCTGCAGGAGCTCCCCCTTGGGAGAGTTAGACCGGGGGACTAAAGGGGGAAGTTAACTACTAGACGGTGGGAACGATTGCCAGAGCAAGTTGGAACCCGGTCTTGTTTTGACGCAGCTCCACCGGTGCATCGACCTGAAAGGTCGTCGTGCCACCTCGAGGAAAACCAAGCAAAGATCTTTCAGGTTAAATCGACTCAAGGGAAAGAAAGAGAATAATGGTATTACGCTTCTAAGCTGATGAAAAAAAAGCATTTATGTTAGCTTGACAGTGGGAAAAGCTAATCTACGGTACTGATGCTAGTACTTGTACTTGTATTTGTGGTTTGTATTGAGGAACTTTCCCCTATTATTGTTGGATGTTGGTGTTGGGACCACCGGTGCGCTCTCAACTCAACCGGGAACGGAAATATCTTGGCAATTATTTGATCGGTGTGGCAACGTCGCTCGACTCTCGCTCTCGATCTACCGCCAAAGAAGAGGATCAAAGTACTGGTCACAATGACTATCAACTCCCGAGCATTGTCCTTCTCTCATGACCGCCGGCATTGTCGAACATGTCCAGTATTAAATCCTCGAGAAAGAGATCTATTTGAGGCTGGGCACGTTGATTTAATTGTAGAATAACTTCTATTGTTTGGGTAGAGATTATATGCTGATGATGATGATGATGATGATGATGATTCATGGCAGAAGGAAGAATCAAAATTATTGGAATTGTTGATTATTCTTTTTTGGAGTATTTTTATTAGTATTTCTCCTCGGTATGAAATGCATCTGTGTGATTGTGAATGTGGATGTGTGTTGAAGTTATCCGTGATCAATAGCCAGGAACCGGCGATCGCGGTGGCGATGTCGCCAATTTTTTTATCGACTTTCTTTTACCGTGAGTATAGCGCTTGGAGACACGCACGCGCAAGCACGCACCTCGCGTTGGAGAACGCGTCATCACATGTTTGTGCCTCGAAACACACACGGGAGACTCTCGTTATACCGGTAAGAAACCCGAGACCAGCCAGAGAACTGTTTTGCTGGGAAGAAAACAAGGGAGAAACCTCTTTGGGCTTGTGTTCCACACATTTAATCGTTTCTTATATTCCGAGGGGTAGCAATTTTTACCGATCCCGTCGGTCAGAGCCTTCAGGAATCCAGCTACAAGGTCATCTATATCTTTTGATTAGTCAGTTTTTTTATTTTTTTTTTATTTTTCATAGATTAAAAATTATTTTATAAAATTGATTTTTTAAAAGGGCTCTTAAAAGATAAGAAAGAAAACATTCTATTAATGTACAAAATGCACTTCGAAGTGGGAATACAGCAGGAAAAGAAGTTCCTGAACAACGGTAAAAGTCCTGCGGAGAAGACACTGCGGGATCCGCGAAAGAAATAGGTGCAGGTGGTACGCTCGGTAAAAAAAAGGACTCGAGTTAGTGGCAAACGGTGATGGTGATGGTGATGGCTTCTGCTGATGTTGATGGTTATGCGTGGGAACGCGTTTTCATTAATTCACCCAAGTTCTTGCGCTGTGATCGCGATCGCGAAACGATCGCGAAACCCTCGGTATTCCAATACCCGAGATCCGAGAATGATGAAGAATGATTCGCGGTCAGGATCCAACACATCGCCAGCTTTCTACAACAAGCCGCGTATGCTCTTTCTTCCTTCCGTATTGATCGCGATCGTCGATCGGTACTTAATTATTTTTTACCCACGATATTATACCAACCGAGAAGCCTTCACTTGTATTTCTATTTCTATTTCTATTCCTATTCCTATTCTTATTCCTTGAACAACCAGCAATGACATCAACGATATCAATCATAGAACCAAACGAGCGCCATCAAATGATATTGTATATCTCTGATTAACGTTATAACGTCACAATTTATGACATTTCTCGTTCAGTCTAGATTTATGCCGACTCAAAGGGAGATCTTCATTATTTTCAATTTCTGGATTTATTATTTCGCCAGGATGATTTGTGATACCAATAGCCAAGGATATTACTCACTCATGATCTCATTTATTTATAAATATGATATGATAAAATGCGACGTTTGAGTAGAATAAAAAATAGTTTGTTGGACATAATATGATAGGACGAAAGGTAAAAAGCTGAACAGGATGAGTCAAAATTTGAAATTCCGAGAGCAGAGCCCATTTTTCATGCACGAGGTTGTTCGTTGTTGGATTATCTCTTGAAAGTTCGCGACGCGTTTCATAATAAGTAAAACGCACCGCGGCAATTTCGCATAAATAGAGAAACTTGACGGGGACGAACGGAATGGGAGCGCAATCTTCCCACGCGGCCAGATGTGTGTCCCTGTGAGTGCGTATACAGACACACTCAGAACAATATCATGATCATGCTAACGCTCAGTCATTTTTCATCCTAACATTCAATTAACACTACCAATTAATTAATTATTAATAGTCCTTTGTATCGTTGTTAACTTAAAGGGGAATCACGTCAGAATTATTTACTTCCTTAGACTTTAACGTCCAAATTTAAAAGTGTGAACAAGGTTGCTCATCAGCGTAAAATTATAAACCAATTAGGGAACAATAATAGGTAATCGTGACCTGATATAATTTGTCGTGAATAAAATTTACGAGATGGCCTTCCTGGAAGGTCTGATACCTGTTTAATAAGTCACCCGGTGATTTTGCAGAGAATTTACGTGCTGGTATGATTTATCCCTAAAGAGGCGCTTCCAACGGCGAGTGTCCTCGATAGTAATTACTCTCACCGAATATCGGGTGTAAGACACTCGGATGTAAAGACAAAGCTCGATAAAATTTACACTAAATTTATAGATGTCATATTGGTAAGCATCTTTTATGGGCACGTATCTTCTATTAATTGATTTTTTTCCTTTTCCTTTTTATTATCAGTCAGCGTATAAATGAAACAGATAAATGTATTTATATATCGGACTTGAATAGCTGATGCGAATCTTTCGCTAAGGCCAGTTACCATTCTGATTTACGATACCTGATGTTTTACCGTCGCAAAAACAGTATACGCGAGTAAAAAATAAAAATGATAAGAGCAAACAAGAAACTGGTATACGTTTGCTCTCCAAAGAGCGAGTCACTCGCGGGTAACGATAGTTCTGAGTGGGTTCGTTACGTCCCTGCTCGTCCAGCACCAGCAATTTATGACACGATTATGATCACTACAAAAGAAATATTGCCTTTAATAAATACACGCCGAAGTTAAATCAAGAGAAAAATTCAAGCACTCAGCTGGCTCCTTGCTAAAATCGACATGATAAGTTTAAACGGACACCATGATAATTAAATATTAAGTAATAAATTCAATCAACAGTTATTGGTACTAATATGGTGGTCAAACGAAAATTTTAATGACTTTTAAGTGCAAACAAATTATTGAATTGATGGAAAAATTAATCGGGAGGTTGAATTTTAATTTTGATAAAGAAATTTTAATTTAATTTTTATTATTAATTTATTAAATGAAGCGAGCTGTAATTAAGATGTTATTTTATTAACGCAGATGTCGCCATCGAAAAAATTCAATTAAATATTGATTTATTGCTTTTATATATATATATATATATATTTATTTTAAGACTTGGATCGGCAAATTGAATCAGTAAGTTGTTACGTAAAATTAATTAAGTTTGATTATTATTCGGCTGGTAGTTAGAAATTGATGCAGTCTGATGCTGAGTAAGGGTAGAGAAAGAATGAAATGGCAAATCACCGGCGATCTGTATCTGTAATAACAATCGTCAATCGTTAAGAAATTCAATTGAATTTATAATTCGTTATGGGTGTTCTTTAGCCGAGGATTGTCGGAGCATTTGTTCCCCTGCAGTCTGAGGTACGTTGACAGTAGTAGGTCGTAAAAAAGGAGGATGATGAGCATAACATTGCATCTCGCAAATTTATAATGACAGCAAGTTCATTATGACGGGGTCCCGATTGTCGGTAAGACCCATGACGCTCTTATTATATTTTATTGAAGGCCAATTTATGGCGAGGGTTTTATTAAATAGTAATGAGACAGGCTCAGCATGACAAAATAATAATTTGCATTGATACCTCTAAGCTTTTTATTTATTGCTCCTTCAATTTTGTGATAATAAAATGACAAAAAAGACACGCATTTATTTCAGAAAAAAATTTTTTTTAAAGATTATTGATCAAATAAGATTGTTTAAAAAATATAATAATGGCTTACTATATAAAGATAATAAAGTCCAGACAATAAAAAAAGTCTTAATTGAGGGCAGTAGCTTTTGAAGATGATCGTATACTCCCACTGGATAATCGTAATGCAAGGAAAGTATTACAGAGATGAAGAACGGAAGTAACTATGGTATAGTAAGGTCACGGCCAATATCGAGCTTATGCTCAACTTCCTGCACTTATAACTTTGTTGATATTGTATTACGTTATACTAAAAGTAAATAGTAAATAGCAGTGCAAAAAACACATTACGAGAAGCGGAAACCGTATACCAACACTAAGAGTAACATCACGTGAACTGATCCGCGGTTGTTGCATTGTAACTACCGAACACCGATATAGTACACACGACTGTAAATAAAAACACAAGTTGCACGTGTTTAGTTAAGAAATAAAAGAAGGCCGATCTGATCGACCCACGCGACCGATTTCAGCCAACGCAGACACTATAACGGGTGTTGTTTCCAAAGCTTCGGCTTTTCACAAATTGTTCCTCATTATCTAATAAAATCAATTGTTGAATAATTTGCAGATTGTACTCAACACTTGTCGTTTTATTTTATTGTAATACAAAATATATTATTATATCAAGAGTCTTTAAACTGATATAATGTCTTAGTATAATGATGACAGCTCAATGGTGAATTGATATGTTTGTTTATTTTCATAAATAATTATCTGACGTTTATGAATTATATTAAATTAAACTTGATTTATACTGCAAGGTTCGAATTTACTGATTAGAAAAAAATTTTATCAAACAATTTTTAAGAAAAAAACAATGATCTACAAAATTTTTGTCCTGTCAAGAATTTTTCTTCAATAAATCAAACAATAATTGAATCAGCGAAATAGAACAGCAATTATAATAACCATATCCATAAATACTCGACAGTTTAAATTAATTATTAGACAGATTTTGTGAGAAAAACATGATCATTCCCATGATGCGTAAGATTATACAAAAATAGGCAACACGGAACTGCAGTGACATTTTGAATCACCTGATTAATGGCCCAGCAGAACACTGCTAGTAAAGACAACTTGCTTTTCAAGTGAAGCTTAAATTACCATTTCAAAGCATGGCATGCCTGCACTCGACAATTTTAAATGTTTAAAATGCACCACCCGTCGGATATGATAGTTATATCAATTAAAAAGCCTTTTCAAATTCAACAATTCTTGCTCCGCCAACGCGATCACCTGTATGACGTCGTCCCACAAAAGCATTGTCGATTCTTAGTGGGCGTGTAATATCCTATTGGCGGAAAAAAGGCAAATCGCAAAACTAAGATCGTGGAAAAATGGTTGATTGGCGGAGCTCAATTCTTTAAAAGTAAGTGTATAAGGAAAAAGAGGAGGTTTGAGCTCAGAAGCTGTGGGAGAGCCTGTTTTACGCCATTATTGCCGTTTAAATTCAACGAAAACAGATCATTTGGAACAAACAGTCCCTTATCTTGATATGACGGTGATGTTTAGATGTTTTTGAATGTTTATTATTGTTGGTGGATCAGTAATAATTTATTTGAGCGGAAAATCATCGAGAACCAGTGATTCATCAGCTAAAAGTGGTGAGTGACCTTGTCAGATTGCTGCTGCCTTAATCAGAAGTTTACTCTCCAGGAGAGTTGTCAATGCCTTGGGGCACCAATAATGATTGCGCGATATGTTTACGTGGAAATGGGTAGGTCAAACGTGAGTCGAATCTCGGGATCTATGTTGGTATTGGTATTTCGATTGGAATTAGAATTGGTGTTGGTGTTGGTGAAAAGAACTCAAGTCAGCAGCTGAAAAAAGTCATCATTCCAAATTGTTGTGCACTTTGCACTCAAGTATAATCGTATAATCGTAATCGGTAGTTTTGTAAACACAGCGTGAGGTCTTGTCAACACTGTTAAACCAGAAGATGGTGCATGATTACAGAGTTTGATTCGTATTAGGAGTGATCTGCGCAACTCTTTCGCACCTGTCAGGTCGTTTAACGTCCAGTTACTATTACTATTACTATTACTATTACTTGGGTTTTTGCTCAAGGCTCGGTAACTCCATCATTTTGTGGTGATCACCAACACTCTCAAGAGAGAATGCGTCGCTTGATGCAACACCGTGATCGATTGCTGCTGTGCAATACGTCTGTACTTTTTAGTTTTCGACAACAAAGATAAAAGATAAAAAAAATAAAAAGGTTTGAATAATTTACAGCGGAATGTAGGCGTGAAAGATGCTCTAATAAAATTAGTAATGACCAAGTCATTACACTCCGGTGAGTAATAAACCAAATGGAGCTATAAAAATTCGGAGGGTAACGTTAGTCACTGAAGGAAGGAAGGTTACTCTGTAATAATGTCGGCACTTATTTTTATCGAGTTAAACTTTCGCTGTTTAAGTTTCGAGTTGGTCACTTCTTTCCTTCTTTCTATTGTCCTGGATTTTGTTTTTTTGTAATAAACTTTTCATAAAAATAATGTAAATAATAATATTACTGGGCTTGCTATCTTTTATAGCTGCATATTCTTGGACTGTTGATTATTTAAGATTCGCGAAGGCGTATCGTAAAAATTACAGGTCATAACAACCGAAATTTAGTTAGAAAGACGCGTTTATGGAAGCATAACGTCATGGAGAAACTTCAATCTTCAAACAAAATGGTTTTGGTAATGACTAAGATAAATTTAACGTGTTTGTTTTTTAAATTATATTGAAATTGAAAGTACCTTCTGTTTTAGCATTTACCAAGAGACAAAACTTAAGTTTCCATGTCTGACTAATGCAAAATGCAGACAACACTTGATGAAACATGATTGATAAATGGAATTAGCATTGGAAAGGCAAAAGACGATGACTATCAAGCATATAAAACAAAAGATTAACCCATCGATCGGTGTTGAGTTATTACCAAGCCGGTGCAGCAGCTCTCTTCAAAGACTATTTGATCCGTCGATCGACATGTTGTCCAGTGGGAATGATCAACAGAAGCATGATTAACGCCATCGCGACAGCGAAACCTGATGTGTGTCAAGTATCAGCTCATTAACAAGTTACGTCTTTGTAATGTCATGTTCTGCCGACAAATCCATTTCTTTACAAGATTAATATAATAGAATTAGATTTAAATGATACAAAATCAAGATATTTGGTAGGAGAAAAGAGCAAACCTTGGTTGGAATTCATTACACATTACATACTGTAATATTATCCACAAAAAGGAATTCTGATCGATAAAGAATCAACAAACTATCGATATCTAATTATCCAGCCCTGGGCGATTCTCGCACGAGCTACGAGCTGACCAGCATGTTCTCGTTATTCCACCGGAGTTTCATTGGAGCTGGGTTCTACCCGATTAAAATGGAAACAAATAAAACCGAGCGACGTAATGAGGTCCTACGAAACCCGTTCTTTAATTTATTCCCCCTCTAGATTCCTGGTTGCAAGTTACCGGTCCAACTTCGCTATCTTCTGTCCAAGTTGGCCCTTTCGAGTCCACCCACAGGATTAATATTTAATTATATATATATATATATATATATATATATAAAGGCTGACTATTCGTTTTCTTCTACTACTAGTTATTCCAAGTTTCAATTATTACGATTTGCAATGAAATAAATTCGTTATTGAGTAACTGAGTAATCCCCAGTATCTGTATAATTAAAATAATTTAAGCTATTTTAGCATCAACCATTAAATAAGTAACTGTTGAGGCGTTTTAATTGCGCAATCAATTGCTAATCTGCGGCACACGCGGTTTTTTAACGCTCGGTTTTTAAACTGGGATTAGAGATAAATTTGCAGAAACGTGGGGACGATGGAGTGGATTGGATTCCACGAGTTAGTCTCGGGCAGTTAGAGTTGGTCTCTCTCTCGGCGAAAGGGTATACAATCCCCAGATGGGGAATTTACGGACCTTACAAGCCGATGCCGATGTATCAACACTTTCTGTTTATACTGTTTATACCGATCAATCACGTATGGTAGAAACTACTTAGAGCTCTTATCAAGCGCGTTACCTTCGAATATTTTTTTTTTTTTTTTTTTTTTTTTTTTTTTTTTCAGGCCGTAAATCTCCGTTTAAATAGACTAGACCGTCGATCTACCGATCGCATCTAATCGCCGGTGACGATACGCCGTACTAACTTGGTAAAAATATGAAAGGAAAGATAATAAATGCGGGACAATGTTAAATTTATGAGCTGATTTGTAATTGCCGTTTAGAGGCTATGAAATACAGTTTTTATTAATTTATTTTTTTTTTGGAAAATTTTTAATGAGCTTGCATACTATAATTTAATAAATCTCATAAAAATATTCCTTTTCCCTTCTCCTCTTCTAGTTGGTAAACCACTAACAGTCGTTACTTAGCAACTAGCAGCGCTCCTTAGCAACCGTTGCCAAACAACAAATCCTACAATAACTTTTTATTTAAAAAAAAAAAAAAATAACTACTACGGCTGAACGTAATTGTATATTTATTACTACCTTGTAATAGTTTGTATGCAAATATGTTTGCAAGCAAACAACTTAAAACATTCAAATTTGAATAAAAGGCGTGCGTGTGTGTGTGTGTGTGTGTTGTGTTGTGTATTTAAATTGCAAGGCAGATTAATTTAATCGTAGCAATAAGTTTATGAAGTGACTGGTGACGTAATCCCAAATGAACTTGAATATCCCGATCGCAATGAGCAATGACTCTTAAGATCGAGCATGAAGATACCCTTCAAACAGCATACGCAAATCAACCCAGGATCAGGATTGATCGATGAATTCCGGCTGACGTGGCTCGATCCCCAGGACAAACATATTCGCACTCACTCGATAACCTCCTCCTTCTCCTCCTTCTCTTGTTGTAACTCTCGTAATGACTGTAATACTTACAGTCTGTAAACTCGTAACATACTTAGAGGTATTTGCGCAACATACCAACATCTGACAATACTGATCATGATCACAATCACAATCGGATGCTTTTTACCATTTCACCTTGTGATCTAGATTGGAAATAATAATCTGACAGCTGATTTCATTTCAAGTATTATGATAATTCAAAGATAAAATCAATCAATAATATCAATCGACAAATCCCTTTTATTCAATTGATTTCAATTTATTTTGATGTAAATAAACAAAAATATTGATTAATTCTTTCTCTTTCAGAAGAACTGGGCCCTTGAGTCAAATTTAAAGTTTGGAGAAGGGACGAAGGGAGGTGTAACGACAAGAGGCTAAATCGAATTAATGAGCTAGAGAGTGGCTGGACACAGGTGGTTTGCATACGCGTGCTCGTGAATACGCAGGCGGAATTTAAATTTTGAGATGTCCGGGATGAATGATTGACTGCTTCCTCGTCCCGTCCTTTTTTATTTATAAATCGCTGTGATATATTTATGTTTATGTTTATGTTTATGTTTAGAGTGTTTTATGCTAGAAAGGAGAAAGATTCACCAGAAGGGTGAAGATGGATAAGAATTATAGAAGATAATTCAGCAGCACTTAGAGAAGGTAGGTGAATCAGCTACGGGCTTACGTAATCGCGAGTGTACACACGATCTCCGTCGGATATCACTTTGTAGTCTGACCGCGACGTCCTGCTATCTGATCTATCTCTGATCCTTTGTGAGACTGTAAGAGCAGCTTGTGAGGATCAAAAAAGATAACAAGGTGAAGGAGGATGTGTCTTGTTAAATGTTTTTTTTTTGTTTGGTCAAGTCGGCGTACTGGCTATTACTAAATCTGTTAACGGTTTTGTTGGTAAATAATTTGGTTCTATTGACTACAAGGAGTAGTTTAATTTAATAGAAAAATATTTCTCGTAATGTCCCAATAATGATGTCCTTAAAAATTTAGAAGCTTTAGGAAAGATGAAGATAATGATGTAAGTGATAAAAAATGAACTGTCAATGTTATTTTGTCGGATTTTATGGTCAGTGGTCGATTTCTTCAGACACTTGTATCGCCTTGTTGTGTTTTGTCTTCTTTATTTATTTATTTATTTATTTATTTGTTTTTTTTCTCCATCAGCATCAGCCCTCATCTTGTCGAACTGATAAAAATCTCATAATCGGGCGATTTATCCTTCTGGTTTTATGGACCACCTTACCGGGCTGGTGGGCTTCGGTAAATCTAGATGGCTGGATAAGCAACCGAGTGTGAGGATGAACAAGAGAAACACGCTCGAGTCTCAACTCTTTTAAATAAAAAAGGGAAAGGGATCCTCGAAACTTCTACACTCTACACTACTCTTCCAAACGCGGAATAAGATAAATATAAAGAGTTGGAGCCTTCGAGCCACTGGTTCAGAACAAAAAGGAGGAAATAATCATGCGGGAGATAGAGATGAAGATGGAGATGGAGGAGAGAAAGAACAAGAGTTAAGGAGTGTGCAAGTTGCTCAGGCGTGTCGGTGCCGAGATACTCGATTATGATCTCACGCCGAGATTACCTCATGTTCACCGATTCGCTTCTGCCCGCCGCGTAACACGGAGTCCCCTCGATTTATCCATAAATCAAACGTCCTTACTCTTCTTAACGTTACCCAAGTTACAACCTTATTCACATCACAACCTTATAACTTAGATCTGGCAACACTATACACTCCATATTTTACCCTAACTTGCCAAATTACCCCACCGTGTTGGGCTCATTATTTTGCGTTTTACTTAAAGATTAACAGACTGCGGCTTGCCGAGTAATAAGTATTTATTTTCCGCGGCATGCCTGTATCATCAGCTATTTCTGACGCGAATACTGTTATTACAAATTAAACTCCTGTAATTGCTAAAATTAAATTACCAACACTTGTAATTTACATTCTTGAATTATTTTCGCCGGTAAGGAGATACGGCTTGTGGTATTTTTTTTTTTTTTTTTTCGTCAACCTGATTCAAGAAGACGTCGATGAAGAAATTTATGCATTGAAAAATTAAAACAAACATGACTTTAAAAGGGGAGAAATTTTGAAAAAAATGTTTTTCTTATTTTGAAAATGTTGAATAATTAATAATTATGATTTTAAGTGGGTTATTTGCGCCTTAAAAAAAAAAAAAATCTAAAATTTTTGTCCAGTCAAAAATGATAGATCATGATAATAATAAAGGTGTTACGATAAATTTATCCGTCCATTTTGGATTAACGAAATATTAAATCATCGCTATCCAGACGGTTTATCTGAAGTTGGAAAGCCGGCTGGGATGCCAGTAGAGAGTGTACTTCTGCAAAAGTTGGATCCTACATTGATATATCACGCGGGTGGGTAATGCGCAAGTGAGTATGGCACGTGTGCTCGGTAATTTACAAGATGGTTATCCTTACCGAGATCTTGCAAACAAAAAGAGCCTACTGTCTTGATTTGTATCTCTTAAAAATACCGTACTGTTTCCACTCGTTTTTCCTCTCCCTTACTTTTATTTTCTTCGCAGTGAATTTTTTATACCCCATCCCCAATCCTCAAGATTTCTGATGACTGAATTTCGCCGATTTATTTATAGAGAACCGATTGATGGGGTTAGCGAAAAAATTAGAGGACGAAAGGAAAAGGTAGCTGAAAGGTGTCGAAACAGGAATGTTGTATTCCCATATCCAAAGTTGACGTAACTTTCGTTGGATCGGCGGATCGTTGGACAGTGACCTAGAGACTATCCCCTTTTGCGACTTTTGCGTCCTACAGCCATTACGAGATTCCCTTCTCTTTCACGCTTTTTTTTTTATTTTTTTTTTTTTTTGTTTTTGTTTTTGTAATTTAGGCCCTTGTCCTGCTTTACGACCCAGGTTACCTTATAATAGTATCATTATTATCATTATTTTTATTATTTATCATCATACGCTTTTTAACTAATTTTCTCAAAGTAACTTTCGACTTTTAATCACTCTATTTACTTTCGACAATTAAGCTCACTCTATAATTTTCGATGAAATTAAGGTTAATGATTTGTTATTTTTATTTTTTCATAGAAAGTTAATTTTTGGGGAAATTAATAACGGTTCACAGTATTTTAAGCTATAAAAATTATATTTTGATTTTTTTTTCCTTCAATAATTATAATCAAAACAATAAATACTAAATATTTATTCATTCAACATTCTTCACGATCTAATAATAATGTTGTCAACCCACATTCAAGATTTTTCAAAAAAAATTTACATTGAAAATCTGTTATCGCTGCTCAGTGACCATTAATCTCTGT
Source organism: Cotesia congregata (assembly GCA_905319865.3). Taxonomy (NCBI): domain Eukaryota; kingdom Metazoa; phylum Arthropoda; class Insecta; order Hymenoptera; family Braconidae; genus Cotesia; species Cotesia congregata. The sequence continues at coordinate 211,452 of CAJNRD030001119.1, forward strand.
CAGCCTAATCTATCTGATTTCTTCAAATCGTCAAATCACATTTCTAACTCTCAATCTTTCAAAAATTCTCCTGAACCTCAAATAGTATAAAAGTAGAGATCAAACAGTGATCATACTAATCACATCAGCAAACCAAATGAAGAATAATGATAAACTGTACAGTTGTTTCTTATTTTCTTGCGATCATCTAAAGCGATGCAATCGTTCTGTTAGTAAATAACAATTTAATGGTGGATAGTGCGTTCATTAACGCCCACGGGATACTCTTAGACTTGAGTCACCCTTGGATTAAACATGAAGAGTTTCAAGCTATATTATAAGATAGAGACTGTATTATAAGTATCATATCTTAGTAGATAAATACCATAAAATATTAACATTTAAAGCACGAGTCCTTTTTATATAGAATATTTATTATTTTAAATGAGATGTAAATTCGAGTTTAATGATAATGATGATAAACCAGAAAAAACAGTGGTTAATTTAATTGTTGGAATAAGAAATTAAAAAGATGGTTTAAGTCGATAAAAGTAAATAGGCATTGCGTCTATTTTGATGGAGAAAGTGGGTGTTGATCTCCAATGCACGTGGGTGGGATATTCGATGATGAGGCTTCGGCGGCATCGACATCACTGAGGGTACCGAAGAACACGAGTATGTAATGTAAAGAGGATGCATAAAAATAAAAATAATAATGACGATGATCGAAGGGAAGTTAAGTCAAGAATTGAGGTAATATAATGTTATATTTAACGATCGAGTTTTGATTAATCGAGGAGAGAACGCGATTGCGTGGCAATTTGTCACGGCTCAGCAGTCTCGGCTTAAGATGTATGCTGTTATTATTAATGAATACCGTATTTCGCACCATACCAGGCCAAATAAAAATAAAAATCAGTGCCTAAAGGCTAAAGTATTCAAGTAATTTCTCCCCAATTTTGTTTCTTTTCTGTTTTCGTAGGACAATGATATAACAGATATTTTTCAATTATCCATTCATTTATTTTGCTGATATGATATTTTAAATTTGTTCATTGATTTTTGAATCGTACAAAACAAATTATTCAATATATAATGCAGTTGGGTGCGCTGGAGGATAACAAATTATCTACCAGAATGACTAATGGCAATGCACTAATTGGTTTTGGTACAAGCCATAAGGAAGCTAATTAATTAGTCAGTCACTAAGTCTTGACACGCCCGGAAGGTGTACCCGTCGAATTAGTTCTTTACCTTACCTCTGATTTATGGGGCCAATCGACATTCAGATGCACAGTCATTGCAGATCACAAGGAGCAATTTTGCTAATCAACTACTAAATGACACTAGTCTGTGGTATTCTAAATCATCGGGCAATTCTTATTTTTTGTTTTTTTCTTTTCCGTGAATGTATTAATGAATCTAGTTGACTACTCCCGAATATTGATTACACAAAACTCGATTCCTATGGTTCTATCAATTCTATCATCAGGTTCAAAAGTCCTGCTGGTCGCCCTAGGTGGTGCGAGTGCTGATTTCTGATGATAGAACTGAACTTTATTGAGTATAAGCATCATTTTGAGAGTTAAGGGATCGAAGATCAAGCCGCCTACGCGAGTTACGGCCACCCGTCACGATCTCGGCAAAATTACCACACGACCGCGGCACAAGCTTGTACAATATAGACGGCGATACAATATCGTATAGACAGGAGATGCGCAATTGCAAATGATTACAGTAAAACATTTTGTCGCCATAAACGAGAGCACGTAATGATGCGAAAATAAGTTTGCTAAAGACAAGGTACTCGGGAGCGAAATAAACAAAATGGAGATGAAGAAGACGCTTCTTAAGATCAAGAAGAAGAAGAAGAAGAAGAAGAAGAAGAAGAAGAGGAAGAAAGGAAGAAGAAATATTAAGTACACGGTCGGCACGACATTGGATGCAATGTTCCATGACGCCGGTTACTTTCGAGAGATCGATGTAGTGTCTGGTGTGCTTGAGAGTGGTCTTTCCTCGTCGTTACAAAGTAAACACAATTCAACGCACGTCGAAGGCTTTACGATCAACGCCTCAAACTTATTTTGAGGTGTCACGCTTACGTTACTTTTATTTGGACCCAAAATTCATTGAGGGGATTCTGAGACAACCGGAACTTCGTTAAGTTTAACTTGGACAAGTAAACATATCACACCCTGTCAAAAAGGTTCATCTTAAATCATTTTTATGACTTTATACTGGAGTGAAATTATGGAGAAAGATTATTATTCATATTATTCTTGGTTATGATGATCGTCCAAACACAGGTTTAAATTAACGTAAAAAATTTCAGACCTAATTGCAATTTTTTCGGGTGATTGATTAGTAATTGATTTGACTGGTGATAAAAAAGTGAATGCGAAAATTTTATTGGTGGATATACTTTGGGCTGCCGATGGAGGGTCATTATTAACTGATAAAGATTGTAAACAGGCTCGAACACTCGAGAAGCACTCTGCGAACTAAGAACGGACAAGTTTGCGGTTGCGAAATAAAAAATTGCCCTGCTTTCCCCTATCTCCACCGACGCTTCGACGCTCGTCTGATAATCGCCTCTGACTCTACCCTCCCTCTTTTCTCTTTTTTTTTTTTTTTTTAATACCGTACATTTTAAGATTCGTTAAGCTTCCTTATATTTTAGCTCTTTACAACTGTCGATTGCGCGATATGTAATTTACTAAGTAGCGGACGGGGAAAATTAGCTATAAAAAAAATTAACTCAACGATTTTTGCTCTTGTTTTACGACAACATATTATGTATATTCTTGATAACAAATTTTATTTTATGGCCGATCATGATGATTAAAAAAAAAAAAAAAAAGGTGGTTACCGATTTAAAACAATTTTTATCGATATTTTTTTATTCTACTTAGAAAATTCCTCAGTTTATCATCGAGCATGTTATTTTTTGTCTCGTCGCGGAAAGTTTTTTCACACACAACGGATAAAATGGTATATGGATAAACGTAGGCATTTGCCGAGGATCAACCGAGCCGGCCTGCAGATACTCAGTCTCTACTTCCACCTCGTTGAATTATTAAAACCCGGTGGTCAAGGTACGCGACATTCGATCCGGCTTAACGATCGCTATCCGCTGGACTATTACTATAGATGTAATGTATGTTTCTCGAGAAACTCTTTCTCGATCCGAAGACTAAGAAATGACCACGTTGATCTATCACAGGAACATCCCGATACGACGTCCACTCTCGCAATTGGATCGTTAATAAATTAGTCATTTATATTTTATTTTTCATCATTACCCTACCATTTTATTACTTTTTATTATATTACTATCCTCCCAATTATTTTGAATAATCAATCGATAGCTTTGATATTCACACAATACCCCTGATCTATTCAACTCTAGTACTCTCGATCATATGATATGTGATTGATTAAATATTTTGTAATTTATTACTAATGCTATTATTAATACTGAGAAGCGTCAAGGGTACGTCATTTGAATATCAAAGGCTTAACAAAGCCTAATCACTATATTCCCAATCATATTTTGGTTTATTAAAACGCCTGTTAGTGTAATTGTAAAGATTATCAATGGTTCTTTTTTAAAAGAATTAATTTGTCTGGAGAATAGATTTTATTGAAATTAGAAGACCGAGTTTGCTGCAGAGAAATTTATTAAAAAATCACGGTGTCGAAAATGAGCGATAATTCAAAATTAAAGTACCTTGATCGTGATAAATAAAAATTCGACTCGATTAAGTATTAAGTATAAAATATTAAGTCAGATCAATGATTTCCCGAGGCGACAGTTATCTTCACCAGCATAAGTAAGGAGATCATGAGAGAAATTCTCAGCGGTATCTCGAATCTTTCAGTAACGAGTTTCGATTCCTACCAATTCCACGGCCGTACATCACTCCCAGGTAGATACAATGGTGACTCGAACTTGGGCGGCGTAACCACCAATCCCCACGATAAATATCTCATTGTGCCGAACGAGAAAGAGAAATAACGCACCCGATAATATAACCCGCCTTATGTATCTTTATGTAAAGCTATACTCTCTATACTCACTTTTCTTATTATCTTTTTTTTTTACTTATTCTTGTTATTATGTTTTGTTCTACTGCTCTCATCTTTGTAATTAATTAACATTCTTCCCGCCATTTTCTCTTTGCAAAACTATTAAGTATTCTTTTCCATACTCTGATACAAGTTTCTATTATTGTATTGTTTATTGTTCTTCGTGTCAAATCATTGTAGGAGCCGTCATCGATAGTCATTTTTTATTACTGTCACTATTCAATGAGTTTCTAGCAACTCCTTCGAATTGATCAAGTGCTTGATAGTTTCATTGTGTCAAAATACGTTTTTGATGATTGATTGTCTTTGTACTGAGATTTTATTTTATCTTAAGTATCATTCTAACGGGGGGTTTTTTTTTTTTTTTTTTTACCGATGAATTTATTAGTTTTCTTTTTTTTTTTTTTTAGTTTAATAACTGTTGGTTATGAAAACATTTTAGGAGTAATTACAATTATTACTAGGTTTAGTAATTGATTTTTTTTTTTTTTAAGAAAGAAAAAAATTTATTTCTTTTAAAGATAATTGATATTATTAGAAAGGAATTGCAGAAATTAAATGTGTTGTAATTATTGTTTTTAAGTTTTTGTAAATTTTTTTCAATCTAAAAAAATAATAATATTTCAAAGCAAATTAAACACTCATCAGAATCGCTCTCTACCTTACCGAACCAGCAATCCCACGTGCTTAGGTAAACATTTTTATGGTACGATCTGAGTTATGATTCTGGAAGGCAGCCAACGACATGCAGTCTCGTCCAACCGAAACCGGGAGCATTTGATTTTTAGCTGGTGGATTTAAACCCACCGTCTCGACTTTACTATTATCCTAATATACATATACTAGTCGTATTATCGATCAACTGTGATCTCGATTCCCGGTGATTTACGTCGGTCATGAATCACCTCGGTACGTCACGTTAACTATTTTGAATGAAGAGAAACGTCATCGACTTATATTAACCAAAAGCAAAACTACACGAGGAAGTAAATAGATAAAGTTTAGCAAACAGTCATTTGATTTTAAAGTCATAAACACGCTGCGTAATAATTATAATCATCTTGGAATGCTATTAAATATAAATTTAGCAGTTTATAGACTTATAGATTATGTGAATCAGCGTTTAGTTAACATATATAGCGGGTTCGATGAATCAAGCTCTTTATATTTTTAGGATAAATCTTTTTACAAAATCTTCGCATAATCTTTGGCACTGGCGTTCTAAATTACTCAAGTTTAGTTCGGCAACGTAATAACATCGCTATTGGATTATATATTCTGCATAAATATATAAAATGGTTAGGGATGATGCAGCTAGTATAAATAATAAATTGTAAAAAGTGATTTTGGGATTTGGCACGGAGCTTTTGCTTTCTAAACTAGAATGAAAATTCCTGAGATCTCAACAACCGGAAATAAAAATACCTTGCCAAGTGGCTGAGTCTTTTCTGGGCTGGTAAAGAATTCGATGGTTGTCTGGTGGTAATCGGTGTGTAGGAGACAGAGGCTGCTCCTTTATTTGTTTTTTTATTTTTATTTTTTTTTTTTTTAAATGGATGTGTGGTGCAGTACCTTGCTTATAAATCGGTGTGTTAAAACACTGACGGGTTTATGTTTACGAGTTTTACTGTTGAATGTCAAAGTGGCGCGAGTTGCTTATGCAATAACACTTTGGACGCCGGGAAGAGCTATTGTGTGTGTTGTGTGTTCGATTTATGTGTGTGTGTGTGTGTGTGTGTGTGTGTGTATTGTTAGGGTTGATGATGCCAACGCGTCGTTTGTTTACTCGTGGAACGGGTAAGGCGCCTTTAACAGCCTCGCGAAGTTGTTCCTTAGCATCCTTGCATGTCATGTAGCTTTTATTTTATACAACCTTCAATTCATTATCGTGACTCGTTTGCTCAGTATATTTCGGCGAGCTGGTTGGCTAAATTTGCGGTAAGCCAATTGGAGAAAATATATATTGGAGAAAAAAATAAAATAAAAGTATATTTTAAATGAACCTTGAATTCATTGAATAAAATCTAAATTTTATTAGCCGGAAGTCTCTTTGGGCAAAATAGTAAAAATCAAACCCCCGTGACATATTGTTTGAACAGAAGTTAGCTCGGGAATTTATAAATAAAGCTTTAATAAATCTTGATAGAACGTACACACCGGTGAATGATTAGTGTGATCATAAAAGCATTGTCGGTTGGCTGCCAAAAACGGGGCATCAATCCAAAATGTCGTATGAAATGAAACAAAAGGAAAACAATCCATCCGAGATATAGAGTGATGGTACATATCTAAGTTAATTTCATCAACCGTTTTCAATCCAGAGTTATTCGCAAGCTTATATTTAAGATGACATTGATTGACACGCAGACTGAGCTTAAATGAAAATTATCACGCCATCCCTCCTGTCACTCCACGTGCAAGGTCACTTTGTAGCCTTCTTCATTATAAATCATAAATGTTCGATAAATAATTATTTTTGCTTTTGGAAATAAATTCGAAAATTTACTATAAATATTAGGGTGGTCGTTAAAAATTAAATTTTTTCCAACGCCCAAAAAAATCCTTCCTTTTGACGAAGAACGATGGGAAAAATTTTGCTTTTTGATTTTAAACAAAAAGAACACGTGCCTCCGGTCAATTGAAGTTCATTTTTCGATAAAATGATAGTTTTTTGAAGTATTTGTCACAGTATTTAAATTTGGACAAAAAATCATCAAAACAGGCTTGTGGGAAATTAAATTTTCTACAAAAAGGGTTTCTTTCGGGTTTAGATGAAGTTCATATACATCGAGATAATCTTATTAGTTAACTTATAAATTCTATTAAGTCAGTCATTTTTGCATTAAAAACTTTATATTTCCGGATATATGAAAAATTCTCTCAAAATATCATGAATTGTAGATATTTTCTTCATATTTTGACATGAGTAATTGATTTCCAATTTAATGATTTTTAAATGAAATATCTATCGGTAAGTTATCTACGATTAATTAATCTTGTTCATATTTTCACTTGGAAGAGTAGAGTAGAGCGCTTTTTTGTAAGGTCTAGACTATTAAATTGGTCTAAATCTATAAATTAAGATTATATAATGCTGTTTAGCGGGAAAGAAGAGGAGTTACGATAATTATTACGTGAAGCGTTCCACATTCACGTAACAGGATAATTAATAGGAAGTGATTGAGAAAGGAATTGGAAAGGACCTTCTTAATGTGAGTTTATAGAATATGCGAAAAAAAATTCGGATCGCTCGAACTGGGACTCGAACCCAGAACCTTCCGAAGACATGTCGGGTACTCTCTTACGTAAAATCGTGAAGTGTTCCACATTTTTAAAATTAATTTTTAAAATTAAATAATGCTGTGAAGCGGGAAAGAATAGGAGTTACGGTAATGATTACGTGAAACGTTCCACATTCACGTAACAGGATAATTGGGCGGAAGGGATTGAGAAAGGAATTGGAAAGGGCCTTCTTACTGTGAGTTTATACAATATGCGAGAAAAAATTGTTTATATTTCCAGAAAAATAAAGTTTTTAGTGCTAAAATGACTAACTTAATAGAGTTTATAAGTTTACTAATAAGATAATCTCGATGGATATGAACATCATCTAAAGCTGAAAGAAAGCCTTCTGTAGAAAATTTAATTTCCTACAAGCCTATTTTGATGATTTTTTGTCCAAATTCAAATACGGTAACAAATATTCCAAAAAACTATGATTTTATCGAAAAATGAACTTCAATTGACCTGAGGCACGTGTTCTTTCTGTTTAAAATCAAAAAGCAAATTTTTTCCCGTAGTTTTTTGTCAAAAGGAAGGATTTTTGTGGGCGCCGGAAAAAATTTAATTTTTAACGACCACCCTAATAAATATAATGTATTAACCTCCTGATTACAAAAACATAACACCATAGTTATTTAAACAATAATTCATTCTTCTCAATAAATAAATAAATAAATAACAATAAATAAAGCTTTTGCAGTGAAGTATGCCTATAAATCTAAATTGAAATGTTAATGAAATGCAATCAACATTAATTACTTCGAACATAACCAATAATAATAATAATAATAATAATAATAATAATAAAATCAATAATTATTATTATTGAATTTAATATAAATAAATAAATGAATAAATAAAAGTATAATATCTTTTTTATCAAAAATGTCGAGTAAGAGGAGGAAAAAGGGATCGGTGTATTATATTTACCTGGTAAATAAAGAGGCTCATATAAATGTAATTAATTTTTATATCTCTATAAAGATACAACCCAGCGTGTATATGTAGGTATGATAATACTCAACTCTGTGGTCGCTGGTCAGTAAGTTTATGTATCGACAGTAATTTTTTACCAACAATTCCGATCGAGAAGTCATGTTGTGACATTAATTCTTTCTGTTAGTGTGTTCACCGGGCGATAATCAGCCGGAACAAACGACGTGGGATCGGGCTCGATACGAGTAATTTAACGACTCCCGTGCTCGAGAATTCGTACACTGGCACCACATATACACAACAAGACAGGACAGATGGGACTAAGACCATTCTTATTTTACTGCATCCTCGATGGCCTACCTGCAATCGGCCCCTTAATTAGCAATTAAACGGGCGAATTATTGTAATAAACTGGCAACTGACCGGCTTACCGGCTTAACCAAACCTTTTGGTTCACTCGGCAGCTTCCCAAGTAGCACGCGGCTAAAATCACCTCCTTTTTATTCCAATACTCCTCTTAATTTTGTTTTTATTATTGCGCTCTGACCCTACAATTGCCGATACCACAACAAATTATTATTTTAAAAATCAAAATATTAAAATAAAATAAACAAGCAAAAGAGGACCAAAACTAATGAGAAAAAAAATCTATCGCCGGTTTGAATGGGAGAGGAGACTGAACAAACCGAGGAATGCAAACAAATATACACAAGAGAGTATGGGGTTCTTTTGGTCGAAAGGGACCAGCCTTGCCCTGCGTTCACAGTTATAACAATGCGCCTAATGAACCCACTCCGTGTCTTATTACCGCCGTTAATCTCCCCGTTTAATGTGAATATAGTACGCGTCTTATTGTTTGATCTTCATCAAACAATGCTACCGTTTTACCCTTGTCTTTTCTTTAAGATTCCTACTAACCAAAAGTTTGGGAATATTCAAGGTCCAAGAAATGGTGAACCATTTTAGGGTCTAAAATTTACTATTGATTTACTATAGAAAAGAGAACTCTTGCAAGAGCAACTTTTTGAGCATCCGCTTATAGCATTGGCACAACCTCCTGGTCTTCCTTCTACTTAGCGAGTGGCGTCACCCGTTATGCAACAAGCAAGAGAAGAGCCCAAGCAGGGATTGCACTACCAAACATCCCAAGTATGTTCTCTCTGGGGCATTCCTTTAACCCGGCAGTCGGCAACAATCACCCGCCCTTTCAATTTAAAGCTCGGTTATTTCTTAGCCAACAGTATAAGAGAGCTGTCACCGTTTTCTCTGCTCTATTTTACAGGATTTTATTCACTATATAGCTAACTACAATTTTAATTTAATTTTAAAGTAATTGTAATATCACAATTCGAAAATATATATAAATATAATCAAGTGTCCTCTTTTTTTTTTTTTTTTTTTTTTTTTTTTTTTTTATACAAACTCCTTCTCATTATCAACCGTTTACTATCCAAGAATTAATTGCTCAAAGTTTACAACCTTATTACAGAAATAAATGATTCAATTAAAAATTTATCGAGTTTTTACTCACTGATTTTTTACAAGCGAATAAAAAGTAAATAATAAATAAAGTAAAAGCGGGTTGTCGACAATTAAACTTTTTGAAATTAAAACAAGTTGTTAAGCGCGTGCTTATCATTCTCGTGGATAATATGTTTACTGTTTACAGCGGTCTTGACGTTGCTTTTCTCCACTAAATAATATATAATATAATATATAATACACAAATTATTAAGTTTTATTCACCCACTCGTTCATCGCAAATGTATAAATATATTTTATTGGTAAAATAACGCAGTTCGACGACAGGTGATATGAGTTTAGTTATTGCATAACAGATATTAAATTCTTCTATATAATACTGTATGACTAAATAAAATAAAATCAGCAATTTAACCGTGACTTTAGTCTCCGAACAATTTAAAAGCGATTAAATATTTTTTTTACCGCATTATCTGTATTATATATATATATATATATATATATATTAAGTCTTCGATAAATAACTCCCACGCGATTTTTATAAGAAAAATCTAAATATTCATTTATAATAATAATAATAATAATAATAATAATAATAATAATAATAATAATAATAATAATAATGATATATAAAATAACAATTGTGAGCTGTATTTGTGGTCCCTGGCACGTAGCTGGATGATGACGAAACGACTGCAATAGTCTGAAAAAAACACTAATGACGTGTCAGACAACTATATGACAGTTTCTATTTTTGTTACCCGGTAGACCAACGATAGAGCAAACTCGGAAAAAAACTCATCAAATCGTTTTACTTTTTACTTTTCTTTAAATAACATTTTTTATTCTGTGTCATTTGTTTTTAAAAGACGAAAAATAGACAGATTATTAACCCGGTATTTTATCTAGTGGGTATTTAAACTTTGAGACTAACGTTCTGACGTAGGAATTACGCACAACGTTAAAAAAACTTTATTAAATACGATGATATTATTTTTTTTTTTTAAGATTTATTAATCAAGCATTAGTAAATATTTTTCACGTCACGATTTAAAAAAAAAAAAACTGGAGATACGAAAAAATTGATAAACACCTTTTTTGTGGAAAATTCAATTTTCTCTTATCATTTATTTGTATCCCTGATATTTTAATCAGAAATTTGTTTAAAAAATTCCGATACAAATTCCATTAAATTTCTGAGATTTTATTCCAAGTTACGCGAGTTTATTACCGTCGTTCTTATTAAAACAGCTAGCTTTGATCCATAATACTCAGGTGTGACTAAATAAATTCTAGTTTCCGCATTTAAAGTCGGTAGTTTCTCTCAACATTATTCAATTCAATTCCATTTTACTCGATAAAAATATTTCAGAAGCACACTCCCGCATTTAGACTTTCAATATAAATATCCTTGATAAAATTTTCTCCTACACTTATGTGAATTTGGAGTTCCCATAAAAAATCAAGTGACCTTAAATAATAAATTGATCACTATCACTTAAAGTACCGAGTAACATCTTAATTGAAGTATTTAACGGGAAATATCGGAATAATAAATAGCTTATATCAATAACAAATTGCTCGGGATTCTTTTCAGAAGTTTAAATTAAAACAATCAATAAAATTCCGAGCAATCAAGATAAGAGGTATTAACTTAATAATTATGACGTTAATCATAATAATTATTACAACATTTTTAAAAAATCAATTAACTTTGTGAAAATTAATCTAAAGACAAGGCCGATAAAGAATCAGCTCGATAATTTCTTGTCATCCCTGCTAATCATTAAAAATAGCAATGTCTTGCGGTTTAACATCTGAGATGGACTTTTTTTTTATTATTTTTTAATTCTACATTCTTCATTGTATAATCTATGTAACCACGAGCCAAGGACTCACCTTTCTAACTTTACCCACGCGACTCACTATCACGGTAATATATATATATATATATATATATATATATATATAATAGAAAAAATAAAAAGTAAAAATGTAGTATGTTTTACCTCATAATCGAATTGCGTACTGGGTTAATGATTAACAAGAGAGAAGAGAGATGAGTCTGTCTGCTTACCTGTAATGAGAAAACGAAAATTAAATTATATTAGTACCTTGAATATTGAAAAAGAAAGTACTATTAATAACAGAGATGTGTGGTGTGTATGTGGGAGTTTAATAAATTTCGGGTAATAACGGTCTCGTGTGTCTTCCACCGGCGTAATTTTTAACATATTTTACTTCTTTCCTTTCTCTCCCACTATCGCTTAACTCTTTTACATTTATTTTTTTCGCATACGTTTTAATAAATGACTCAATAATGTCATCCTCTAGTTTATATTTTTTTGAGGACATTATGTAAAGAGATAAAATCAAATAATTATATTATTTTATTTTTATTAAGTACTCTTCAATGTTTCAGAATAAATAAATTATTATTATTATTATTATTATTATTATTATTATTATTATTATTATTTAAGTAAGAAAATATTTATTCTTATAATGTTTCTTCGATTAATTGCTACCCACCAATTTTATCATTTTTATAAATTTGCTCAAGTAATTACATTACATTTAATGAGAACGAGTTATATTATTGTTATTTTTATTAATAACGTGTCATAGAAATGATCCGTCATTTTAAAAAGTTTAAAATACTAATTCTGGATATATTATTGGAGCCCTTATCATTTTTTTGAATCTTCTACCTTTTTCTTAGAGTTTGAATGTAAGATTAAAAATCAAAATAATAATAATTATAAATCTTGAAACGAGTAATAAAAAGATAAAAGAGGGAGTAGGGAGATTGAAAAACAGAGTAGAGTGAAAACGAAACAGAAACAGCAACAGAAGCAGAATCAGAAAGAGAAAACAAACTAAACTAAAATAAAATAAGTGAAGTAGTCAAGAAGACGCAAATAGCACGCCAAACTTAGCCTAACGGACTTGCCAGGCACATCTGAAGGGGGAAGTAGTTTAACGTCGACTTAACTTCTCATTTCTTCTCTTGTCTCTTTTCCTCTGGCATCTAAAGCGACCTCTCAGACCGACAACCAACTATCAGAACAGATAAATTTATACCTTGCCAATAAAATTAAAGAAAAAAAATTCGGTATGAAGCAACCGGGTTGCGGCAATCGCCGTCATAAACCAAAAAATAATCAGTTAAGTACAAAGTAAACAATAGAAATCCTAAAAGTGTTAATTAAAAACCCGAATACTTACACTTAAACGTCCATTTCCGAGTCCAAGATTATTTTATTTGTTGTGTAAGGTCGTTTCAGGACTATTCAATTCCCTCGGTATACGTATAGTATACATATATCTGATGATGCATGGCTTAACTTGTTTGTGGTGTTATACCGGGTACGGGCGTGTCATCAAGGCGCGTAAACTCGGAAATTTATCGGCGAAATATTTACCGTAACGAGATATTATTTTGAGAGCGGTAATATAAGACCATGAGGAAAAAATACTGCCGTGGGTTTTTAAAATTCATTTTAACAACACGTTGCGCTAATTGAAATATAAATAAACCTTAAATCCCGATGGGATTAATAAGATGAGCAGACTGGAAAATTATCGGAAGATAAGTTACAGACTTAAAGCAACGAATTGATAATTAGCGGGCTGATATAGATAAATATAATCGAGTTATTTGGTTTACCCAAGAAGAGAACAGAACAGAGATTTTATGTGTTCTGATGTAAGAAGAAAATAGAACGAAAACATTTATCTTCAATCTCTAACAGTAAAAATAATTAAGAAGAACGGGTTAAACAATATTTATTTATGCAACGTGGCTTAGTTATCACTAAAAGTTATGTCTGATACGAAATATATCTATTCTCCTTTTAGCCACGCCCCTTAGTAACCGTTGCTTAACAACCTTAAGCACACTCCTAGCAACCGTCAATAAGCAACACGTTTTCAGAAACCTTTTACCATTACTTAAAAATAATTTCGTTTATTCGAATAAAGTCTGAGCCGTATGCTTTTGGGTCTTAAAAATTGAACGGTTGATTCGTCACAAAACGTTAATACGAGTATAAGTTTGATCTTTAGTGTGGATTTAGCACTGGGAGAAAAAAGGGGCCCCAAGCGAATTGTGAAGCGATTAAGAGTTAAACGATTCAGCCTGAAGGTATCGTTTAGACCCGTGACTTGTTGACTTGAGATGATTTAACTATAAATTAAATAAATGAACACATATTTATACATTGTACCTATTTATATTTTTGACATTAAACATTATTATTGTAAATATTAACGTAATTGCTTGAAAACAGCAAAAAAAACTTTGGATCTAACAGTTTATCACTTTGACCTCATTAAAAATAGGTGTTAGATAAGCAAAAAATTAACGAGATTAATTAAGGGGCGTGGGTTGAGCGCTAAAATAATGACCAAGGTCTCGTAGATGATAGTTTTTAATTTGATAATTTGATAATTAATAAAGAAAAAGCTAGAATAGTGTGCTAATACTAATACTAATACTAATACTAATACTAATACTTGTAAGATGCTCGGGTCTGGAGTTACTCTAGCTTTTAGCTTTACATAGCCTAAGTGACGTCTCGCCATTTCGGGAATGGCCGGGGGAACGTCTTTACGGGCTAAAACTCTGGACAGAAATATCCCGAACGCAAGGACAAACTAGTAGCGAATTTAAACGGTTAACTTAGATGCCAAACTTAGAAACTTTCATCTACAAGTCAATAAGCTCTGTTATTTCATTTTATTTTTATAAATAAATCAAATAATATTATTGTTAATAATTAATTAAAAATAAAACAAGTAAAATTAATTATGTAAATTAAGAAACACAATAAAATGTCAGGTTAAATGTTTGCCAAATATTTAAATCAATGGACGACGTAGATTGGTATTACTACTATTAAATAACTAAACGACATATGTACATCATTGAGTCATTAACTAATTTCAGAAAATATATAATATGTTTTCATTCATATTTCTGGTGAATAATCAAGATTGGAAGGCCTGTAAGGATCATAAGCTTAACGCCAACAACCACTCGCATTTTATTTTAAAATAACATTAATAAATGTTTGCTTTAAAAATAAATAATGTTTAAAAAAATAATTTTTAGTTGTAATGTATGAGATATAAAATTAATAAAATTAAGATTAAAACTATTATTGTCGAGTAAATTAACACACTGAATAAATGGGGTGAAAATGAATGACAAGTGTGATGTAATAATTCATTAAGGGCAACAATAATTAAACTTCCTAGATTTTCTAAGCCAACGTCACCCGTGCCAAAAGTTGTCATATCTCAGCAATGCTCTGGTCCTAATGACTCGGATACACTTATAACGCGTGCAAGAGGAAAACTTATGTTAATAGAAGTAAAGAGAAAAACCGACAAACTATAACATAACATAGTCGAGAGAGTACGGAAAAAATTGGTGAAAATAGATAAGAGGAAGTAACGCTTGACGGAAGGAACAAAGAATGACATCTTTACTTAAATTAAATTCGTTGGGAGTTGTAGAGGCTAATAACTCTTCTTTTTTTAAATAAGTTTATTTCTATGCAACAATATTAATTATAGAATATACAAGTCAGGATATAAATATACGGTTTGATTTCGTGTTTTTGGGATTAATAATGTTATTAAAAGACGGAAAATTATCGTTTGATTTATGGAAGATTTTAATTTGGATTTTCATTTATTTTTACGTTGTTTTGGAAAATTAATGAAAGAATATGAGTCAGTTGAAAACTAGAAAATTTTTTTCCTAAAAAAAAATTATACCAAATCCAAGTATTCTTTAAATAAAACCTTCAAAATTAATTCCCATTTCTCAAAAACGACATCGAGATATTCCGAACCAATTTCCCACAGGATTAATTGACCCCAGGATCGCTGAAATGAACTCGAACGGAGGTCACCTTGCAGGGGATTTTCCAGGTCAAAAACATTTTCTCTTTTTTCCACATATGTGTATACGTTTTTCAAAAAAAAAAAAAAAAAAAAAAAAAAATTTGAGAATTATCGTGGATAGTCTCTGACAGCGTGTCATTTATTTTTACGGACATACGGACATGCCAGGGTGAATGTTTAGTTTTCAGTTAGGTGGATGCTGTGTCAGACACTTGAAGAGTTCGCAGAACTTTGTACCAGCCAGACAGCGTGGGCTTCCATTAAAAATTTCACAGTTGGATGTATTGAAAATTCTAGATCGTAGGACGTCACAATCGGTAGAATGACTCCTCATATTTGTATTACATCAATGATAAATAATAATTATTATTATTCCATCTGTAATATGTCATATATGATAGTAGAGAAAAAAATCTTATAAACAGTACGATTTATGAACTCACGCTGTAATAAATTTGTGGGAATTTATGGCAAGAAATTTTACATGAAGTACGGAGGATCTGATTTAGGGCCTGACTCAGATGCAAGGCGCCTCTATCTGCACATTGTTGATTGTCTGGTAATACTAAATTGCCAGCAAATAGGTGTCAGTATAGGGAACTAGAATCATCAATCAGAAATTAGGCGATACGGTTAGGTTGGAGATGGTAATAGTAATAGTAGGAATGACAGAAGACATCAGTAACGCCCGATTTGCTTAGACAGGATCGTGATATATTATGAACGACCGGTACAGTCGAAAGTTTACAGTCCACGGTCTAATACTAACGTCTAGTATCTAATGTGTGTAAGTTGAGCGGAAGTCAGGTGCAAACCCGCTTTTAAGAGCTAACTTATTTCCAGTTCTGGCTTATCTTTAGCGTTTTCGGAAACGGAAATAACGTAACAAAAATCTCAGCAGTTGCACGATATTTAAAATTTTTTGACACTGATAGAAGAATTTGTTTATAGAAAAAAAGAATAAATAAATTATTGTTAAACTAAATCCAGTTTTGCAAATATGCTCTCAAAATTGTCTCTATGTTAAAAAAAAAAAAAAGGTAAAGCAAACGGAAGAGAGTATAAAGACAGCGAAGAATGAGAACAACGTAGCGCTTTAGCTGTGTAACGAGAAGTACATCTGACTGAGACTTGTTTAGTTGTTGAGAGCATAATATCCATCCTCAATCTCAATCTGAATACTGAAGCCTCTCTACAATCAAATAATCCAGCTATAATATAAAATAATAACATAACATAATGTAAGATATAATACACACGAGCATTCGTCCCATGTCGGATTTTGTGGGTGTAAGGTGTCGCCGATTTGGATGACGGCCAGTTTTCGGGGACTACGCCCACGTAACGCACATACCGTAACGATAAATAATCCAATGGTGGCTCTGCCAAAATAAAATAAAAAGACGCCGGCGAATTTCTGCCTTGCGCAGTCTCCGTCCGTCTCTTAAACATTAAATCACGGCTCTCTTTATTGCAACTTTCACGCCTCAATTGTCATCAAACTAGTTTTGATTCTAATTGTCCATCCAATTCGCTCAATCGGATAATCTCGGTTCTCAACACTAAACCAAAAGACTTCTCTATTATTTCTATTATATCTATTATATCCATCCAATGAACTCTTACTTGCTCGTACAAGAGTAAGTTATTCTATTCTATATTCTATTTTGGTAGAGTTTACTCAAAAAATAACAAAATTTACATTTACATCGACAATACATCACATGTGTAGTACACATAACCAGCTTGATCCAGTTACGCAATCACCCACCATTCCCAGAGACATTTGTTTTCACTGTAAGAATTAAATACACCAGACTAAAAAAATTGATTCGCTTTCGCTAGGTTAAATTTATTTGCGTAGCTGCTCAGATTATTCGCAATATCTCTCGTGTCCAGCTAAAGTATTTATCAACCTTATTAATGTTCAACTTATTCTACAACTAAACGTTTTAAGAAGCGTAAATTATCGTTACGGGATGCAGAATCTGACTCTAAACTCAACATTGTAGAAAAGAATTCCTCTAAATCCACCGGAAAGATTATTACATTTCGAAAAACGTTCTAAATAAATAAAAAATACATTTAATGTATCTTAATTCTGTTTCCTCTTAGCTAACTGTTTGACCCAGTTTCTAAATTATCCATTGAAAATAAAAAAATAACAAAATATGCTTTTTT
The DNA here is from genome assembly GCA_905319865.3 of Cotesia congregata. Classification (NCBI taxonomy): domain Eukaryota; kingdom Metazoa; phylum Arthropoda; class Insecta; order Hymenoptera; family Braconidae; genus Cotesia; species Cotesia congregata. Next base: position 229,317 of record CAJNRD030001119.1, read on the forward strand.
TAAAACTAAATCTTAAACTAACTAAACTGTTTTTTTTTTTTTTTTTTTTTTTTTTTTTTTTTTTTACAATTGTAGCTTCAGTGTAACTGTAGCACAGCGAAAAGGTCGAGATTTAGCGAATACCAAATACCAGATTACAGACCTACACCATCTCAGACTACTTTCTATATTTAGAATCTGTTTTTCATCGACAGCTGTTGAGCCTCATGTTTACGATCCATTCGACTCACCTACGATAAAAAGCTTTATTTCATTTGCTAACAAGTAACCCTGTGACCGCTCAAAAGAGCCTATTGTTTCAAGACATTTCTAGTTAATTTCCGGCTTTCGTACCCAAAAAAACATCTTCAAACATACAATTCTATTGCAAACAAATTAAACTCGCTGTAAAGTTTAGACGTTTGATTAAAACTCAAAATTGATCGAAGGAAATTTTCTTTAAAACGTTCATTGAAGCTTAATGCACAATTGATATATATATATATATATATATATATATATATATATATATATATATATATATAGTGAGGATTTGAATTTATTCTGAATGAACGTCAAGTGGATGAGGTGTGATGATATGAAGACAGGAAGAAAGCTTCAGAAGAAAAGCACCCGTTGGTTAATATCTTCTAACTGAGGTCAAGTTCTATGTATAGACACCTGGCAAAAAAATTAGAGCGGTCAAAATTTGAATCTAACTGATAAATGAATTGGCTTTAGCAGTGTTACATAGTCAGCACAGGTGAACAACCGAAGATAAAAATACTGAGGACACAACAAAGACAAAGAATTGAGAGGATTAGATGCTTAGAACCCGATCGGAATGCGATGGACGAGCCATATACATAGCTCACATACGAGCACTACAAAATTAATGACCCAGAGTGAGATTAACCGTGCCCCGGGTCTCAATTAAGCCTGACTTTTCATCCAAACTTCCGTCCCACTTTCTGATCAAAAGCTGACGCCATTAGTTGATCAGTTAATTCGCCCAATTAGTCTTCTTGTCTTATCTCCTCATCATAAATAAACCAAACAAACATCACGGATTTTATGAATTAGTTAGTAGGTAGTAGTAGTAGTAGTAGCAGCAGCACTTGCACTCATTAATCCACGTTAATCATAGGTTAATTCAATCACACATCAGCCAAATGTCAACAAAAATTCGTTAGTTTAAATTCAAACGAATAAATCAGCACAAACGATTAATAAAACCACAATGTTGTTTGGCAAAAACAAATCGTTTAGTTATATATTTCTTGAAGACACATTCTTTGGACAATGTCGTACCCTCACAGTGTTTACAGCGCTTTGCCCTCGGCTCAGGCATTCTGCGGTGACCTCGTGACCTCACCGATATTCCATTTTCGGTACACACCGTTCAATGGATTGACTGTTTTTCACTAAATAGACACTTCACTGAACATTAGCATTACCCTGTTTAAAAAAAAAAAAAAAAAAAAAACCAATTTCCAATTTGATTTTATTTTAAATATTTAAAAATTTTTAAATCAACAAAACCAAAACACTGATCTCAACAAACTGTCACACATTATTCATTATTCAGTACAGGGAATGCATGTCTACGCTAGTAGGAATGATACGTTGGCTTAATCTACGTACGCTTCATCAAAATCTTAATGTTCTTCAACTTTAATCTTCTGTTTCACTCACCAGCTATAAAAATGCAATTAAAGTGACTTTCAGCCATTGTCACATTACTTTTGGTAACGTTCTGTCAGTAATAATTACATTTTGCAAAAAATAAATAAATAAATAAATAGATAACGAAATAGCGATAAATTGTTTTATATTTTTGAACCTGTTTCTGTTTTCACTGGCACTCACTGTTCACAAGTCAAAGGTTCTAATTCAACATATCAACTTGCTATCACTAGACCGAAAAAGAATCATGTCTAAAAAAACGTGCTGGTTGATCGTGGAGCGCTTTGCAGCCATCTCACACGCTTACTGACGGATGCTCGACGCCGGGACGCCTTAATCTTCGGGAGTACTCGGTTCACCCTCTCGGTAAGCGTCGGGACGCCTGTACTGGCGTCACGCCAATTGCAATTGTCGACGACAACGACTGCTCAAATCCACGCATCAAGACCACTGCCTATTTTTCTATTTTATCTACCGCTTCTTCCTTCAAAAACAAATCATCCAATTGTTTTGCATACGCAAACTCAAACTTTATTCATTATAATTAAAATAATATAAAACTGGATAACCAAAATTAAGATAAGTAGAAGCATCAAGTAGACCAATAGATGCTGTAATTGTTGGTTGTTGGATAATTTAATTCTAGTCATAAGTATTTTTATCACGTCCTGCATACCAAACAAGTTCTATTAGATTTTGGTCTATCCAAGCAATTTTCTGTGGATGGCGTCATTCGATGGTTTAAAGGCTGAAGTTTAAAGAGAACAGATGGCCTTTTTGTGGCGACCGTATATTTGGTATTGCTTCTAGTCTTAGTATTAGTAAGATAGTTCTCAAATGGCGCATAGTTATAGCCACAGAAAAGCATTATTGTAGAAATAGGTGAGCTAGAATAAGTAAAGATGTGCAAGTAAACCAAAGCTAAACTTTTAAAATGTTAATCTAAACTAATAAACATGTTTTGTTTGTTCGGAGCTTTTATTAAATGGTTGTCCCATATTGTCTACGATCCAAGGTTTTTGGTTTTACTTTTGTATCTTATTCGTAATCTCGTTTACGTTGTTTTTGTCTTTCGACACTACTTCTATTTTGTTCATCCAAGTCATTGAATCTAGAAAGAATATATGTTGAGCTTGTTGACGAAAACAACTAGTTAACGTTATTAGTAAATAAATTACAAGGCTACTCAACAAACTCTACGATATATTATATTATATACTACTAGTTGAGTATAATGAGAAAGTGGATGCTCGAGTAAATAAACCGTTTATTATTTTTAATGATTTGGGCGACCGTTTTACGGGGTTAATATATGCCTTAATTACTGTGATTATCTTTTTTTTTTTTTTTTTTTAACGAGCTATTTTTTCCTCTAATTTTTAAACTATTAATAGACAAATTAATCATTTGGGAGGTTGCTAAATAATTATTTTTTGTTTGCTAATCAATTGTAAATTTAACAACGCAATTCTCTAATATATAAGTTCAACTGTAAAAATTAAATAGACAGTATTGTGTGACGAAAATAGTACAAGGAATTATTGTGCGCTTGAGCATGGTTTATGTTAAATTGAATCACCGGTTAAATAACGGCTCGATATTATTCAACAAAAATAATTATTTCCTCAATTGCTATACGAAAAAATTTACTGTATCACCCTCGAACTCGAATTAAACTCATTTGTAATGAAACTGTCTAATTCAGTAGCAAGTGAAATCCATAAAATTCATATTTTTATTATCAAAAATGTCTTATATATTTGATATAACTGGGTACATTGCAATGCCTATCCCATGTACAAAAACAAACGATAAAAATATCGCGAGTTTAATTTTTTAATACGAAATTTTGATTAATAGTTTCCTGAATATATAAGCATTACACACGCATATGTATTTCATGATTTAATTCCCCTTATATTTGAATTTTTTATGTCTCTTAAACCTAAATATCTCAAACTTTACTGGATCATTCATAGAATTATTTTATATATCTTTACATCTTTTATATTTTTGTAATTTTATTTAGAGCATTTGCTTCCATGCGTTTTATGCATTTTTATTTATTTTTTGAACTTTGCATACCGTTTGTTATTTTTTTCTCGAAAAAATAAAGTCCTGACTCTCTAAACCGTACGTATTCTACCCTGTTTCATTGTGAAAATAATAATATGTTAGACTTATTTTTATAAATTTTCAAGATTCATATAGATGGAAAATTTACACTCACGATTAAATCAAAAAAGTATCTGCAAGAATTTTGTGATCATTATTATTAGAAATAATAATGATAGAAAAAAAAAATACGAACGTAAAGTATGGAGAGTTTTATTATATTAAGAAAAACAAAAAGTACAGTATAATTAATACCGACATAAAGAAAAATTAAAACTATATAACAACATATATCTCTTGATCGTTGATGTAAGATAAGTTAAGCACAAGTGTGAAAAATATGAAAGTGAATAAATATAAATAAAGTATGAGGAATGAATTAGTGCGGTATGAAGACCAAGAAGTAAAGGGAAGGACCGAAATTCGGATGGAAAAAAAAGTAAAGGAAAAAATTATTTTTACAAGAGTGAATGCGTTTAAAGCTGATGGATGCACTCAAATTATTTATTAACTCTTAACTCTTGACTTGGGTCGTCGGGCTGAGATAATATATGGTCTATAGAGAGAACTAACCGGCGAATCAGGAATTTAAAATTGCAATAACATTTTTTTAAGTTATGGGAGTTTAAACACGTTTTCATTTATTTTATCATACTCTAGTTCTACTTCTACTTTTTTCTTTTAAAATTACAGCAGGTTATGGGCCCAGTACTATTTCGAAAGCTTTTCAACACGTTAAATTTTGTCTTATTGGATGTTTATCACCTAGTTTACCAAAAATTTCAAGCATTAAGCTCAAAAACAATTGAAAAAAAAAAAAAAATAAGAAAGTGATGAACAAGAGCGTAGCGGGAGTAGCCGAGCGAATCACGATAGTTGGCTATTCTCTACCGGGTGGCCCGAGCCAAACGTCAAAAATAAAATAAAAGCGCCGCTTTGCTCAAACTTACACTGTTGTCCTCGGCAATAATACTATGTGATTAATTTACCGCGAGGTTTAATGCTATCACACAACTCACTAGCTTGCTTTTAGTATTTACTGAACAAACACCCTGCCTACGTGACTTTTCCCACAGAGTACAACGTCTATGATATATACTACATATACGTAAATCATGCGAATGTTCTGATTATGACATATTTAAAACAAATTTCCTCTAATATAACGATGAAACTAAACTAATTGGAACCGCTACAAGCTCAGCACAGATAATGAAATTTATATGTCTTGTCTTGGATGTATAAACGACATTAATAATAATATATTGTTTTTATTTGAAGCAAGTAAATGCCAACTTAATGCCTTATGAACATACACTATCTCGTATAGATGTTAGTTTGGGAAACAGATCTCCTTTAAGTCCAAATTAATTGTTCATGTCAGAAAAGTTTCATTTTTGAGCTACTGCTTTGCTACTGTTGGTCAGGTCATCTGTTATAGACAATCTAGAACGGGCAATAAATTAACAATAGAGATGAGACTTCAGTATTTGCAGACGGACATTTGTCTAAGACTTAAAAAGACAACTTCAAATGTAACAAAAATTCAACTATTGTTTAAAATATATATTTAGACAATTTTTGACTAAAACAATTTTCACAAATTTCAAATGTCAAAAAACAGCTGAATAAAAGAAAGTTAGTCGATAAAGAAGCTCTAAAGCAAGGTACTGCGACAGATCTCGCAATGAAGGTAAATCGCGTTGCGCAAGCCTCGTTTTACTCTGGGTCTCATTGGATTCAAGTCTGGACTCTAGAAAGAACATACAGCAAGTATGAAAGCAGAAGACGAAGAAGCTGCTTCTGGGGACAACGACAAACGACAAACGACGTACGAAGGTAACTTGGGCGGCTGTGTAACCTGTATGTGAAATAACTCGTGTGGGAGTCGCCGTGAGTCAGCCATGGCCAGAAATACACGATGCCTTGCCTACATTCACAATAACAACACTCTTAACGTCACTCGTTCCGAGCAAAGGTACAGCATTATGATTTTCGCAACTCAGACCATCACTCTGCACCATGTCCTCGCAATTGCAATTCTTCATTTTGTTTACATTGCATCTAATATAAGCTCCTCCGAAACCAAATCGACAGAAGGGACAGCAGGTACTACAAACATAGTGCCAATGATAGTATAAGTAATAACAGATATTGTTTAAACGCAGAGGCGTGATAGTCTAACTTGAGCACAAGCTAAAATGAAAGACCACATTAAGACCAAATTAAATATCGTAATGGTCCAGGTGTGGGCGTAAACGCGAGGCTCTACTTGAGATAATGCTCGGTATAGGTGAGATAATTCTACTAATCACAGGTGATCCGTATCTGAGACGTCTAGTGGAGAATTGAGCCCCAATTATTCGCCCATTTCGCAATTAATCTCCAACTGGTAACAGTTTAAGTTTGATACACGCGTGTTAGTTATTACTTTATTACATTTGGCTTTATAGGGTCTGAATTTGAGTCTGGATCTGAGTTGCATTGCATCGAAACTGGTAATGGTTTTATTTAAGATAATCCCGGATGAGTCATGCTCATACCTGGTACACCGTTCGCTAAACGAATGGGTGACGTTATTCAGCCCAATTATCTCTGGGTCATGGTATGCTCTCCTATTGCGTCAGATCGCGATTGCGCTTTTCGAGGAGTGAGGTTGTTGTTGCGTTTATTTTATTATACGCGTTTAATAAATAAACGCATAACTGGTAACGAAGATTTTTTTTTTTTTTTTTTTTATGGCTCGCCGACTATCATATCAGGCGTTATATCGCTTGTCATATAATGAGGGTCATTATTTACTTGGCGATGGTGATGTTGTTATTACAGCGCGAGTTTACTAATAAGAGGTATTATATATTGTATGTCTGATGTTCGAGGAGAATTTTATAGAACAACAAGTATATGATGGGGAGACAATCGGAGAAACGCCGTTAGGTCGTGTTAACGCGAAATGAGTGATAGGACGTGTAGGACGAATCCGAAATGACGGCGATGTATAGCGTTTACTAAGATTATACTTTTGTCAACATGATTGGGATACCAGGAGAGCCAGACAAGGGACGTAAGAGAGGAGAGGTGTTAGAGAGTTTCGAAATAGCAGTAGGTGGATCATTATAGAATAATGTGATGTGATGTTGTGGTTCTGAGTAAACAAGAGCGAGTACTGGGAAATTGAAAATAGTGAAAAAATTATTCAACTGTGAATTGTTTCGAAATAAATAAAATTTTAAATATATAATTTATCGGAAAAGTAGTGTTAAATTACCGTAAAATTTACCAAAATAAAATCAGTTATGGTTCAGAATTTTGATTGTCTATTAAATTTATAGGACAAAGATATAAATCCAGAAAGCAAAGATTTATCTTCCCAGTTGTTGTTTTACGAAATGCTACGAAACGAGGTATATTGTAAACGAGAGATATTATGCTGGGTTATTATTGCGAAACGGTAAACGTCTCAATGCGATCATAAAATGTGCCAGTGAACTCGATTTCAATATTTCAAATTTCCAATTATCAGACATCTTAACTAGGAGCACGAAGGTGTTGCCGTACCTATTTATCCATCTACCTAATTCGCACCATTTGACCATTTACTACTCAATCTAATGAAAATAAAAATAAAAACAGTAATTTATAGCCTATATACCTCTCCTACATCTTATTAAAACAAACACCTTTGATTTACTAGCATCGCTGATTAACAGATTAATAATAAAATTCTTTACCGACATCTAAATCATGCGGGATGCTCACGCTTCTATTCGCAATTTACGCAGCTCATCGCTACGTGTCTCTCGGTAGCAATGTTAATGCATAACATCATAATCATAATATACATTACATACATCTTCCACACATGCACTCGGGTCATTACTGCCCATGTCTATTCCACAAATTTAAGGGTGTGTACAAACGTGATGCACTTTCTATACAATATATAATGTAATACTTCAATATATATTATATTATTTACGCGCGGGTGTGGCTCGAAAAGCTATCATAAATTTGTTTTTTTCATTTTTCAAATCTTTTTACAGAATTAGAAATTTTTGATTCAATTTTTCTAAATAAAAAATTGAAAAAAAAAAAAAAAAAAAAAAGATTTTAACGCGAATTCTAATTCAATTATTTTTTTTTTTTATTCACAATCCGCAACCCTGAGCCAGATTATTTTCCAAGTAGAGACGCGAGACACACTTATATAGAATAATGTTACAACTTTGGAAATAATTATAATGACATTTAAAATATTTAAAATAAAATAAATAAAACGGTAAACCCATTAGTGTCTTTCCGGCTTACTTGTTGTCAAAAAATTCAATTAAACTCTTAATGCCTTAAATTCTGGCTGGTAAAGTGCCTTAATAAAATTGTCACGCGCTAACGTTTAATCGTTAATCGGATACTTAAAGTTATATTATATTATATTATATATCCATTTGGTTCGTACTTATTGTTAATCACTGTCCAGTGAAAGATGTCTCATTTTATTATCATCAAATGTAATCGGCAATAATTCCCCCAACAATATTATATTATATTAATACACTGAGACTATTATAATTATTTATTTATTTATTTATTAATGATCGCCGTCTCGTGATTCTTAGTGGAACAGTGACAGTGACACTGAGCCGTTAGGAAGACCGAAAAGAACTCAGCGAGCCGGAATATCACTCATTTACCATTTAAGACCCACTAACACGAGGGATTTGTGATAATCTTCGATGGGAACAACTATAATGAGATTTGAAAGAGATTATTAAATATTTCATTCAATTGATTAACTTGCGATTAACATGACAGGAGGAGTGTTACTTATCGTTGTAATTCATAATAACTTAAAGTGTATTATTTGAACTCGTGAAAAGCGGCAGTTATTAAATAGATTTTTGAGTGAAATATCTTGAAAATTGTACAGTTGAAAAATTCCAAAGATTAATCATTGAAATTTAAAAAATGTCCTACGCTTATAAATTTATTGATGATATAAAATCCATCAGATAGGAAATGTCTAGAACAAATAAAAGATTCGATCGATATAACTATGTTTTATTTATATTATTATTTTTAGTTATAATTGGAACGAAAAATGGGACTGAGTTCAATCTAGTTGACTAGTTTTAAAAACGCATAAATTAATTTTAGAGGAGGAAGTGGAATAAAAAATACAAAATCGTAGATGGAGATAGTTAATACCCTCGTCAGAGCGGGCCATGAAAGAGATAATCTCTCTCAATTTTTTGGTTTCTCCAGTGTATTAAAAGATGTAGTCATAAGATGAAAATAAACTATTACAAATAGTAACTATATCTAAATAGTTTTGTTTTGTTTAGCTCTATTTTGTTGTAAATCTTTTTCAAAGTAGTAATTTATAGAGAGAGAGAGAGAGAGAGAGAGAGAGAGAGAGAGAGAGAGAGAGAGAGAGAGAGAGAGAGAGAGAGAGAGAGAGAGAGAGTAGTAATTTATAGAGAGAGAGAGAGAGAGAGAGAGAACTAAAAATAGAGATAAAAATAATAAATGTGATGAAAATGGTTGCCCTTTCACCCCATTTAGTATAAATGAAAAAAAGAAATGTTAAAATAAAGGCAAAGCGCCAAACGTATCGTTAATTTATTGTAATAAATTCAGTAATAAAAAAAAGCATGAGATTGTTCTTGTGACCTCTTTGAAATGGTTGAAATGTTGATAGACAGTGAGTGAGTAAAAGATATAATTTGCAGGTTTCGTAGAGTTGTAAGATTATCACACGTTTAAGTCCGTGATTCCTAATCAAGGTGTCTCGAGGACAACGAAAAGAAGTTTTCCAAGCACCGGAGGCGAGATCATTAGGCCTTCGCGGCGGCAACGGCGATTTAACTGACACGTTTGATCGTAAACGGACAAGAGATCGTCGCAATCTTAGCTCCGTTAACGTTCATCGATGCAGTTGGAATCGCGATCCGTGATCCGGTTCTCGGTATATCGATTCTCGTGTTATATACTCTCGGTTGTACTTGTACGAAAGCACCGAGATCCTTTTCGGCGATCGGCTTTATCGCTAACAAAATACTAAAGAGAAACTCTAACTCTAAATAACACTGATCATCGTTTATTCCCTATTACCTACTGCCTACTACCTACTCTCTTTATTATATTTACTATATTTTACCCGCAAATAACTTCCATAATGGAAATAATTATACGACCAGTGGCATTAAATACTATTTTGTTGTGATTAAGGGCCACTTACTTTTTATTGCCTTTAGTTTCTAGTGGTTACAATTTATTTTAAATTATTCAACTTTTAATGGAAAATTTTTAACAAATGTTTTTCCTCCTTCTCTCAGCATGCCTAGTAACGAAACCTCAAAATTCTAGATTAAATTTTCATTTAAAAAAAAAAAAAAAAAAAAAAAAAAAAAAAAGTTAAGTGCATATTTGGCAAGTTAAACTATTACAATTAAAATGTTGGCTTAATTTCAACAAAATTTAAACCGATAACTGACATTGTAGTAAATGCAAAATAAACTAAACTATTATAGTCCAAAGAAAACAATTTAGCAGTGAGAATATATTGTAGGAAATATTTTATATCGCGGAATGTTTTAATTAACAACACGAAATAAATATCTGTATGATTTAGAGGACAATCACGGAACAATTGTAAACAATGTTAGAAATTGAAAGCCTGTGAGATAACATGTGGCGAGCCGGGTGGGCACAACTGTCAAGCGATAAGTCTGGAGAGTAGTGTAAAAGTAAATAGTAAATATGTTTGTCTTTCATTCGCATTGCTGTATTGGAGTATTAATAGTATTAATGTAAGTAGAGGCCAATTTTCACCTGGCACGCAAGCTCATAAACTCGTAAGCTGTTATATTATGTACAAAGTTTACAAAGTGCCGGACTACTGAATAACACCCAACAGTGTTATTCAGTGCATCAGTGCCGAGGACGAGAAGATCTGCTCAAGAGAGGACTAATAAGTCGGCCAGCATGACGAAGACAGACAGGTGCAAGAGCTGTCGCGCCATCCACTAAATTACTATAGAATAGAAATGACCAGTACGTGGATTTATAGAGGTAATATCCTCGTAAAAGACTTGTAATTTGTTGAATATTTTTGACTTTACTCTTAATCATTTATACTCTTTACTAATTTACAACCACACCTACAGTCGACACTTTAAACAATCTGTTTACTTTTACGCATCTTATTAATAGATTCATTTCATATACGTTTATTATAGTTCAATTAATAATGTAAGTTGATAAATTTTATAATAAAAAATCATGCTACCATCAATTTCTTTTTATCTATCTATAATCTCAAAAATTTTTAAAATTCCAACGCAATTTTTGTTAAAATCCCATAAATTAATTTCCAAAAATCGTCAAACTTTCTCCAACAGAGCACCGAAGTACTTTTTAAGTTAAGAAACCTGTTACGAAACATCAGCTACTATACCCAAAAGAAAAGACCTCGAAAACATACGAAAAGTGACATTTGTCGCGTCTAACAGTTTTTTGATTCTCGGGAACTCCACGGCTTGCACCTCCTCCAACTAATAAATACCGAAGATTCAAGAAAAGAGAAAATTGAAGGAGAATTTTGATCAGGATTTTCTCAGCCCGTTCGCGACATTCTGACATTAAAAGTATTTGTTGAGAAAAAGCCCGGCGTTGAAGATGAGGAGGCAGGAGCCGGTGCTGTCGAATGCCCCAGTATTGGGTGTATGATAAAAAGGTCGTAGCATTGCCGACACGTGCTTTCATTGCTCTTGGACCACACACGTGGTAAGCCTGCGTGCGACTGCAAACAGTTAAACAGACAAGACGACAAACCGAAATATAATACGAGATGGTGAATTCCTTTAACAATCTCTCTCCTTTTTGCTCATTCCTTGTTTCTGTCTTTTGTCTTTTTCTCTCTTCACCGTGTACGTTCACTTGGATGCCTTTTTTATCCTTAGCCCCTTTGGTACCGATGATGATGCCTCTCGATAACGTTCCTTTCCTCCTCTACCCCTCAAACGTTAAATTCAAACTAAATAAAATTAATACAATCGAGCCTCCAGAGACCGAGGACTTATAATCGGTCTCGTATCTTGTATTAGACTTCTATCCTATCATCATCAATCCAATGACAATCCTCAGCGAGTCGTCGAGGATGATATATTAATTAAAACAATTTTTATCGCTCAAGATACTCGACATTTTTTTTAGGACATTCCCCGCGAGTTCTCAATGCTAATCAACCTGATACCGAGTATAAGTTTTGTTAGAGTATGAGGGTGTAATTCGTGTCTGAAAGCGACTTGAATGCGACTAAAAAACCACCAGTTAAGGCTACGTGTTGTGTAGATCGAGATATCGAGCGTCAACTTATTTGTTATTTTTAAGTTATGATAAATAAACAATAATTTGGTATTGTTTGTTGCATGTCGCATCAAAAATTAGTATCTTGGTTTTGTTAACTGATGGTCCTTTTGGCCCTTTCGCACTTGTTGGCATTCCTGTCGCGATTATTATTTATGGAATCAGTTCCTGATCCCTTGAAAAATTAAAAAATGAAGGAATTGAAATATAAATTTAACAATAAGTGTTTAGTTAAATGAAACCTTGTCCGAATTCCTTCGGTCTCTTATAATTATCAAAAGTCACGGACACAACTCAACAGCGATTAATAACACAAATAATATTTGCTCTTTTATTGGGCTTTAGATTGCTACGGTAGATAAAAAATATGAAAAGCGGCTACACTGCCAGTTCGATGGTAATTTATATCAGGCTTAGCAGCAAGGCGGCTTGAAGCTTGATGCTTGATGCTTGATGTTAATGTTAATGTTAATGTTATTCGAGGTGGTAGCCAAAAGTCAAAAGCTAAGAGTACTGTTTAGTTATTATACCGCGGGAATTGTGTGCCAGATACCATTTCTACTGTCAGCGTTAAATAAATACATACACAGGCAAAATTTAAATTATTTTACTTTTATTACTTTGCTAAAAATAATTTAAATACTTTTTCAACTCGTAATTATTTCATTAATAAATAAAATGTCGTGGATAAATAAAATACGACTCAGCACTCAACACACCAGGTGAGAAAATGAAGTCTACCGGATAATGGAATTCCATAGCGCTGGTATCTACTAGTCTGATATAAAAAGCACCGCAATTATCACTAAATCTCCGATATAAATCTTCAGAAGATCAATATCAGCATCAGCAATCAGCGGATCGGTAAGATCGGTAAGATCGAGCCCGCGTTACTCACATTAGTGTTTATAAAATAAAATATAAAATTCTACGAGTATCTGAGCGTAAGATAGGAGTTTAAATCACGCGGAAGTTTATACTCAGGACATTTGTTAGAAATCGTGACGTAAAATATATATGCGTCTTAAGTTTAAAGCTATTCCTAAGCTTCCAGAGGTCACAGGACTCGGGATTCATTTTTGCTGGATACACAATTACATCATTTTGAAATTTTAATTCTGTTTATAATGTAGCTTGTAGTTATTTTACAGTTTAACGTCAACAGAAATAATTCTGGTAAAGCCCGTTAAAAAAATTCTCAGTACCCTTTACGCTATTTTAAAATAGTATTGTTTTATGCATTTAACCTTGACCATTGCTCGATTTTTTATACTTTTGACAATAAAATATAAATAGAGTTAATAAAATACTCATGGAAATTTTAAACAGCTACCTCTACACTGCAATTTTTTAATTTATTGTTCATTCAAAAATAGTTTTTAGTAATTTAATGTTTAATATTTTTTTTTAATTTTAAATTTGTTTTTTATAAAATAATAAAAATTGATTTTTTCAATGAATTATTAAAAAAAAAACTATTTTAACGATAACATTAAAATTAAAAAACATTTGTAATTTTTTTTTCTTCAAATAAATTGTACCGAAAAAAATAAAAGATAATAAAAATTTTTTTCAAATGAATTTCACGTTGTTATTTAATTATTAAAAATTGACGGCTGTCATCACCTAAAAAATTAAATCTCCTTGATAAAAATTAATCAGTGAATGAAACTAAATTGAACAAGTTAGCTTAATAAAAGAAATAGATAGTAAACAAATGAATGGTAAGTAAACACTCGTGTGACCTCTAGCTGAAAGAATGAGAGTCTTTAGTAAATATAATAATGGTTATTGACCGACAGAGAGTGTGTGGGTGGTCAAGATTAATTTTCTCCAAACGTAATAAACACCAATAAAAAATATTTACTTAGCGTAATAATTTATTACAACATGGTATTTACCTTTGCTCAGTCAACGGCCGTTATTATCCAGCATACTCGTTCAATCATCAGACCAGATAAACGATAAACGTCTATCTAAATGTCACAGTTTATCGACGTTAATCCTTAGCCTCCGACAATAATACCCAACAACTGAAATTAATAAACCCGACGTGACAATCCAATTGGTCGTATTTTTTGACAGCGAGCGAAACTTATCCGCTGGAATGGACTTCCTCGGAGGCTGTTTTTATTGGAAAAACCAAAAAAACTGAGTGAAAAATGAATTTTTATGCATGTGTTTTCCACTCGTAATTTTTACCAAGTTCCAATAGAGTTTTAGCGCTTACCTATTTTACGAGCGCGGTACTCAGCATGATGATCACAATCGGACACTGTTAACTCGTGTTCAAGGCACTACACTCATAAAAAACTTTTATTTTTAATCACTTGTCACTAATTAAAATTCTTACTCTGGCAGCCATCTTGCCGACAAGCATGCTGCGCGGAATATATAAGAGTCCGCGCACGCGCCCATCTTTCGTCCCGACTAAGACCGAAGTTTACGCGCCGTTTTTCAGAATTCGAATTTTCTAATCATTTTTATTATTAAAAAATTGTAAATTTCATTATTAAAAATAAAAATGACATAAATTATAACTATTATTACTATTATTGGCATTTAAACTTTATTTTTGATTTAATTTCATTTTTTTTCAAGCTTTTTTTTGTAGTTTAAAAAAAATTAGACAATATTTAAATTTTAGATTTCTCTCTACAGCGTATCGGTAAGTTAAATTTCATTTTTATCGTACTTTTTATCCACGCAAGATGGCGAAGTGATCGCAAATTATAGCCTAGAAATATACACTCAAGATTGTTACCAAAATTTTTCAGAAAAATAATAAAAATTCCATATTGAGTTTATAAATAAAAAAAAAAAAAAAAAAAACAAAAACAAACAAAAATGCTTATTCCGGAAAAAGTAGTTAAAGGTAACAAAAACTCAAATTACACCCTAACAATAATTATCAAAAGACAATTTTTTTAATTTTGTGATGTTATGAAACTAAACATGGCAGATAAATTTTATTTTTATAAGAAAAATAATGTTTAACATTTATAATTATAAAAAATGTTTGTATTGTTAAAAATAAATTAATTTGGGTGAATAAAAAAATTTTCTGCTATTTTTAGGATCATAAGTGTGACTACTAAATTTTTTTTTGTTGAATTTGGAGTAAATGTAAACCAAGTATTAAGTAAGATATATTTTAACTGTTGACATTTTTTACAGTGGGTACCACTTGGGACAGAGTTAAAGTTTATTATAATCGGCATCCCGTAATTTGTGGGTACGCAGCACTATCTTCGGCTATTTTCTGTGTAGTGCTGTACAATCAATATCATGTTGATAAGCGAATGCAATGTGTTGCTAAATACCGCAGAATTTACACTGGTACGTAGACAAAAATGATGGACGTTTACTTTAAAATGATTGATACTAAAAATAGCAGACTTTTTAAAGCTTTTAGATTTTTTAATAAATTTTTGCTGAAAATTTATATGAACTGATATTTTTTCTAGTTTTGAGACCGGATGACCCGCAAACTGCAATGATCAAAACAAAACGCATTGGACTGGATTATTAAATTATGCAGCTAATCGTTGAAAATCTTTAATAGTATATTAATTAATATTACACTTTTAGTATGATAAATTAATCGGAACAATAGATATTTATTCAATTAAAATTTATTATCAGTAATGTAAATATCAATAATTTCAATTTAAATAAATAATTCAGTCTTAAGTAATATCTATCTAATTTTTTTAATTAATTCTTGTTTTTAATATGGAATTTTTAATATTCTATGACAATTATTCAAATCATCACACGATTTTATTTTGGAAAATTGAGAGAAGTAATTAAAATTTCAAAGTTTAACTCATACTTAAAATTTTAGTATCAAATTACTTATTATTATTACTATTATTATTATTATCTCCACAATTAATGTTGATGATTAAATCGTCACAACAAAATTGTGACAGAAAACGTCAAAAAACACTCAAATAATCATAGCAAAATAAACATCCATCGATTTTAGATTTAAATACCGCAATAATAATAATAATAATAATAATAATAATAATAATAATAATTTTTGGATAATAAATAACGTGTTCTTAATCATGTCATTTTGATTATTTAGTAAATTTTAATCCAATTTTACCCGTAATATATCAATTAATAATTTCACTCACATTTTACTCACATGCTGCTTTCTATTTTCAGAGTAAATGACACGTAAATTCATTTTAATTTCATGATTCACTTTTAAGTTATTAACTTATTTTTTTATAATTTCAATTGATATAACTTTATGAACTCTAAAAGGTAGATACTGTAAATTTGAATTTTATTGTTGTATTATTTGACTTATATTACTAATCGCCGTAGTACATCACGGAGGAATATGTGTCGACCGCTCGCGCGCCGCCATCATTGAGTCACTCATAAAGCAAGCTGCAGGTGGCTCTACAGGTCGGACATATTTCAACTTGCAGAACGAAAGCTTGAAATTTAAAATTTTAGTTAGTGCATTTTGATTCTTTTTTTAAAAAACTTTTACTTAGTTATAACCGATGAATGTCTATTTAAGTAATAGAGTCTTAAAATAGTCAAACATATTGTCTCCTTATTTAAGTGAGGCCCTGGATCTATTTCCAGTAAAGTACTAAAAAATTATTTTAGTCAGACGTAACTTTGTTTTGTATAATTAATTTCCTTAAAAATTTTAAATCGAATATTCATTTATTTATTCATTCATTTTCAGAATGAGTGATGATTTAGCTTGAGGCAAAAGGAGTATAGAAAATAATTGAAAAAAAAAAAAAAAAAAAAAAACAATAATTTTCAATGAAAAATTTAGTCTCTTATTTATTTATAACTTATTATTTAATTTAAGTAGTATAACAATGATTTGGTCAGACAATAAAAATTTTAGCAAGGCCCGGGTGCTATCATTAACTAAATAGTAGAGTTATAATTTAGTCAGACCGAATGTCTACGTATAATAAATCTTTTTAGGGACTTTTTTTCGGATATTTCTTTATTAATTCATATTTATTAGCAACAAATAATAATTTACCTTAAAATAAAAGGATGCAAGAGAATAATTGAGAAGAAAAATTAATTTTTACTCAAAAATTAGCCAATTTATTTATCACTTAAATTTATTTAAAGCAAACCTGGTGTGAAAACAATTTAGTTAGACCGAAAGAATATTCAAAAAACATCACCCGGATGTTATTCTCTAATAAGTCGTTATAAATTTTAGTCAGACGCGGATCGATTTAATTTAAGTTCGTGAACGGTCGACTTTTTTTTTAGTTTTTTATTTTCTAATTTTTGTCTATAATTTTCAATTTTTTTTTTTTTTTTAATTGAATTCAACTAATAGTTATTGAATAAATAAGATATAATTACCGTATATGGTCCTTGAAATTGCCGCAGGAAATTGAAGAATGCTTTCTTAAATCTAATTATAATCTACTTACAAACTAATTAATACTAAAGGGAAAAGGTTCAGATAAATGATAAGCCAGAATTTAATTCTTTAGGGCGAAAAAATTCGCTTTATTGAATTAAGAAAAAAAAAATACGCGACTGGGGAACGGGACTGTGCGCATTCACCTACAATTAATATCGTTAACCGGTAACGATATTAATTGTACCGGCCATCGTTTGGCTTGATAACGCCAAACTTTTGGGAAACCCCAGGGAAACCCGGCCAACACAGCTTGTATGATCTGAACCACCTTTCTAAAGGGGCTCGATCATACCACACATCATACATTATACACCATAATGCACGTAACAACAATGGTTTACACACTCATACATGCATACAATTTACAATTTAATAGATTCTGAATTATTATTTTTATTACTCCTGATATTACTGGAGACTGGGATGAATATCTTATTAGCATGATTGGAAAAATTACTCGAGACATTATTAGAGACAGTGGTTAATATACAGGAAATCTAGGACAGAAAGAAAACGATTAAAAATATTCTAAGCAAATTAATATAGGAATGCTAAAATAAAAAATGAAAATAAACATTATTATTATTATTGTTATGGAGGGTAAAGAAATATCGGAGAGCTGAAATAAAAATATGGATAAATGTAATTATTATAATGGGGAATAAATATAGATGGGGATGCTGAAATAAAAAAGTCTAAAAAAGAATTATTATTATTATTATTATTGGGGCTAATTAAATATGGGGTGGCTGAAATAAAAAATATAAATAAAAATTATTATTATTATTGTTATTATTATTATGGGGGATGAATATATATCGTGATATATATGGGGGTGCTGAAATAAAAGACAAATTAATATTATTATTATAATGGCCAATCAATAAATATGGGGATGCTGTAATAAAAATATAAATTAAAGTTATTATTATTATTTGGGGGTAAATAAATATGGGGGAGCTGAAATAAAAATATAGATAAAAATTATTACTATTATTTGGGGGTAAAGAAATATCGGAGAGCTGAAATAAAAATATGGATAAATGTTATTATTATAATGGTGAATAAATATATATGGGGATGCTGAAATAAAAAAATCTAAAAAAGAATTATTATTATTATCATTATTATTATTATTATTATTATTATTATTATCATTATCATTATTATTATTATGGGGGATGAATATATATCGTGATATATATGGGGGTGCTGAAATAAAAGACATAAATTAATATTATTATTATTATAATGGGCAATCAATAAATATATGGGGATGCTGTAATAAAAATATAGATAAAAATTATTATTATTATTATTATTATTATTATTATTATTATTATTATTATTATTATTTGGGGGTAAATAAATATCGGGGAGCTGAAATAAAAAATCTAAAAAAAAATTATTATTATTATTTTTATTATTATTCAGGGATATATAAATATGGGGGCGCTAAAATAAAAATTATTATTATTATTATTTAGGGGTATATAAATATGGGGGCGCTGAAATGAAAATATAAATAAAAAATATTATTATTATTATTATTTAGGGGTATATAATTATGGGAGCGCTGGAATAAGAAATATAAATAAGTATTAAAATTATTGGGGCAAAATAAATCTAGGGGTGAGTAAATAATGAGGCGATAGAATAAGAATGGTAATAAAAAAAACCTGATTAATACTCTTCTGTTGTCGTTCGTTGAATATGGCTGCATGGTTCGTTTCACTGGTCCTCCTTGTCCTGGAATCCTTTGTCCTTGGCTTCGTCTTTTAGTCCCTTGGCTGAATCTTCACGTTTTTATCTTTGGTCCTTGGTCCTTGATCCTTGATCCTCCATCTGGACACACAATAATCAATCACTGATAAGTATCTTCTTGTAATCACTTTAAACACTATTCGAGTAATCCTTACTTTTTGGTTCTTGATTGGATTATTAAATCCTGGTCCTTGGCTGCATCCTTCAATCCTTGGTTCCTTGGTTGACTTCCTGTAAAAATAAAAAAAAAAATAATTAACACTTAAAAAAAAATAATTAACAGCCCCCTTTTTATACCCTCTCGATTTTCAATTGACTATTCATTTGTAAATATTTCTAAAACGAAAAGAAATCAATCAGTTCGAAGCTTACTGATGTTTTGAGCATTGGGCCACCGATTGGTCGACTAATCAACCCCTAATCTTACCCCAGAGTTCGTATTTAACCCCACCGTTTGGATGTTCAATGACTAAGACGTGACAATGGATTGCCGACCTTACAAAATGACTGCCAGGCCATTTTGTGGGCTATCAAACCTGTTGATTAGCGGATCGCCGAATCGATAATCACGTCGAGAATCATTTAAAGATCCTCACAGCAGGATAACTCACACTATGTATCCAGGGTAAAAAGGAGCTGACGTCGAACCGCCCGGAGGGTTACGCTCGTATATCAGACTTTATCGAGTTTAATTGATTCGAAACGGATGCGAACTATAATTAAAAACCTCGCGGTAATTATCGGTATCAATGGATGATATTGATGATGAATGCCAAATTGATTCGCAACACAAAAAAAAATTACAAAAATGACAGCAAAGGCAACGAATCGAAAGCAAAAAGTAGTTTCAAATACTTTTGCGATTCGATTGTATGTGCCTACGCGCGCGTGACTCTACTTAATTTATTTATCAACGAATTAAATTGTAAAAAAAAACTATTACAACCGGTCTATTGAAGTATGAGTAAGGGGTGGTTTTTGTCGTCAGTTGGCTCTCACGACAGGAAAGGGTAAAAAGAAAAGAAGTGACGCTAGTAGGCACGGTCAGTTCTCGTTAAAAAAAATGACTACTTTATTATTTATTTAATCAAAAAAAAAAAAAGGGGGGGGGTAAGGGTGAGTGTGTGTGTGTGTGTGTGTGTGTGTGTGTGAAAGAGTGTGTGATAAGATAGAGGGGAGACCGAAAGACCGCGAGAGAAATAACACGAATCGCGAACCGCGAAATCAGCTCGATGGTATACTACTTATTATCATTGTATTAAAAAAAAAATCTAATCGCGAGGCAAAACGGGCTAGTTAGCAACTAAATTATTCTACTTTTTATTTATTATTATTATTATTATTTAATTTAAAAAATGCCGTTCGATAAATTTTAAGACTTGGAAACCAAAAGAATTGATCAAAGAAAATTAAAAAGGGATTAAAGAGTCACCCAGATTGCGCCCGGGCACTCAAGGGGTGAACATATTTAATCCCTAATGAATTCCCAATGATCAGAGTTAATTTGCTTTCCCGGGAAGATCTTATATGCCTGATGATGTTGCGCACCATCATCAAGCAACGATACTTCGCGCCTTGTAAAAATCTACCGAGACGACTGACTCTACGCTTTATAACTGCCCGTTGAATTATTTATTATTTATTAGTACGGAAAAAAAACCACCGAACTAATTTGAAACCCAATTATAAATACGACGAGACGACGCGAGAATCTAATATAAGCAAACGAACGGAGAACGGTAAGAAAACTCTGCTCCCCAAAAGAGTTGAAAGAAACTCTTTTAAGAAGAGCCGGAAGTGTGTTTGAGTGTGTGTGAGTGTGCGTGAGAGGGTTGAAGCTAAATTTAATTTAAAACAATAACTTCTCGACTTTTGAAAATCTGAGATTATTAGCGGGAAGTTAAAAAAATGACTACAATTATAATAGAAACTGACCGAGAATCAAATTGAATAAGACAGATAGAAAGATGAGTAAGCAGGGTTAAGGTAAAGTGTGTGTGTGTGTGTGTATGTGTAAATGTGTCTGAATTTAATTTAAATTAACAAGATAACAACACTAAATTTAATTTTAAAATTAACTAATAGCAATAACAAACAATGAAAACGCGAATCAATTTGGCAACGTGATGAAATGTTTAATGAAGACACCGATAACTAACGCGAGTATGAATCTACTCTAAAATTTTTTTCAACACTGATTACTTTATTGAAAACTATTAAACGACACTAGTATGCGTGAAAACTCGAACCGCGAGATAAAAAATGAACAGAGAGGGTAAAATGGACGACTGGCAAAGTTTACAGAATCATTGCTCGATGTGCACCCTTGGCCGGCCATCCGGGACTATGTTCCGCCAAGTAACTGCCCCTCGGTATATCAACTTTTCAGGTACCCCCACTCCTATCCCCACTCTTACCCCCACCCTAGTGTCCCTTACGTGACTTTTTTAGGGTTGATAATTTTTTTGATTTTTATGATTATTTTATTATTTTTATAGGTCAAACGCGACTAATTCGCGATCGCGAGTATTTTTTAGAACAAAACTATACCGCAACGCATTCATTCATATACTTTTTTAAGTATAAAAAACTTAATTATAAATGAAAATTGGAAAATTAAAATTACAACACGTGGTTATTTATTAAAAATAATATTTTATTTAAAATATTATTTATCATACAATCGTTCCATAAAATTTATTCACTTAAATATCTAATCACTAATCATCTATTATTTTTTTAAAGAATCAAAATGCACTAACTGAAATTTTTAATTTCAAGTTTTCGTTCCGCGCGTTGACATCTGACATCATCTGACCGACCTCTAGAGCCACCTGCAGCTTGTTTTTGTAAGTGACACAATGATGGCGGCGCACGGTGGACGTCCTCATGTCACATTCTGTAGTTCATCGCGCGAATGATAAACAATATTTATTATACACGTGTTATTTTTATTAATAAATAATTTTTATTCCTGAAGCATCACCATATCTTATTGTACATTTGTGTAGATAAATATATAATATACGTAAGTAAAAATCATAATAACAAAGCATCAGTGATGTTAACTGTTAATTTAATTGTTTGTAATATATTTAAAATTTATTGTTTCTATAAAATTACAAAGAAAATTCTAATGTGTGTCATTAATTTTACTCAAATAAATTTCTATTGTTTCATCATAATTTTTTTTTTTTAATTTTTTCAGGCACTCGGCATTTTTTTTCATCGCTATTGCTGTCATAATATTTTCACGAGCACCTACCAATTGCTTAGATCATATAAAACAAGAGTGGTCACGTGATAGTGTTTTACACGATTGATTCTTGACAAATTTAATAATAATAAGCATTCTTTTAAAATTGTAAGGATATAGGTAACATTATTTATTACATTAAAAGTACACACATGTTTTATTTTTGAAATAATTATTTATTTATTTTCATTTTCAGATTTGTAAATGATCAACTGTTAATTGTTGATAAGGAAGCAGTTACAACAGAGAAAAATAGCATGATCAATGACTTCATATTATATTGATACTTTAGTATTTTAATTACAATTATCTATGGAAGGAATATTTTTTCTTCGGGTATATTATTTAAAATGAAGTAATAATATTGAGTGCGTTGAAATTCATAAAAAGTTTTAATATCCGAGCGAATGTAGTAGACACTTTTTATTAATCAGCATCAAAGAGGTAAATAAATTGACCTCGTTGTAGATAGTTTGAAAATTCAAATAAGTTTATAATATATGAACAAAATTTTTTATTGTGAAAATGAATCACAGAGATTATTTATTCGCCAGAGTTTAACTTCTTTAAATACTCGATAATATTTACGTAGAGAAATTTAAATATGAATATCATAAATTTAACAAATATCACTGACCCAATTCCGTTGATTTAATTTTGTATAATTTTTGAAAATGATTGAAACAAGTTGAAGTTCTTTAACAGCAGAGCGAACTTGTAACTCGTTATAACTTCTGAGAAAGTTGCGAGTCATCGAAATTTAAACATTTTTCTAACTTTAAACGATACAAATTTTTTCTTTTGTATTGTTAGCAACAATTTATATTAGTTGAAGGATTTATCATCATTAAAAATTAACTATAACATTTTTTTTAATGTTGAATAAGCACGAGTCTTTTAAAAATTTATAATTTTTATTATAATTGACTAGCTTATAAATCATTTTAAACTGATTTATCAATAAGTAAACCATAATTAATGTAATAAAAATGGCAATACCGCTTTTAAAATCACGTATCTCTAGATTTAATCGGTAAGTGACAAATTATCCCAATTATTATAGATCAGTAGTCTATTGTTAATTGATCGAGTGTATATATATATATATATATATATATATATATTTATCGAAAGCTCCATTGCAGGAACAAAACTGACCAACTGATGAATATTGGTATATCAAACGTGATGCTGCAAATTCAAGCTGCTGGTCAGGTCTCTTGCTGGATTGTCGTCTGTTGGTATTTCATCGCCGGGTGAGTCAGAATTTATCTTTAATATTTTATTAAGTATTGCATTTAGGGTCTTATTAGTTTGAGCTGATATTTTTATTTAAGATGATCAGGTTCCGGTTAGTTGGCTTAGAGAAAAAATTATTAAATCTTCTGAAAATTTTTAGCAATCTAGATAATTTATGACAAAGAGTCATTCTAAAGTTTTATCAAGTGTACAGTTAGCTATTCAAGAAAAAACATTTTTTTTTTTTAAGTTTTAAAAGAATGGTAGGATATTTTAAAATTCTAACTAGCGGTCTTATCATCTTAAATTATAAATTTTATTAAGATACTGAAATTATAAGATCACAAAGAGTTGATTAAAAAATTCCGTGGTGTTTTTTTAAAAAAATAGTTTTGTCAAAATTCTTTTCTATGCTACCAAAACATATCATCAACATTGTTTTGATAAAAACGAAAAAAGATAAAGATTTTTGTAAAATAACTAAATGAAAAATGAAGTAACACCTGAGGGTTGTTGAGCGCTGATAAGGGCCGGGTTTTCTAACAGCATAAATATGTTCCACTCGAGAAAATATCTCTTGACGCGTACGTACTTGTCCTACACTAAGTATATACATCTATACGATCGATTCCCGGTATCCATATAATACTATACTATTATATATACTGAAGGTATAGCATATAATAGCTATAACGTAACATTTGAGTCTTTTATATTCACTCGGGGGAGTCTATGCTCCACCCTCAACTTCTATCCCACTCAGAGAACATAACAGGAGAAAACGAACTTTTTAACGAGCAAAGAAGTTATCGAGGAACAGTAGTGAGAGCGTCCAATCGTGAAAACCGCTTTGCTTCACTTTCTCAAAGTAGCCTGACAATCCTATCTCCGATCTCTATCGAATTAAACTTATAATGTTTTTATTTTTTTACTTTATGCCAGTTTGTTCTTCGACAAACTAAACATACAAATGTCTTTCCGATATGCATCGACGACTTTTACAAATCGGGAGGTGTTACGAGCGCTAAAAAAATTCACCAAAGTCAGCAAGAAAAGTGTGGAATCATTATTTGAAAATTTTATCAAACAGCTGCGAGGCTTTACTTTTTCGGATAATGTATGTGTAATGTCTTTTATACATACAAGTACAGTTTCAGTATAGATGTATTGATTTAGCAGGCAACAGAAGATGATACCGCTATTTTTTTTTTTCTAAATGAAAATTAAATTTTTTATTCAAAAAGTTAATTCAATTATCTTTTTAATGCATTATTCGCAGAGCAGTAAATTACAAACCAACAGACATTTCAAAAAAAAATGAATATAATATAATATTTCCTCGAGGAATACAATAAATGTGTCTTATCTCCACACCATGAAATTATCATGACAAACACAGCTCCATCATTATAATATAAATTATTCTTATCTTCTACTCAAACATTAATAATTTATTAAAATTAACCTTGTAAAATAATGAAATGATAATTTATTTAAGTCCATACGTGATAATTTAAAATTTTAACACCCGGGCTTGATATTTGTA
This sequence comes from Cotesia congregata, assembly GCA_905319865.3. Classification (NCBI taxonomy): domain Eukaryota; kingdom Metazoa; phylum Arthropoda; class Insecta; order Hymenoptera; family Braconidae; genus Cotesia; species Cotesia congregata. The sequence continues at coordinate 254,706 of CAJNRD030001119.1, forward strand.
TACTTGATTCCAGAGCGTATCATATTCAAATGGCTGCTAAATGCATACATTAAATTTAAATAACAGACACTGATGTTACATTCTTCCAACTGGTACATTGTTAACTAAAAGCTTGCGATTTTATTCAGCGATCAAACATTTGTAGGTCTGTATAAGTCAAAACCATTATTTTCTGTACGGATAGTGTGTATTTTTTCTCGTATGCACCACAAACAAATGCTCTTTGTGGCCGATTATTTGAGCAGTACTTTTCCTATGTAATACTTGACAACCATTGTTCTTAAACATTGTTCTTTGTTAGGGATAAAGTCTCTAATTAAAGCTATACTGTGAAAATATTCTATTGATTGCATTCCAAAACTGATACTGAAATTTTAAAAAAATTTTATTATTTTTATCGATTAAAAATCACATTAACGTTACAAATATATTTGTAGATGCAGACAGATCTCTTTGAGTTAAATCCAGTACATTAAACTTTACAAACTATTCAAATCAACTTGAATTCAAATGAAAATACTTTTTATAATTTTACGTCTTACATTTCTTCAAACAGTAGTTTTAAAAGTACTGCTCATCTATCATTCGAAAAAAAAAATGATTAAGAACTGTTCTAAAATTTCTAAAGAGAAAAAAAAATCTCGTTTCATTTTGTCACATCAGATGTAAACAATTTGTCATTTAGTCTACTCAAAAATGTCCTTTCACAAAAACTAAGCGAATTTCCGTAAAAGTAAAATATTAGGGTGTCAATAGCGCCGAGAGCAGTGTATCCGAGGTAAACGGTAACCGACATATCCCAAACTCAAGCCCAAACCCAAAATAAATAAAAGAAACAGAGGAGGGTGTTTGTGAACAACAGGGCCTTTTTTTTTTTATGTCAGAGTAAACGATAAAGTAGCCGAGTTATCTTTATCGCGTCCGTCGAGTGCTCGTAAAAAGTTGTGAGATCGAGTCTGGAATTCGCGGCGTGCAAGACAAGCCCCCTCAACTTCTTTCAATATAACAACTGCATTCTATTTTAAAAAATTTCTTATCCAAAAGTTCAGTAGACTGTCGAAGATTTATCGAAGGTATTAAGGATCATCTTCTAATCGTGAATTCTTGATCTAATCGTTTTCTCGATCACGAAGCAGCTCATCAGTGTGAAGGTCGCGATGCAGAGGGAACTCTGACTGCCAGATATAAACCTATAAAAAAAAGTCCGTGGAATATTTATACACACATATAAATGTAAATGTAAATATAAATATAAATATATATCTATAAATGATAGATGTATGGAGTTTGAAGAAAACATAAGCGCGCAGAATCGTAGGATCGCGCAGCACACAGCGGAGCAGCAGGTTGAGTTAACGGTGTAGTGGGTAGAGTCGAGTATAACGTGTGTGGTATAGCTCGCCACCCCTAACTCTTAGCCAGTGGTTCAGTCAACGGTTCGCACCGGCGGCTCGACCTTCTACCGTGTGTTGCTGTGTATAGTATTCTCTCAACTCTCTCCTGTATATGTATCACTCTATCTATGTACCTGGACTGCTTTTACTCTACTCGAGAGTCTGCTCGTTGATCAATCAGGACATAAAATATATTGAAGGAAGAATAACAAATCCGACGATATTAAGTAGTATATTGTGTACTCACAAAGGATTATCACCGAGATTTACACCCGCCGCTGCTTTTATCACATCCTTCTTTGTCCTCTGTGAAGTTTATGTTTTTTATTAGTAAATTATCTCTTAATTTTTTTGGTTGAAAATTTTTATAAATACTTGGAACAAAATTCTGAGCGTATGAGTGTTTTTCTGAAATTCGATCCACGGCTAAATAAAATTGGATTGTATTGAGTAATATAGTTACTTGAAGGACCTCCCGGGTCCTTAACATCAGCTCAGTGTATGTCTCAACCCCTAAACGTCAGACTTTCGCCCTGCATCGCTTCTCCAACATTCCTGAGGTAAGAATATTTGTTGGTCTTATTATTATTTTTATTTAAAAATTAATTTGATTCGAAAGAAACAATTTACAAAACATTTTTATGCATGAAATTTAAATTCTTTGGGCAAAAAATTGATGGTACTATCACAAAAGTTGAATTTGAAAGTTACAAGACGTGATGATGTAGATACATCAGCCTGAAATGAGAAATAGTTTCGATGTAATCAATATCATTGAGATCTAAATTAATCAATCGAGGAGAGTGATAGTCGGAGGAAATTTACTTTGCTTAAAAGTTGCTCTTGACAAGATTATCAGACACGTCTCCTACTACTACTACTACTACTACTACTACTACTACTACTACTACTACTACTACCATATATATAGAATATTCCTCTCACATAGATCTATATGGCTCACAGCTTTTATTCCATCGAGTTATTCTACTGGTTACGGAAGTATAAGAGATATTAAAGCGGCGAATGTATGAGCAGCATCACAATCTTTAAGCCCGTACCGAGTATATCTCGAATATTTTAATTCTGTTTTATTTTTAAAATTCAAATAAGTTAAAAAAAAAGCATGATATTTTTTTTTTAGGTAATTAAATTTTCACTGTCGTGTCTCCCTTTATCTAGAATCTTAATTAAAAGTCGAGATTTTACCCACTGACATTAAATTAAGTGGTCAATTTTTCTTCCCAAAATCAAAATTTTCACAATTGAAATCCGAGTATTTGTTCATATTTAATATTTAATAAAATTAATAATGAAAATGGATTTATCAAGCATGATATATGATACATAATATTTGACTATATATATTATAAATTATAATATACAAAGTCTATTAACTTAATTGACATTTAAATGGACTACAACAGTAGAGTAATGTTATTATTCGGTATGGTTATGATTATAAGCGTCTATCACTCTATTGTGGTAGAATACATGTGTAGCAAAGAAATAGTTTTAAATGTCAGGTAACAAGCAAATTATGATAACGTACACATGACAATAATGAGATAAAATCGATGCGTTTAAGTGGTTCTTTGGTAGGTGCCTTGCTAGTGCAACAAGTCGGGTAACAGATGGTTCTAGGCATAACAGACAAACCGTACATGTACTCTAGACCCGCTAGACTCGATTTGGCCAGAGTCCAAGAACTCCTCCAGAGCTGGGAACAGCCGGGGGTTGAAGTTTAAGGATTCTTATCAGCTTTTAGAAACCGAGAGTGTTGAAAAAAATTTTCTAAAAGGATATTTTTCTTTTAACAAGTAATAAATTATTTACCTTAAATATTATGAGACATAAACCCGCAAATGTTGCTCGTATTTGGGCATTTCAGTGATAAAATAGAAAGATTTATCAACTATACGTCTTACATTATCCAGTGTCGTAATACAATAACACATGATATGGCTCCCTTCTTCCTGAAAAGGGAATATCAAAGTATGAAGGATTAATATAGCAAGCAATATGTCAACGTCAGGTCAATTCTCGACAGTTGTTTTGTCATTCAAAGCTTGACGTTATTCCACGGATCCATATGTCTCTTCTGATCCTTACCCAGCTCCAAAACCTGAAGATCATTAATTTTTCAGCCGGATTAGTGCTGGCTCAAAAGTTTGCCTCTCAAAAATTAAAGACTTTCAGCTAAAAATACTTGCAAACAGTGTCTAGTGTCAATTTACTGTCTGACAATTTAGTTCAACATCTGAAACTATTGTATCAATTTATAGGAAAAAATGGATACAGCTAAATTAAATTAAATTTCCTTTGGACGTAATGGAATTTTTATTCCTTATTTCTTTACTTTTATTAACTTACCGTGAGACCTTAGCACAAAAAGCAATGCTTATTGCTGAATAATATGCAGAGGATTTGCAGAGTGGAGATCACCGGCTTAAAGAACTCCGGTTTTTTTTATTTCTTACTTAAAAATGGACTTTGTTGATGGAACGGAAAAGATCTTGAGTGCAGATGGTTGTCTGTGTGTTGCGGATATAAATACAAATATAAATCCGGAATGAATGATGAATGTATATCCGATTACAGTAAGTTGAGTGGGTATTGGCGAATGATGAGGCTAATCCGGAACATGAGCATGTCAATGCTTGCATTAAACACCTATAATGCTATACTAGAGAGCTTCTATTTCTAATCTCCCGATAATCGGCTCCAATCTCATCAATTAACATTGTATTGTTTTGGGTTTAGGATGTTAATCACATTCCGGTAATCTTTGTTACCAGGATCCGTATCTCCATTCCTGAAATACCTAGAATACCTAAATCATACATTAATCGGTCAATAACTATTTTCAATTATTATCTTATCATTTATATCATAAATTTTCTGTATTTTCATATATCATAAATTATTCACTTGACTGTTTTTTTTTTTTTCCTTTTTATGTTTATACAGGTATTATAAGCTTTTCTGACAGTCAAAAATTTTCATGCTAATAAAATGTTTTATTCATGATTGGGATTTTATTGATTTATGTTGGATTTATAAATTATAGCTTAACTGGACTTTAAAGTTAATTTATAAATTTAACATGTGAAAGTTTTAAAAAACTATAAATGCAAATTTAAAAAAAAAAAAATAGTGAGATGTCTGGTGAGTTGAGTATCATTACATAAATCAAGTTATTAATGAGAAGAGGAAAATCTGTATATGTTTATACGAAAGTTATTCGTCTTACACATCGTTAATTATTTGGTAGGTTGTATCAAAGGATTTCATAGAAGCTCGAGTTAATCTTTTAGGATTTCTCCAGCATAGTTTGGTGAGACTAAGGGGTACGCGGAATGTTAGGGATGTGAATTCGACCGAAAACTAATCGCCCTCGTGTGGAGAAAACAAAGTACCGCTATCCAGCTCTCTGGCTTGAGGCGTGGATCTCTTGGGGCTGGAAATGGTGAACAGAGCTTCCAATGACTAGTCCAGTAAACTAGTACGCTTTGTAAGATTAATTGTCAACGTTACATTCTTCGTTTCCACACCGCTGCCTTTTTCTTTTTTTCTCCTTTTTTGTTTCCACATACACATTACACACACACACACACACACACACACACACACACACACACACACACCTTCAGAATAAATATTTTGGTTTTATGAAAAGTATATCAAACCACAACCAAATTTAATCCACTTTTATAATAAACATCTCTTATCATCAATCAAACAGTAATTTAATTTCTCTCAGAGTTAATTTATTTTTCTTTAATAATTCTCAGGGTTCATGCTAATTTAAATTAGTTCTAGTTATAGAAAAAGTCGTGATAAAACACTTTTGTGTTCTGCTCAACTCAGCTCAGTGCATGCATGGCTTTTCGAGGTTATTTTAAATTCAAATAGATCCTTGGTATGATCAAAACCACCCGATGTTTCTTCTGGCGAATAATTTTATTCTTTGAATTTAACACCAGAAAGAACACAAGCGCTTGCAACTTGATTGAAAAATTAAAAAAAAAAGATCCAGACAATTTTATTTTGATAAGAATAATTAATATTTACTTCTATGAATGCTATGATAGATTTTATCTCAAGGAAATTAGTAAAATAAATTAGTACATAGATTTTGTGTTGAGGTATAAGCACGACAGGCCACAAAGTAACAGTATACAAAGGCCAGCAATGGCGAAACGAACCATTCAGACACCAAGCTTTGACACGATCAAAACAAATAAAAAGTTTTTTAATAAATTATGGCAGGATGATTAATAGCTCATCTTATTAATTAGACGATTTTTTATACGCGGTAAAATAGTGAAATATGAAGAGAAATAGAGAAATCAGGCGCTCTGGGGAATTCACTAAGATTAAATTATTAATCGCGAGTCGCAAGTGCATGCTCAGTGCTTGTATATATAATAGAGAAGAACGAAAAAGGGAGGAAAAAAAATCGAGTGGATTTAGACTTGGGGAAGTATGAAAAATCGAGAGACTTGCTGGTGAATATGTGAGAGATAAATTTTGTAAATTTTATCAGATACAAAGTGAATGGCTTGTACGTTTTACATTTTACTGAGACGTTACCTTGACGCTGTCTGTCGCGTATCCTTCTAAGATACTAACACAAACGCCAACGGGTTCTCTTTAATTTTTTTTGATTTTGTCAAACAGACTTAACCATCCTCGATGAAAGCTTCGAGATTTTGGTATGCACGAAAGAGGAATTTACTTTTTCGATAGATTAATAATTTATTTTCCATCCACAGTAGATCAATAAATTTATTATTTATTAATAAAAAATTGAATTCTCTTTACAATGAATCTAAACTTTTAATTTTTAAGAATTACGTGTGTAAAAAATTTACACGTACGATTATATATTTATAAAAATCCCTTGTTAGTTTTTATTTATCGGAGAATATTTTTATTATTTAATTTTTAAAGTCGTAAATAAAAATAGATGAAGTATTTTCGCTAAACTCCTTGAAGAATCGCTCTTGAATTTCAACACTGAGTTGGGAGTATCATTAGCAGATTCAAAGTTAGGATTACGTCCAAGCTAAGATTTCAATAGATGACATTTGAAGAAAATGGAATATGAAATCCTCTGAAATCGATATCCTCTTTTATTTTCACTTGTTCTTATTTCTTTGGAGAGTTTTTGTCAAGAGCGCATAAAGATCTATGACAGGCATTTTTTACAGCGGAAAATTTAAATATTAAAGTGTTATTTTATCCAACATCCCACATCAGACATCAGACATAAAAACTGTAATTTCCCAGATAAATAGCAGCGATTCAGACCACAAGTTACAAGTTACAAGTTATAGCACGTGACAAGTTATAAGTCATGAGTCATGAGTGAAGCAAACAGATATGACACGCATGTCAAACTTTTGTATCTACTACAACTTGAAGTTTGTATCCGCTGTTTCCCAATTGACAATCTTTCAATTTAACCAGCGACTTTATAAATTTTAATTATTTAAAATTAAAAAATTTTACCGACTCTTAAACTCAAGAATCAATTTTAATATTAGAGACTTTTTTCTTATATAAAAGTATCCTGACGTTTATGTTAAGGCTTAACTTAAAGAAAAATTTATGTTATAAAAAAATATTGAGTAAAGTGGACATCGTTAAATTAAAAAAATCTAAAAAAGTATTTCTTTATAGCTCAAGTTTACGTGCTTACATTGTAAAAGTTATTATAAAACTCTAAATTAGTTTAATCTGTTTGACTAACCGCGAGAAACTCACTTTTTTATTTATTTTTATTATAGTCCTTACACTTTTTAAATGTGTATAAAATGCGTGAGGTTTTAAATTTCTGTTTATAAAAAATTATTGCAGGTTTTCATTATTTTTATTTGACAATAAAATATATTTATATCAGTTGTGTCGGTACGGTTTTATTATTTGTAAAATAACATTTTTTTTTTTTTATCTTCGTAAACGGAAAATTGCATAGTCTGCAGAAAGAAAATATTGAATGTAAAATACGAATAATTTTTTTTTCCATCAGTAGAATATTCAGATATAAAATATGAAATGATATTTTTCTGTAAAAATCTAATAATTAAATTCATAAATGCATATTAAAGGAGTCGAGACTCATTAAATAAAAGTACACGTGTGTCAGCGCATTTAAAATACTTACTAAAGCTTTTAGAGGTTTACCACCTAAAAATAATTATATTTGTAAAAAAAAGCCAGCTTTGCTTTGAATATTTAATTATTTGGACTTCCAAAAATGTCAAATAATAGTAATTAAATTTTCTTTACACTATAGACTTTTTGTATAAAGCGACCAATTTTATTATAGCCTTTTTAAAATAAACCAAAATTCAATGGTATCTTTTCAAATCCGGATATAAATATCCAAAAATGTTGACCTACGGATGCATTTCATCCGATTATTGTTATATCTACATAGAGCAAATGCATGAGCTCCGAAAGGTCCAACAAAACCGGGAGCAGGATATAAAAAAATTAGAATTTCTGGTGAAAGATGGCCTCTTGCCAAAAATTATTTCAACAGCAAAGGGATATAATATCCCTAAAATAATAATAAAATATCTGGAGTTAATTTAAATAATTCAGACCTAGGTCAACTAAAATAATCACAAGTTTTTATAATCAAGAAAGATTTTCTGTTACATTTTCTGGAAACATTAAAAAAATATTGAAAGGCTTTTTTTTATTTAATTTTCGCTTTTTTAATTATGTTAATAAATGAGCGGACAATTAATCAAATTACTCAAACGTTATATTGCGGGGGAGGTGAAGCAAGAGTAGCAGGCGGACATTACGTGTTGGGCATTATTATTATTATTATTATTATTATTATTATTATTATCCGGTGGATGTAACTTACTCAATATCGTTTCCAATGCACAGTACACTTTTAGTGACGCTTTAATTGATAAGTTAATTAACTAAATAAATAGTAGACTGTTGGGCGCTGAGTCGATAAGCGATGACTACTCACTGTGAAATAACGATCAGCTGTTTAATTGCGAAAAATAATTTCATTTTTATATAATTCTTTCAATTAATTTACTTCACGCCTACAATTTTTTTTCTTTTTTATCAACTACAGCACTGAAGTTTATTGAAATTTTTTCATTCTCAAGAGCGTACATTTTTCCGACATTAATGCAATTTCATAAATAGCTATTATTGTAATTCTCATTACACAAGAGAATATAATTGGACTGCACTATAACGCGAAATGGAGAATATGAGTGAGGTAAAAAAAAATAAAAATAACTTTAGTTCCTCTGATGTGTGTGTGTGTGTGTGTGTGTGTGTGTGCTAGATAATATTTTTAAAATATTAATATTCTTTTAAAATTATAATTAAAAAATTTTAGTTTGCTCGAGCAAATATTTGAGAAACTTTGCACGATTTAATATACAACCAGCCCGTAATTAATAACGTCAAAGAGAGTGAAATAAATTTGAAATCTGCTGAAAGATCAAAGTCCGCAATTGATTTTCCAAAAGTGTTTTAATTAATCCATACCGAGATTCTAAGTTTTAAGTATATATAATACAAGAAAGCTATTTATTTATCTTAACCACACAAACACAAACATAAAACATGACTGTGTAAATGTAAATTTGTTATAGCGAATCTTGGTGAAATTTGAATACTAAATCAGCTAAATGGGCAATTACAAATGACGGGACAAGTTTTATCACAGGGAATATAATAGATACACTGCGCAATTGTCTGTCAAATCCCGCTTCGGGTTTGCTTTGAGCATGTAAATAGTTACCAGTAAGCTTGTACTTTTTAGCTCTCTACTATATGTTGTGTAGCGAGTTTATTACACAGGCGAGAACACTCGTAAAAAATAACGATAAACATTTTGCGGTTGTAGTCCAAGTTAAATCTACTGTTGTAATATTATGGATTTACATATAAATTCATACTCAAATTCCTGTTTTATACATTTACCAATTCTGGTTTGTTAACGTTTCATATGGTAAAATATTTACAATTCAACATCAATTACTGAATTCATTTTCGAGCCTCCCAATTTGCTTGAAAAAATTTGAATTATTAACTACAAGCTTTCAGGAGAGAATAAAATTTTTAATTACCTTCTGAGGATTAACTTTCTGGTCATTGAACTTTATAGCATAAGTTAAAATGATTGTCTGTTAAAGTTAATAATGTTTCTATTAAGCTTATCGACTTTCTGATAACATGAAAATTTAATCTGTCTGAGAAATTCATTTAGATTCTGAATAATTCTTGAGATTCGATCCGAGTTTGAAAACCGAAATTCTATTTATGCGCACTCTCGTATATTCTTGAGCTTTTCCTGATCGGCAGGACTTGTCACTCGAGCAGCATCGATAATTCCGGATGTGATAAATAAAATCACGCTTATTGATCGGTCTAAAAATACAAAATAACTTCCGAAAAATAAAACTAAAGTTGTAGAAAAAAAAAAAAAAAAAAAAAAAAAAAAAAAATGGTCTCTAGTTCTGAAATAAAAAAAGGTTCTTTTGTCTGGAAACCTCGAGCACAGAAAAAAAATTTAAAGCGCAATATTTTTCCGCTTAAAAAAATAAAAGTATATCACAAGTGAAATCGTCGGAAAAAAAACGTTTCAACTACATTCGCTAGACAATTCAGACGATTGAGTATGAGTACACCTATTTATATTGTAATATATGTATATACCTGTATAACGCTGTTGATGTGAATGGTAGTACCATTTTATCTCCAGCATTGAGAATTTAAAAGGAGTAAAGTGAACTGCGGAGTACTTATTTTTCGAGCAGTAAAGAAATTTTCGCTTGTTTCCCGGTGAATGGCTCTTTTCGAGGACCCAAATCGCCAATTGATTACATCTTAACAGCGCAGAGCCCTCTCAGGATAAAGAAAACCAGAATAAGTTTATCTTTTCATTTTAAAGACTTTACATAATACATAATACATAGTTAAGGTTACTTACCTATCTCTTCAATAACTTATTTACATTATAATGGAAGCTCGAGTTTTTTTTTTTTTTTTTATATGCACAACATTATGCTTTATATAAAATATTGCGCTACACAATATAAGTATAATATAAGTAAACCGCAGATGCTGTCTCCAGAAGTAACTCGATAAAACTACAAGAGCACTGAATTTTTTTATTGTTATTGTTATTATCGCTGTTTGTCTTTGTGAAATAACGCTTCAATTTTGATATCAATTCCGTATTACAAACAGTTAATAATTTCAAGTTTTATATTATAAATTTAATTTAAAATTAATATAAATTTATAATTTTGTCATTAAAAATTTGTTCACGGTTCTGATGTACGGTTCGCGTAACAAGACTGTCAAAAACTTTTTAATTATGACCAAAAAAGGAGCATTGAGAACAATAATGTTATTCAATATCATCGCTCATTGTTGGTGCGATAAAAAAACCTGAAAAAGCATAAAGCATAAAATAAAAAACAGAATAAAAGTTTCATAACTTTTTGGTGGTCTTAAACTCTTTAGATTCTCTTTAGATTCTCTTCCAAGTGGAGTATTTTTCATCTATTTTCTCTTCAAAAGACAATATCTCATCTTATCTAAAGAGTTTCCTCTGGTTCTGGTTTTGTATCGGATTGAATTTATCATTATATCTTTCTCGCTCTAAAAACTTGAAATAAAAATAAAAAATAAATAATAAAGCTCTAGCGACATAAAATAGAGATTAATACCAAGTATAATCTAGGTAGATCCACTTAACTCGAGACTCGAAATCGATACGGAGACTTTTATGATCACTAAAATAACGCTACGTATCGGAGAGTCACGTTGTCTCATCAAGTGCATGCTTGTACAACGCAAACTATATAAGTAAAAAGTAAAAGTGCTGAGGAAAATGGAATTGAATTGGTTTTACAGCTGAGAATTTAATGGACAATTAACGTGTCCTATCCGTAAAGAAGCTTGTTTAATAATCCATGTGAGATTAAATAGCTCGAACCAGTTGAGCGCTGAACGGTCAAAGCCACTTACCCGAATTATTAATATTAATACTCCTTTGTTTTCTATTATAAAAAGCTTAATGGGCTTGCATACACCACTATATTTCATGCCAGAGTTAGTATTTTACCTACCCAGCTTTCAATTTATTTAAATATACTTTGATGCTTCCTACAAACAAACTTTTTTAATTTCCAAACAATTTATTTACCTAATTCAATTGACTTGTTTAAATAATTTTCATTATAACAAAAGCTAAAATTTAATTTGTGGGGGTCATGTCTTCCACCCACTCCCGGATAATTTAATTATTATTATTTATAATTATTATTATTTGTGATTATTAGTATTGAATTATATATAATTAGTTAATTATCATTTTTCATAATTATTAATATTATTTAGTTATCATTATTTATAATTATTAATATTATTTAATTATTATTGTATGACTCGATTATTATCGTTTATGTTTATTAATATTATTTAATTTTATTATTTATTAATAATAGTTAAATAATATAGTTATTATTTAAGTTGAAGTTTTTCTACAACGACATTAAGGATTATGTTAGAAAAGCTTAGTTGTGTCGCATCACCATAAATTATACTAGATTATAATTTACTTGGTGATGCCAAACAACTGATAAAGTCTCGTCCGCTGCAAAAGTATTTTTTGGGAAATTTTATTTTATTGTAATTGTATTGCAAGTAATAAAATTCACAGTTGCAGCTGACGAGACCCTAATAAAATTTATTCTAATAGGATTAAAAATATGTAAAATTAGTCGGTAGGAAGATTAAGGGTTTTTCCCAAATATTTCTACAAAATATTCTCAATAGCATACATTTTTCTAAAGAGCAATTAAGGGATTAAAAACTTTTGTCGCCTGGCCAGCGACCGGACCCAAGATCTCACTAAGTGCTCTCTCTCTCTCTCTCTCTCTCTCGACCTATACCTGTATGTCTATCTATTTCTTATAACTACAATATCTCTACTTTTCCATAATTTGTATATACCTAGAGCATTTATCCTGTACATGTACCTACGTATATGAATTCTATAATTTGTATCTACCTAGAGTATATCACGTTTTCATACTTACATACAACTAAGTACTCCTACCCTTAATATATTTCCTCGATACTTCCATCGAGTACCCCCTACCCCTTGGGAGGTCGGGGCCCTAGATGGACACTTAAAAATTATCAGTAAGGTTCGACACAGGGACCCATAAGCTTCGTATCGCCTGATTCTAGCTTCACTTCGTTTAAGTACACGCGTGTATTAGTAGTTGAATTTATTTAAATAAATATTATAATTGAATATCTTCGTTTACTTCACAAAAATAACTCAACGCCCTAACATCCCAAAAAT
>CAJNRD030001119.1:273208-392889 GCA_905319865.3 Cotesia congregata
TATATATATATATATATATATATATATATATATATATATATATATATGATTTTATTATATAGGTCGGATGTACGAAATATTACTCTATCGATCAGATAATAACGGCAGCAACGCATCAGTGTCGTAATTGATAAAGTTCATCGCTGTGGAATTCAGAGAAAGGCAAAGTTTATTTAATATAATATTTGGCCGACGATGAGCAAAAAAGCAAACCCCAATGAAAGCCAAAGTTAATTTGCAAAGCCCGCTAATAGTTTCTTAAGAAAAGCCACCAGTTTATTAGAGATATATTTCTGGCTTATTCTTCGGCGATTAAGCTGCTAAATCACTTTGCCAAACTTTTACTTTTTTGACAGCAAACAAAAGTCTAAATTAATATAAATAGACATTGATCAATATTAAGAAAACTAATTTTATTAAAATTAGTGAAAAATTAAACTTAAATATTTAATTTCAACGGCGTAGAAGGTGTTTGTTTATTAAAAACAAACACTTGGTATTAAGATTGTTGTACGATAAAACTGGGGGAGAAGCTTAAATTGAAATTTCTAGTTCAATTTTAATGTAAGCCAAAATCATTATAATGTTGGAAACTCGAGTTTAATTTAGGGGATTAAAATTGTTTGACACTATCATAAGGCTCGGCGTGCTACGTCATTGATAATACATAAAGGATAAAGGTCTAATATATAAAAGGGAATGTTCATTTTCTTATAAATCTTATCGCGGGACTCGATCGAACCAGCTATGACTCACTGTTTTAAAATTGGGGTGTTAATTGTCATTAAAAATTACACTAGCATTAAAGTTAAGGTGATATTTAATTTTTTTAATAAATAAATTATGAAAAAAAAAATTCCATGTGTGTTCAAAGCACCACGTAATACATCAAATAGATCAAAGTGAGAACTACGACGCTAGAAATGTTTTAAAAGAAAATTTTAAATTCTTTACATGTATCCTACCCTTGTATATTGACTGTTTCGAATGAAATATTTATAGGTACCCCTAATATTGTTCTTTCTGGTTAGTTTAATACTCTTACATGAAAAATTGCATGGAAAAGCTTTTCTTTCAAAAGTCTATTAATATTTTCTACAAACCAGAACAAATATAGACACAAAAGTATCAAAAAATTCAAACAAATATAAATAAATCTTGAAACTCTAAAATAACAGAGTGTTGCAATCTTTTTGTTTAAGCGATATTTGTCGAGCAGCAGAAATAATCCAATAGATTTTTTGAAATACCAATAATAAAAAGTTAAATATCGAATATCATTAACTAATTTTCATTGGTATATTACTTAATGTATATATAAATTTTTACAAAAGCCAACAAGGAACAGACAAAATTTGCTGTCAAAACTTTTTAATGGACGATATCGGGTTATTTTTAATCGACGTCCAGTCCGATAATATTAATTGAATTTCGTGATCAATAAATTTAGTCACTATCAAAATAGTATACCTAAACTTTTTCTGTAATTAAGCGTTGTTAATTGTTAAATTCATTCAACAATTTTCTGATTTTTCTTCATATCAGGCTAATTTAATTTTCCAAGAAATAAAAATTAAAACGTTGTAATTGCCTCAATTCTTTACCAAAATTAACAATTTTTTTTCATAATAGAAAAATTAATCAAGCCCCGAAGCAACAAAACAAGAACAATAACACCACAAATATAAATAAAAACATGATATTTATAGAAAGAAAAATATAAAAGCAATATGTCGAATTTTTCTTTCAGCTGGAGGCGTGTGGCCGATTGTTTGGTTGCGTGCAGCGACTCTGTGGAAATAGATCAGCGGTCGAGGAGAGCGAACCCCGGCAAGTACGAGGTCGACGGGGTGCTCAGGATCTCGAGGGACCGTCAGGCCCGGAGGATGCAATTCTCCCGGTTCCGGTTAGTCCGAGTCCTGCATCAACTTCCTCCCAGGAGGACTCGTGCAAGCCGCTGCCCAAAAATTGCTACCGTCTCCTTGTTCTCGGCAGCGCGCGGGTCGGAAAAACCGCCATTGTAGCACGGTAGGTTTCTTCCTCCTCTGCTGGAAAATATTTTATACCATATTTGTTTTATTCCATCAATATACAATATACAATACAATACAATACAATACAATACAATACAATACAATATCAAACAACAAAAAGCCAATCAATAAAAAACAAAGTTTGCAGAGGAAATTATTTCTTACGTTTACTAAAAAAATTATTTTTCCAACGATGTCGCTCATCGGTGGATGTTTTATTGCTAATCGCAATGGGATTCGCGAGCAGTCGATGGACCTGTCCTATCCCCTCACATTTGACCACTCGTCGAAATGTATCGTTATCGCCTGACGGGTAGTATGCATCGCTTAACTCATTCGTGAGCTTCCGTTTGTATTTGGTACTGTTTGGAATTTTCATCGGGGATTCACAGCTTGTTGAATGTTCCACGCATCAGTTAATTCTCCTCGGAAATGGCTGTTATCCTGATATTTTTATTTTAATAGTCAATAAATCATAATCAATTGTATTTTTGCCAGCTAAAATCTTCTTTTATCGATAATAATTATCCCTTTATTATATTTATCTGCCTTTTCAAATCGAATTTAAAAAAAAAACTGTCAATTAATTTTAGTCTTTGTAACTTATGGACGGATCAATTCAAAAGATAAAATTGTGAGCAGGTGAGTTATTTTATTAATTTGACTTGTCATTCGCAGCACACTCTACAGATCGCCCTGAAAATCGGATTGAGTGAAAAGTGCCTTGGAAAATAATATAAAAAATCGGCGGAGAGTTTTATCTCTTAGTCGAAGCGAAAGAGGGATTCGGGAAATAAAAGTAAGGATAAAAGCCAGCGAGAAAAAATGCCGTTAGACGAGAAAAGAGCTGAGGGATTTCACGAGCCACCGACTAACTCGAAACTCCACTCGTATCGCTCTCGTTCCAGATTTTTGTTACAGGGGTAGCAGAGAGAGAGAGAGAGAAAGAAAGCTCAAAAACTGTTTCCCGCGGGAAAGTAATCCCCAATGAACTTACCAGCTCGCATCAGGTTGACATCAAGACATTTATATTATTGAAATAATTAAAATTTGATTTATTTATTTCAGATTCCTGTCCAACAAGTTCGATGAAAGTTACACCCCGACGATTGAGGATTTTCATCGAAAGCTCTACCGGATACGCGGTGAAGTGTACCAGTTAGACCTCGTAGACACCAGTGGCAACCATCCGTTTCCTGCCATGAGGAGGCTTTCCTTCCTAACTGGTGAGAAGAATACTAAATCAGTGTTGAGGGTTATTGTGAGCGAGATCTTGACCTCCTTAAGCATGAATGTGTTTCATTACCAAACGATTTGAGCAAAATTTTACTGCAAATCTTATTCGAGAAGCAGAAAGTAGTCGAAAACTTTGACAAACTTTTTTATTAAAAAAAAAAAAAAAAAAGTCTAATTTTAATTTGAAAGAAAAATAATGTTATAGCTTTGAGAATTAGAAACAATTAAAAATATTGAATTTCAAGGGGTCTATAGAGGTCCTTTAAAGAGGTCTCGAGAAGAAAAAAAATATTTAAAGTCAATCTCAAGAGAAGAGAATCGTTGGCGATAGAATCGTAGGCCGAGCAGAAATAAGTGTACTCAACAAGTTGAAGTGAGAGTAAAAACACCCTTATTAACCGCCAGCTGCGAGGGAGAGAGCCTCAGATTTATATATAAGCCCGGTGCTTTAATCAATAAACACCAATTTAGTCTCCGTTGACTCTCGCTAAGAGAAAACTCATTTAATTTTTATTCTATTAATTTTTTACAAACCCGGACTCGACCCGTCTTTTTGGCTCTTACTCGTTATTCGGCTGCTAAAAATCAACAAGTTGTCATTTGTTTTTTATTTTTTAAAAAAGCCCAAAGTCTTTGTTTGTTTCTTGAGGAAAAAATTTTATTTTTTTAAAGATTTCTTAAACAAAGTTCTTGATCTAAATTGTGTCCTAATCCAATAGAGGAGGAAGCTCTGTGAGCGCTGATATGAAAATAAATGAGCATATGCATCCCGAGACTTTGCCTATTACCTAAGATATATATATATATATATATCGCTCATACGCGGCTGACCC
This sequence comes from Cotesia congregata, assembly GCA_905319865.3. Taxonomy (NCBI): domain Eukaryota; kingdom Metazoa; phylum Arthropoda; class Insecta; order Hymenoptera; family Braconidae; genus Cotesia; species Cotesia congregata. The sequence goes on from CAJNRD030001119.1 coordinate 277,311, forward strand.
CGATTCGAAGACAATGCCAAGTTTCTTCGCTGTTAAATAGACACAATGCCTGACATATTTCGAGAAACTAACAATACGTATAAATACACTAACACCGGCATCTTTCCCCGCGGTAAATAAAACTTTTCTACGCGCGCCCTACTCAAGGTTTTCCAAATTGAAGCTTTATCGATTTTCACTCTTATATTTTCCTTCGATATTACCACCGGAATTAAATATAAACATAAATCCATGCAATGATAGTAAGCGAACGAGTACCAAATGGATTTTATTGAACGTATTCCGTTTCGTTAAATGGTTATCCAGCTATAAAACAAGTGACGCAGACATTTTTAATGATAAGGATGCCTTGCAGTTATGTGTGTCTCGGTCACTAATATACGTCTCCATAGTCTCTAACTTGCGAATATAATGCTCGTAAAATGTGCAACTTGCGATATAATACGTAAAATTCTAGAGCCTCGAGCTAGGCGAGAAAATTGCAGATTGCTACGATTGATAGAGAACGCCGCAGAATTTTCACACAAAACCGACAATCCGTTTTATGTATTATTAAATTTATTAAGATGTATTTTTTCTGGAAAAGTTTTACTTGGTAAATTAACATGTTCAAGTAAATTAAGTGTAGCAATTATTCTTAGAAGTTTATTGCCAATTTTTTTTTAATAATTTGAACAAAGAGTTTTTATTTTCTGCCGCTGAAAATGAAAATGGTTTTCCTTAATATGAATAATAATTATTTTCTCTGGAGGATTTTTTAAAATTATACACTACTTGACGGTCTGTAATAACTTAACATATGTCGCTATGTACTTTCATATTATAAACGATAGCGTGTTAAATTACTGTTCCCTTTATCCGTATACATAACAACACGAATGTACTTATATATATATATATATATAATATATAATTCATAACCATCACATTACATAATCTAACTCTCGGCAAAAATAATTCATTGGCTTATCGGTATACCGACGATAGGAATGTCTCTTATTAGAGATTATATTTATACAATATTTTTCCACCAGAATAAATAACAGGCATCATTTGCGAGGGAAATTTACGCTAATCAAACTCACGCACAAGTTTAATACGCTATTGCCTTTAATTCTCATAAATAAATAATATTATTCATATTAATGAACAAACTCATAAATTTTTAATAATTTTTAAAACCATTTATATTTATTACCAGAGAAAAAGTTTAAATAAGTTGCGTGTTAATTACGCATACGTGCTGATGTAAGTTATGTATATATATATATATATATATATATATATATAATACGGGTTAGGTTGTTTCATACATAGTTAATGGTCGCGTATACGTCACTCTTTTTATACTTTAGTAGTTCATCAGTTTATAAAAGCCTGATGAATATTTAAATTGGCACAACTTTTCAGTAGGCTAGGGTGGAAAGAATAAAATAAAATAAAATAAAATTGTGAATAAATTTGTTAACAGGTGACTTGTTTATACTGGTGTTTAGTATGGACAACCGAGAGTCTTTTGAGGAAGCCATCAGATTAAGAGAGTCAATAATGGAAGCTAAAATAACTGCCACACAAAATGTTAAAGGAAGGAGCAAAAGTCACAACATTAAAGTTCCGATGGTTATGGCAGGAAACAAATGTGATTACGATGTTAAGTAAGTTTAATCGTTTTTTTTTTTTTTTTTTTCTTATTTTTTATTTTATTTAAAATAAAATAAAAATTCTCAGGGTTGTATCAGTACAAGAAGCTGAGAAATATTGCGTGAGCCAAGATGAATTTTGTGTGTTTTCCGAAGTGTCAGCAAAGTTTAATACCAATATTGATGATCTTTTCGCGCAACTTTTCGCAGTTGCTGGACTGCCCCCAGAAATGGCTCCAAGTCAGCACAGAAAAGTTCCCCTGTCCTTTGGCTCGCCCACGATGTTTCCACCCTCTCAGGTAAGTCATTAATTAATTAATTATTTAAAAATATAAAATAGCGCAATTATAATTGAATAATTAGTAAATAATCAATATCGAATTGCCAGCTGATCGGAGAAACTTTGACCGGCAATCTGGTTACAAAATATTGATATTATGGAAGATATTAATAAACGAGAATATTACATAGCGTCTATCGATTATTGTTTATTGTCTATTGTCTATTTTTTATTGAATATCTTATATTTTATATTTTTAAAGCCAAAGCACAAAGCGACGCTCAGTATAAAACGTCGATTGAGCGACGCTTGCGGAGTTGTTGCACCAAATGTACGACGTCCAAGTATTAGAACAGATTTGATGATAATGAGGACCAAGACGTGTTCCCTTGCCGCTGGAAACGAGAATATCGCACCGGGTTCAAGAATCACCCTTCGATCTTCCGAACCAGGCAAAACCTGCACAATTCAGTGATAATACTATTGAGATAATGTTATTGATTAAAATTATATATTAATATAAAATATAAATTATATTACTGTAAACAATAAATTATAATAAACTTTGGATTAACAAGCGAATAATGTAACATTATAGAAGTAAAGTATCGTGGTCGGCTCTAAAACCACAGCCAATAATTTTCAGATCTCTTTTTATCGCATATTTATTAATAATTAATAATAACTCATTGAATAATGTTAAATTAATCAGATTTTAATTATATCCATAGTTACATGTTGGACGGTAATTAATCCTGTAATTACCGTTCAGACTGCCTTAAATTAATTAATACTGTGTAGAGAATTGTTGAACAAAATGATAAATCTTTTAATTGATAATTGATGTAATTGACCGAACCAAAAATCTGCTAGAGGAAAAATTATAATTGCTTTTAAAAAAAAAAAAAAAAAAAACCGATTATCCAAACAAAGTTCTTAACTTTTATTAATAAAAATATTTATTCTTGTAAAATTGAAGAAATTTTTTGACAGAATTTTCGCTTTATGATATTAATATTTCTTCTTTATGAAATTGCAAGTTGTTTAATCAAAAAGTGAAAGCACTGTCTAAAAATTGGGTTATTAACTTTGTTTTGGAAGACATGCTTGCTACTCTAGAATTTTTTGGTAAATGAAAATGGAAAATAATTGAAATGAAATGTCTTTAATTGGTATGACGTCAGTTGTAATTTGTAATTTGTAATTTATAATTGTAATTAGTTTTCATTCTCGGTAACGACGAACCAATTTATGTAAAATGTAAATATTAATTGATGGCAATAGGATATATGTGGTGTATATGACTAAAATAATGAACCAATGAATAATAGAACCGATTAATAATCAATAATACCATTTGTCATGTATGCTATTGTCATTTAGACACTATTGGTTGTTATATTACGTGCGTACGCATTCAAGTACTGTGCGTTACATTTGATTTATCGAAATTTCTTAATAAACTTGAGCAATAAATTATTATATTTCTTCTTTCCTTCGTAATATCATGTGCTAGTAATTTATTTTTAATTGGCCGATTTTTTCATTTGATTTTTTTAGAATTTATCGAATAATATTTATAGGCGCTTAATCGGATTATCTTGTAAAAAAATTTATTTTAAGAGTATTATGGTATTTTTTTTACAGCTTTATTGCACTCGTAGAGTTAAAAATTGATTTTTACAATTTAAAATAATTTGATCAAAATAACAATTTATGTAATCTTTGCCTTCAAGGGAAATTGAAAAAAATTTATGAACCTCTTCTGGACCTCAGAGAGGATTTAAGAGCTTTTTTTTCTCGTAATTAATAGCGCTATTTCAATTTATAAAATAAATTCGACGGATTTTTAAACATAAAAAATATTTATTCATTACCACAAATGTCATCATGAAACAAAAAAACAGAGTATTTAAACTAATGAATATAAATCCAAATTACGTTGTCACGATCATAAATAACGTTAAAAAAAAATTAATAACATGTCAAAAGTGACGCTGAAGATAAAATCATCTCTAATAAAAATAAATACATAAATAATAATATTTAAATTGGAGTTTGGGGTTGAGATGAATGATTAACGACAGGTGAGTATCGTTTCAGCTATAAATTACCTCAGCTAAAATTAAGTGTAAGTGTAATTAACCGGATAACTAAACTCTTACGAGTTAAATATTTAAAGAATATCAATTACAAGTTTGATTATTATTATCAAAAGTTTAATTTTAGTTAGAGTTAGGCAAACTCGGAAAACTCAATTGCCAGATAGAGCGCTTAAGTTTTACCCCGCTGAGTATCTCTACCAGGTGTACTTCAAACTAATCATTCAGCAATGTGTCACGTGTTATATATCAAAGTACCTATATCTGATACATAGGCCTGTCAGTTTTATAAGCAAATTTTTAATTTATTGTTATTTAAAGTAATTAAAGTAATTATTATTTCCAATTTCTTCTTTTATGAAGAATTTATTTTGAATTATTTTTTTTTTTTTTTCCAACAACGGTGAGTTTAAGTTTCATGTTAAACTTTTCCAATCAGGCATTGTATCAATAACGAGAATAGAACTTATTCGTTTTACAACTTTAAAATCCGTGTAATCTCAAGATTTATCTCAAGGTTTGTTTTCTTCTCAAACTTGAACATTTGAAAAGGTTTATCGAGACTTGAGTGTAATTGGATTTTTCATGCAATTCGTTGATTAGATCAAAGTTATTCCATAGATCTAAATTAAAATAAAAAAAAAAAAAATTTGATAATAAAATTACTTACTTGAACTAATTAAAAAAAAATCTGAAAAATAAATTAAGCTTTGCGCTCAAGATGCATCTGCAATGAACTTTCATCTCACAACAATGAACCACAGGTGCGCATGTGCGGTCGTTTAAGTTTAAATTAATTCACTCTTACTTATATTTTATATACGTTTTATGCTTGGCTTTCATCAATACAAGTATAACGCGAATTGTACGCAGGCGTGCAGTAGCTCGCCATGTTGTAGCACTGAGGATTATAATTTCAACAACAAAACCCGTTTCTAACGAGATAACGCGATACATTTTCACGTGTCTGTTTAATACACAGTGAAATATGTGATTAAATAGATTATAAGTACCCGAACCGATAACAAACATTTTTCCGCGCACAACATACAATAAAACTTTCATCGTATTTAATCGGCTCGGCATTCATTCGGTCTCTTTCACACAATTTATCGAAAAAAAAAAAAAATAACCTAATTATGTTTTAAACAATTGTATTTGCGATAGTAAATAATATTTGTACTATTTATTAACATTTAGTCACGCTTTACTTGTTAATTTAATAATGTGTCATCCGCCATTTTTATTCTTATTTCATTTAATTAAATAAATTTTTTAATGACAGTGAAGTTGACAGACATTAGAAAATTTTTTTTAATTTTATAACAATTAAATTTTTATAAAAAAATTCCACTTGCGAAAATTAAAAAAAAAAGTAATTAAAAAGAAATTTTTTAAAAATTTGTTATAAAAATAAAAAAAAAAAAAAAAAAAACTTTGACAGTTGTCAGCTGACTTCAGTATCATAATTTGCGCGGGCTTTTTCCGAATTATAAAAATCAAGTGTTGAGTTTTAATTTTAAAACTAAAGTTTTGTTTTTTGTTTAAAGTCTGAAGGCCGCCAGTCTATCGACACACACGTGCTCTCTATTGTATAACTCTAGAATAATAATAATAATAAAAAGAATACGAGTCGCGGGAATACATACGTGTCAGTGAGTCAGTCAGCGGCGTTTCTTCATGCGACACGCAACAAACTTATGAGCACGTATTATAAATAAATAAAAAATTAAAGATTTAAAAATCGTGGCGGAGTAATTAATAATTAACAAGTAAATTAAACCCGAGCTCACACTCAGTTGAAATATAAATGAGTAAAGTTTTGAGGAGTTATAAGTGGGTCAAAAGTTGATATAACTTGAAAGTTTTGAGTGAGCTGAGTTATTAACAACCCCAATAAAAAGGCCTAGGCAAACATGACAGGCGGAAGTCAAAGAGGAAATATTTTTACCTATGAGACTCTGGTCCACGCAATATCAGGAGCTGCTGTAAGTAATTTATAATTAATTATTTTTGATAAATAAATTGTAATATTTTTGTTTTGACTTTTAGGGAAGTGTGGTTGCCATGGCGACTTTTTTCCCGCTGGATACTGTACGGAGCAGACTGCAGCGTAAGTTCGGAAAGATAATTTAAAAGTATTTATCAATAAAACAAATATATGTGCGGTATGTAATTATTGCTGTAATTAGAGACTAATTATGCTTGAGGGGCTGAGTGCTGTTCGATGTAATCAGTAATCGCCTAAGGTGAGCGCTGATGAGTATGCTTATTAATGCATCAAGACTGCATTATCCTCGAGAGGGTACTCTCGAATCTCGACACATTTAGACATTGATTTTACATGATACTGAAAGTATAACAGACGTCTGACTTTTTTTTATTAAATAAATAATTCGCTTGTTGTAATTATGTTGAAATATGCTAAGCGAACGACCTTTGGACCAGTGAATAATTAACACAACTGAATAATAAGTTTACATGAATTTAAAAAACCAACAAAATAATTTTATTTTTAATTGTAGTTGAGGATGGAAGACAATCCAAGAATACACTGGCAACAATTCGAGAGCTGGTGGCCAAGGAGGGACCGTAAGTTACAATTTAAAAATCATAAATTTAAATAAGTGAAACATTATTAGAATAAAACTAAGTTTAACTTGTAACAACTTTAGATACACACTCTACAGAGGGATAATTCCTGTTTTACAAAGTTTGTGTGCCAGTAATTTTGTTTATTTCTACACTTTCCACGGGCTTAAGCTTTTGAGAAGCTCAAGGAATCAAACAGCAAAAAATGATTTGTTCGTCGCATCTATAGCTGGTAAATTTAATTTAATGAAAATGAAAATGATATTTCCTCTAATAATTTCCTCTGTTAGTTCGCATTATTAAAAGTACTTGATGAGGCTTTAACTGTATGATTAAACTGTTAACGGCAATCCAGTAGTAAGAGTAAGTTAGTAACTTTACAAAGTCCCAGATTATCTGGGGATAAACGTTGTCAGTATTAAGAGAATTAAATTAATTTTTTTGATAATTTAAATTATTATCTTTGAGATATTATTTCTTTTAAGGAATTATTAACGTCCTTGTAACAACGCCGCTGTGGGTTGTAAACACTCGTCTGAAGATGAAGGGCATTGGCGGAATTCCCGAGAAGAATAACAACGAGTACAATAATCTTCTAGGTATGATAATAATAATAATAATATATATATAAGTTTATTTATTCTTGGAGTAAAAGTTAAAATAAATTAACTAAGTAACTAACTTGATGAAAGTAAACTTCCTCTCTAAGAGTTAACTCTAAAGAATAGTTATCCAAGCAACTACGGGTTAATTAATAAAATACATTAAACTCGCCGTTAATTTCAGATGGAATTATTTACATTTGGAAGTACGAGGGCATTAAAAAGCTTTGGGCTGGTACTTTTGCCAGTATGATACTCGTTGCGAATCCCGCAATTCAATTTATGACTTATGAAAGTATCAAGAGAAAAGTAAACGCATCTTTGGCTGGAGCGCAAACACCCGCCTGGATCTTCTTCACTATTGGAGCGATCGCTAAAACTATTGCCACTACTGCTACTTATCCTTTGCAGTTGGTTCAGTCCAAACTTAGGGTAATTACATTTATTTATTTTCATCAGCCATTAGCTAATCAGTAATTACAATTTATATGAAAAAGTAAATTTAATTTGTTAATTTTATCATGTGCAATAAATTCTGTTGAATTATGATAAAAACGTTTGGAAAAAATAAATTTGTCATGAATATTTTAAAAGCTTATTTGCATGATATCTATACAAGAATGTTAATTGCAAAATGTGTCGTGGCAAAAGAGTAATTAAATATTTAATTTATTACAGCATGGTCATAATTACGAAAACCTCTCAGCGAATGCGGGAACATTGCAGATATTACTCTACATCTTGAAGTAAATATTTATAAAAATTAATCCAATAATTAAAAAAATTTATGGCTTTATTATAAATTTTTTTTTTTTCTATTTTAGAAAACACGGGTTCGCTGGACTTTACAAAGGAATGGAAGCTAAATTGCTCCAGACTGTTCTCACCGCTGCACTTATGTTTTTAGCGTATGAAAAAATTTCAAAGTTTGTATTTAAGATCTTGTACAGACCGATTGTTAGATAGAATGTATGATATTGATAAAAACGATCAGTATTAGAATCAAAAACCAAAATACAATAAACTTTAAATTTCCAAATTGTAAATTACGAGTTTATTTTTTTCATTTCATAAGACTTAAGGGACTTAAGGGCCAGTTTCTTAATCCGGAATAAAATTTTATCTGAGATAAAAGTACCGCCAATAAAATAATAAATAAATAATTCAGCGACGTGTGATATATTGCTCTCAATTAGTTCATATGACAATTATTATAAAAAAAAAATATTTAAAAAAATTGTCACAATTTTAATTTTTTTAAATTTCTACTGTAGATTTTCTTGCTAAATAATTTTCATTATAATTTAATTGTCATAAAAATCTAAAAAATTGTTATATTTTTGGTGAATTCAATATTATATTAGGATATTTTAGAGGACACCGCTAGGGGGCTATCATAGATATGAATAGTATGTACGTGAGACTAGACACTCTGTATTTTTTTTTTACCGTCGTGTGGTATATATATATATATATATTTATTATATATCAAATAAATATAACAAGCTAATTATTAGCATAACTAAATTAATAAAGCTTGGTATAATTTCTTTAAACTATCAATTAATTTTTGAACATTTTTAAATTACATAAAATTGTCAACTATCAGCTTGATCTGCTGAAAATCTAAAACTCCAACGCTGTATAGGTTTTATTGATTATAAATCTTTAGTAAGTATTTTTTATATTTTTTAATTAAAATTAATTTTTCTATTTGAAATAAGCGATAATTCCAATGAAATAATAGTTATTTATTTAAAGCATACAAACGCCAATCGGCAATATACAATAATTTAACATATATATTAAATTATGAATTTTAATATATTTATACATATAGTAGTATAAATGTAAAATATATGTTATAGATTATCGAGCCAGAAAATGGATGAAGATGATGAAGAGAACCTAGTCAAGGATATAACATTCGCGGTTGTGAATGAATAATAAGATATTTATGGAAAAATTAAAAGAGGTTATGAACAAGTTAAAATCCCCTGTTATGTTGATCCGTGTTGGTTATTGAATGGATATCAAACTTGAATCTAACGTAAGTCTTATAAAAAATGGAGTCGACATAATACACATTACGTGTAATGAAGGTTACTCAGCCTCTTATTATACTGTAGATGAAAAAAAAAAAGAGAGTCGCATTATGATACTGATGATGATGATGATGATGAAGAAGGTGGTGACCTTGATGAAAGTCTTCTTAATGAGATTGTTGATTATTATGGCTATCTTATTATCAAATTAAAATATCTTAATTTATATGTCGATGACAGCAATTATAATTTTGCTATCGATAATATGAATGATCCATTCAAGGATCAAGAAAAGTATGGAAATAGAAGTGAAGAAGATGAAAAAAAAGAGAATTCACAGCACGATACCTTACATAACTTATTATAATTTCATCAAAGGTAGCTTGAACCAGCGAATCAATTTCTTAAATAATTCTCAAATTTTGAAGGTTTTAAATTTGCAAGACAATTATGCATCAAAGTTTCCTGAATTTGCAGATATAATTAGTAACTTGTTTCATCAAGCGCTCGTCAGAAAAAAATTATTAGATAAAATCAATGAATACCCAATTTTTATTTTTTTAAATGAAAATTTACTTTATGTTTGGGTAAAGGAACTTATCGGCTATTTCACAAACAGTGATATAAAAAATGTGATTCATAAACATACTTTTTGTGATCATTGATTTATAAAATAATTTTATCTTCATATTTAAAACATTCGTTGAAAATACATTTTTGTATAAACATAACTTTTGAATTTTGTTATTGGAAAATTTTGTATGAGAAATAATTTATAAGATATTATATAATTTTAATATTTTTTCTAATAAATAACCTTGTAAATAACTTTATCTATATATACCTTGAATTGTTTTTTTTTTTTTTTTAAATATAATTACTTTAAGTTGTTGCTACAAGATATACTAAGATCTGCCAAGAACTTAGTAAACTTGAACGCAGCCATTTACTATCTTTTAGCATCTCAAGTAGTATTGATTAGTGTTAAATATTGTTTAAAAAAAAAAAAACAATCAAAAGTTAAGACATAAGTAATGGCGACATGACAAAAAGATAATAGTTGTCTAAATAAATTATAATAATGACATTGATAAAACAGGCTGTAAGTAATAAAAATAAAAATAAAGGTGTTAATAAATCATTATCAAGCATGTCAAAAATAAAAAATACCGAGCTGAAAATGAATACACCGTCGAGGATGTTAATTAGAAACCGTGATAATAAATTTATAAAAAATGACAATAAGGTGACGGAAAAAAGATCCGAGGAAGAAGAAATAATTAATAGGGAAGAAGAGTTACTTAATCTTGTTTCAAATAAACATGACGAACATCGTGGTGATGTATTGAATATAAATGAAACAATAAAGTCCCAAGAGAAGACTGATCGCTCGAGTAATTTGCAATCAACCCGAGTAAATAAGAAAATAATGACAAGTAGGATTCCTCGGAGAAGGCCTGTTGTTACAGCAAATAAGCTCACGGGTTTTCATTCGGTTTGTTATTATTATTATTATTATTATTATTTGCTTTATTTCATTAAATCCTTAGTCATTTTCACAGAATTAATTTACAAAATAGGTTACGAGAATTGTGGTTGTCAAGAAAAATTCAAGAAAAATAAAAGCACCAAGTGACCCGATTATCCTGGTGACTGATAATAAGTCTGACTGTGAGCCAGTGGCTGGACTGGTTGAAAAATTAAATGATTATAAAATTCCCGAATCTCCTGAACTCAGTCCTTTGACCAGAAAAATTTCCTTGTCTTCGTGTAATAACAACAGTTACTTTGACGATGACGCTGGTTACTTTGACGATGACACTGACAGCGATATTGATAATGATAATTGCGAGGATGATGACACTGACGGTTATGATGATGATGATGATGATGATGATAATTCTGATGAGAATAGTTACGACCCAAGTTTACATTGTGAATCTTGTATCAACTGCGCATGTGAATCTTGTATTAACAAGTACAAACAACGAGCAGAATTATTACATCAGCTCAAATATAAACATTGGGCTTCGTAAGTTAAAGTTACAATTTATTTACATCCAAGATAAATATTTTCTTTTATTATTTATCATAAAGCATAGAGCAATCACTCTCAGAGTATTTCCTTGATAATAAATAAAAAAATAATTATTTAATTTTAGAAATGACGTACTGAAAAGCGCTCGGTATCAAAGTTTAAACTCGTCAGAGGAAGAAGAATCTTCTATCGAGTCAAGTTCGAGCCCAGTTTTTGAAAAAAAAATTTACAGAAAACACACCAGAGAAGTATATACTTCACCAAAGAGATCCAACCAGTTACAAAACAAGAATTGTACTTATTCATTCTTACACATTGTTTTTGATATAATTTTCTGGCCAATTTTATTCTTCAGAAAGGCCAAATAATTTTTAACATATTGTATTAATATTTGTGCTTAAAAAATATATCCATAGAAAAATAAGTTAAATATATTAATTGATAAAAAATTGTGATAAGCAGATTACTTATAAATATTTCTCACAATAAATATAAAGTTATTAAAGATGTAATGATGTTTTAATGCACACCGAAACCTGGAATAAAATTTAATAATTAAAAATTGTCTAACTATAATTATAAATAAATTATTTTTTTTTTAATAGTACCTGTTTCCATGGGTGCTTCTGCGGTGTCTAAAAATGATTTTGCGAAACAAGGTAGTGTAATAATATCATGAAGAGCTTTAATGTCATCAATAGTACCTTTGAGAATTTCATCGAGGCTGGTTTCTTCACTGACCACTGCTTCATCAGCTTGCAATGAAAGATGGACATTTCCGTTGTAAGTCAGGAGTGAGCAACCAATGCCTGTTGTTCCTCTGTAATAATTAATAATAATGAGGTTTTTTATTTTAAATTTTTATAAATTGTTTTTCATACCTACTAGGGATCCAAAATGCAACTTTCTTTAACGTATGACCCAGAACAGCAACTGCCTGTGGTCCTGGTAAATTACTGAATACCATAGTACTGTAACTTTTAAGAAATGTCCTGAGAAATACTTCAGGCAACGCAGCCGAAAACCAAGTCATTACCCAGTAGTTAATCAAGTAATCTGGATCAGTTCTTAGTTTTCTAGTCGACCTTGACACATCACGCAAACGATCGAGTAACTTTCTAGGATCGTTTGTCGGCTCGCAACAGATTCCATTTACTTCAGAAATACAGAGTGGCAATAATCCTACAGAGAAGCGATTTTTCAAAGCTAATTTTTGATTCGGTTTTGACATTCTCGCTGGAATGACAATAGTCAATTTTTTTGGCGCAGTTTTACCGATCTGGGGCATAAATTAAATGTTTATTAATTTTTTATTAGTTTAAAAAAATTATTATAATTTACCTGATGGAAATGTTTGTATAAATTAGCGGACAAAGCAGCAAGAACCACATCACCAAATCTAGTGTCTGTTATATTTTTTATGTCTCTTATTTTTTCCAACAAGCTTACGTGAGAATCGCTTGTGTCTTCTATCCAGCAAGATATCTTCTTATTTCCAGTCAATTCCGGACCGTGCAAAGCACTAAAAGTTATAAATTAATTTACGCATACTCACAAACATTACAAAAAAATTATTTTAACAAACCTTTCATCGAAACTGAGACAAGCTTGTCGAAAAAGACAATCCGGGATCAAGATCAACGCCATTATATTTTTAAAAATATTCTTACAAACTTTTCGTAATTTTTTCAGAGTTTCAATAATAATCACTCTGATAATTTTCAAAGTTTTTATAATTTTTACTTTCATTTCTTCGGCTTCTGAACAACCTAAGAGTTCCCATTGAACTTTCAAATATTTTTGAAAGCTTTTAAAAATTCGGTACAAAGGAATTCCTATCGCGAACGGCATCGCCGCACTCAGGACATCAGAAGAATAATAAACAACATCTGAAGAATATTTCAAACTTCCGTAAATTGACGAACATCTCCGAAGTATAGGTATAGATAATAAATTGCTTTGATTAACTTTTATTTTTATTTTTTTGTCATCTAAAAGCTGAACTTTAACTTTTGAATTTGAAGAATCGGCTATCGCTTCTAGCAAAAGTCTCAACAAAGCGACGCCATCTCCCACGCAATGATGAACTCGGAATAATAATGAAACAGTTCTTTCACTGCCAAATGTCTTCTTTTGACAATTTTGTAGTATCAAAATTTCCCAGCCCATGGAATGATTTTCAGGAAGCGGTTTGTTACATTCTTGCGCTATTATTTCTCTTAAGTATTCTCTATAGTAATTGCAAGTTTCTTTGCATCTGCTGTGATCGACATCCAGCAAACGAACGCGTTCTTCCAAGTTAACACCGCTCCTCCTCCAAAAATAGTAGCCATACTTTTTCTCTCGCTTCCAAAAAAGCTTCTCAAAGCTTGGAAACAACAATAAGCGTTCTTTAATAACCATCAACGCTCTAACTTCTTCGAGGATATTTATACCATTACTCAGTGAGTTTAGTTCCAAAACTCCGAGAATATTTATCACCGACAAAGCCGAAGGGTCTTCTATGGCCCAGACACAGTCGGTTCCTTCCAATAAACCGGCAAATTTTTCTCCCAAAGTAATTTTTAACGTCAAGCAAACAATCTGGCGATAGATGAAAAATGTAACGAGTAATATTGAGATTACTGGAGCGGTTAATAAAAAGCAACTGATGTTCAGTATCATAAACGCGACATTTTTCAACTTTGATTTGATGTAATTGTCAAACTAAAACAAATATTAGAATTGATTTATTGTTTGGAACAATTGATTTATTAATATTTTGAATTACCTTCGCAGGAACGTATTGAGATTCAATAAACAAAGCTATAATTAATCCTGTAAGCACTCCCAACTTTGCAGGGTTTTCAAATAGATTAAATTCATTCGCTTCATTTGGTTTTGTTCCGTTCCAAATTGACGACAAGTCATAATAAGCCATTGATGCGTTACCAATTTTTTCCCATATAAAACTCCATAGATTTATTGGCTGGAGCAATTCTAGTGTGTATTCATCTGAAAATAATTATAAAATTTATTAATTGCAATTTTTTAAATAATATTTAGACTTACGATTGAATAATTTAAAAGTTAGCCAACTGGTTACGACTGAAGAAATAAATTTATTATCTTGCTTATATAGAGAAGCTCTTCAACTCTTGAGTAATTATATATTTAAATCCAATTATTATAAATATCCGATCATAGAATTATGAGTATACGTAACTTATGTAATAGTATTATTACTTTGTTATCAAACTATTAAAGATATAACTATATGTTTAATTGGATAAAATTGATTAATAATTGGTGTTCAATTGTCTGCTTCAAGCGAATCGCTGGCACTAGAATCAGACTGCTTTTCATGACAATGACAGTTATTGAGCTTTATTTTTTGCAAAATAGTACGCAGAAGATAATTTTCGCGAGACAATCGATTGCTTCTTTTAGTTTCATAAGCCAGCAGAGCTTCTTTGCTTGGTTTCAAAGACATTCGCGACGTAGTTGGAGTATTATTATGATTTTCTTCTAATAGAGCATCACGTAAAAGAGTTTCGATGGATTCCTTGAAGAGAGTCTCTTGAACAGTTTTACGTTTTTTGAGCTTTATATATTTATTACTAATGGTTTTTATCAATTCTTCGCGTTCGCTTAATTTTTCTCCAATATCAAGCAGTTTTTGTTGCAATACAGCAATCTATTGAAAATAAAATTGAAACTGAAATATTTCTAGAAGAAATATTTTAAATAAAAATAATCACCTGGTCATCTTTGTTCTGCAGAAGCGAATCTTTTTCTCGTATTTGTCTTTTTAAATGATCATTTAATTTCAACAATGCGTCGTATCTGTAATAATAATACACAATAAAATGTTTGTCAATGAATTTATGAGAAAACTAACTTTTGATTCCATTTCTTTTGAACTTGGGTCTTCAACCCCTGCGGCAAGTCCGCATTGTACCGAAATAAATCTTTAAAACAGTATTTTACATTTAAAAAATTGTTATAAGATGAAATATTGTTTAAATAAAGTACAAACTAAGCATATTAGAGTTTCGTTTTTCCGATTCTTTTAAATTTTCCTCCAATCTCTCTTTAGAAAGTTCAATATTCTTGAACCTTGACAGCCGTAATTTATCCCAATGATTTGCAGCTTGGAAGTTTGTTTCTAAGGAAGAAACGGTGTTTCTTAAATTATGTATTTTTTTAATCAAATTTGGGTTTGCAGCTTTAAAAGTTTCTTTTCCATCTCCTCTTGACACATTTTTAATTTCCATAGCTGTCAAAAGTTGTAAATAAAAATTTGAACTAAGCGCTGATTTTAGAATTTGTGCAAAATTCAAACTTAAAAAAAAAAAATCCCTTAAAAAAAAATTTCCAAAGATTTTTTAATTGATTATTATTATTATTATTATTATTATTGTAATTAATGATGATTTATCATTTGTTTTTCAACATAATGATAATTTATTTAATAAAAAAACAAATTTGTCGAATAAAAATAGCAAAGTATCGCCATCTGTCAGACAGAAAAAAAAGCTTCTGCGCGCAGGAAGTTTCGCGCGCAGTCGCAATAAAAAGTAACTAAAAAATGTATTAGGGATTTTATCTCGTAATTTCATAGAAAATTAAGCGGTGTTTTATTGGCGATAATGTAAAATATATTATGGCCGTTGCCACCTTACAGCAAAACGCGTATACGGAACTGTCGTGATACGAAAATTCCTCTGTCTGTCAAGAGTTATTATTGCCAAATACATTAGTGTGTACGTGGTGTATTTAACAATAAATAATGGTAGAGCAGTACAGCATAGCAAGGATTACAGTGTAAATAAATATAAAAAGTAAACTGTGAAAATAATATAGCAAGGCAACAACACGGGTGGCTAAACGCGCGTTCGCGGAGTAGGTAATATTGATGATTTAACTTTGCGACGCTATTCGCATCATACTGTTTTTTATAAATGTTTTCCATAAATAATTATTATCTTGGTGGTATTTGGCGGTTACAGGTGCATATAAACATATCCAAGCGGGATTTTCTTTTGTTTACGCCTTGTCACTTGTGCTTTTGTTGTGTGTAACCGCGCGCCGCACTGCTCTAGGTCCAGTAGGTGATGCGAGCACTGGTTGTGTTGGTATTGTGAACCGTAGTGTAATACACGTACACGACAACTACACTCTCACAGCCTTCGTTATAACCTCCAAATAATCTTCCAGATGTCTATTTTTTTTTTTATAATAATTCCATTACTTTTACCTCCGCCAGCTTTAAATCTTATTTCGAGTCAACTAGTTTTAGATTTATTCAGATATTCCCTCCTCAGCTCCACTGGTTGTTGTCACTTTTTATGTTAACATACCAGTTGCTGTTGATCAGTCCTTTGACAATACTTTATTTAACTTTATTTATCCTGCTGGGATGCTCTTTACACTAAAAACAGCTGACAAATATTCTTTTTCATCCACATAAAGAAATTTAACACTTGAAAAATGTAATTTTGGCACGAGTGAAGGTTGGATGATTGTGATGTTTTCAATACACTAGTTACTTGTTCCAAAGAACTATTTTTTTGTTTAATTATTGTTAATAAATTTTTTTAAAATTAATCCTGTGTGTTTGCTTTTTATTTATTATTAAAAAAAAAAATTAGTTTATAAATATTATAATTTTTTTGTTTCAGAATTACGATGATAAGAGGGTAAATTTATGAGATTGTCCCAATTAATAATATAAAAAAGACTCTAATGGGACTGACAATCAAATGCCAAAATATAGCAAGAGTAATGCAAAGACTTATCGATAATTAAACAATCAAACAATGTCAGCAAACTATTTCGCAGTTTTAGATTTAGGATAGGCTGTAAGCCATTAAACATTTAAGCAATAAAATTGCTTGTAAAAATAATAATATTGAAATAGGAATAAACAGAAGCAATAATCAAGGAGTAAATAATATATTTTCAATGGATAAAAAGTTTATTACAAAGGATACTACTAAATATAACGAGAAGTACACATGGCCAATGGTGATCAAAATATCAAGTAAATTAGCAAAAAATTTGACTACTGGATCTGTTAATATATTTATTGTCTAAGGATTAACAATGTTTATTGTATGATTGGCGTATAGGTAAAATTTTAAAATTACATGAATGTCAGGAGCAGGCGACGTGGGTCGCAGACGCGTTGAGTGGCGCCGCAGCGCAAACAAAAATCAGCTTTATTAATAAACAAATTAACACAACTAATAAGGTAAGTTGTGCTAATAATCATTTAGAAAATATTTATTTTAAATATTCATTCAATACATTGTAATTTTCTTCATTTAGCGTTAATTTTATTTCAAGTTTGCTAGGTAGTTTGCTAACCATGATCTATGTTTTGGGTAATTTTTTAATTTATTTTTCCTTCTCACGATAAGAATCAACTTAAAATAAATTAAGAATGAATATGCGGATAGCAAACTACCTCAAGTGAAGTATCTGTTTAAAAATATACGACACTACAGGTATGTCCTATTGTATTCCCAGGTATAAAAAATAATTTTGACAGCGAAAAAAAGGTGCTGAAAAGGTGGCTGTTCGCTACCTAGGATTCGGAGGTGCTGCGTGGGCATGCAGCAGCCTCAGACACGCCCTCTCCTCGGGGACTCAGTATCCTCTACAACTTCCCCGACAACTCGACGTGGTAATTCGGTGACTGTGTTAACCCACCAGCAGTTACAACAGATACAGCAATTACAGGCCCATAATTCAACCGGACAGCAACTGACATTTGCATTGCAACAATCGTCAAACAATGGCCAGGACCAAGCGAACGGTTCGGCGACTGGGAATCACATAGTGTATCTCAATCAGTTGAGCCAACTGAATCAAAATACAATAAACCAGTCGGGGACTGGTATGGGCCTACCCCCGGCCGGCCCCACTTTTGGGGTGGGCCTCAATATGGGATTGCCTCTGTCATTATTAAATACCAGTCTTACATCATTAACTTCAAACGTAATAACGACCTCTAATCCTCTGCTCAATATCGGATTGCCCAGCATTAATCCAGGGATAACCACCGTAAACACGGACCTCAATACCTTGAACGCGATAAACTCAACCTTGAATTCAAACTTACCTTCCAACAGTATTAGCAACGGATTGGCTGGTCTCGCCCAAGACATCAATGCCATTAATTCTGGCATTAATCGGCTCAATACTCTAAACTCCTCCGGGTTGTCCAACATAAATTCCGGCTTGAGTGGGAATTTGAACCAAAACTTCGCGACACTAAACGCCAACGTTGGAGAGAACAACTCTGGGCTGTCTAATTTGAGCAGTCATACCTCCCAGTCGTCCTCGAGCATCAACCAAAATTTCAGCAGGTCACTGAACGTCCTCGCGGGAATCACTCCCAGCAGCCTCAGTTCATGCAACACCAACTTTCCGTTTCAAACCATCCAGAGTATCCAGAGCATAGCGCCGCACATAGTAGGCTCGAGTGTCAACCAAGTACCGAGTTCAGCGATCCAGCAGCATTCTAATTCCAGCGGGGTCTCGATATCCCACAGTTCAAACCTGGCTCTCAGCTCTAATGTCTACACGAGTACGTCGAACACGCCGATCTTGTCGACGACTGCCAGCGCGAACCAGTCGTCCAACGTCACCCACAACCAGAGCATACATTTGGGAGTGATGCACACCAACCAGCCCAATGTATCAGCCTCACATTTTTCAACAGTTAATGATTCAATAAATACGTTGAGTCACATCTCGGCGATCGGCAGCTCGCACAACACCGGGTTCCAGCAAAGACAATTCTCTCAAGCTCAGAACTCGAATTTGGGCTCGATAAACATATCCGGAAACCAGACCTCCAACACAGTCAAGACAGTCCAGAATATTCAGAGCCAGAACGTCAGCTCTCCTGGTAGTCCCTTTTCAATGCCGTTAAAGAGTCCGGCTTCGAATATCGCTCCGCCAACGCCGAGTCCAAGTCCGAACCGAGTGTTGCTTCGCAGTCCAGCTTCTAATTCGATCCAGTCGAACAGAAACAGCCCCAGTCCGGTTGCCACTTCGAATAGTAATTTTAGCATGCAAATGCAAAGCCCGATGCAGAGTCCGATGAGTGTTGGCCAGATACAGAGTCCAGCTCCAAGTCCGTACCCTCCTGCTAAGAGTCCTCATCACTTGGGGTCCAGTACCACGCTCAATAACAGAAGTCCTGCTCCTGGTGGAAGTCCAGGTCCTCCTGTTGTTAGGCCTAATACGCCGATTCTCCAGCAAGGGATGCAAGTGTTGCAAATTATTGGCACACCACAGGGCTACCAGCAAGCCTCGTCACAATTAGTCACGCGGACACATCTTTTTGGCAATCAGCAAATCCAAATAGCCGCTACTAAGCCTGCCAAACAGCCACCGCAAATATTACCGAAACCACCCAATCAGCAAGGAGTCGCGACCCAGCAAAAACAACGAGTGACAACGACTATTACTAACCAGGTAATTTTTTTAATTACTTAAAATTTAATTGTATCTATAAAAAGTATTTAATTGCTGGAAATATTAAAAAAAAAATTTTTTCAATTTAAAAACCTTAAGTTTGCTAAATAGTTACTCAAGACAATAACTTTTTTATCATTTTCTTATCAAAAAAAAAAAAAAAAAAAAAAAAAAAAAAAAAAAAAAATAAATATCGTTTGTAGTTATTTTTTCTATTGATATCAATGGTTTATTGTTTTTTCAAGTGTAATTTTAAATACTCTATTTTAATTTTTTTTATTTTTGATGGATCGTCAAACATTGCAAACATGACAGTAACAGCAATAACATCGATTTTTTTTTAAAATTAAAATAAATTATTGATGTAAGCCAATTTTTAAATTGAATAAAAAAAATTTCTTCAATTAGCCTTATCTAATTAGTTGTCTTTAATTCAAAGTAATTATATTTTATAGTTTTTTATGATAACTTTTTTTTTGTTCTAATTAAACACAAGGTGACTTTAATATTTTCAAGTATCAATAACTAATTTTATTTATATTTAAACTATTTAAATTAATTAGGTGACGCAGCAAACACAACCACAATTGGTATTAGCTAGTCCCCAGCAGAATCCAACTGGTACAGCAACAATGATACCCACAGCACAAGGTCTTTTATTAAATCAGGTAAAATAAAATTTCAAAATATGTATATATTAAATTATATATTACACGCATTCATTAATAATCAGTTTAATATCATTATCATGATCATTGTCATAATAATACTTTCATTGAAGAAAATTTAATCCATTGATTGTAAATAATATTCCCTTTATCCGATTATTGAAAGATAAAATAACAAATAACTAACATGGATAATTACCAAGCTTAAAATTAATAGTCTCTAAATAACAACGACAAACAAAAACAATGATGGGTGCTGATAAAGGTTTTCTCATTGGGTTTGGTATATAGGTTTTGCCGTCAAGCGGACCTGTCATTGTGCAACAGCAACCCGGTGGCGTTCAATTAATACTCCGAGCACCAGCGAATGCTCAACAGCAAACGCATACTGCACAGGTGATGGTTTCACTCATTGTCCGTTTTAACGTATTTTAAATCGACGCAATTAAACGTTTTCATCATCTACACAGTCATTGCTTGATAATTATCATCATAAAATTACGCTATACAATTATTTATTTATTTATTTATTTATTAATTATTAATTATGTTTTTCATTATTTATTAATTAATTCTGCTGGATTACTGACCAGTTTTTTTTTTTATTTATAGTTGACTCAACAACAACTCGTACGAGTTATCACTGCACAAGGTATGCAGATGCAAGGACTCACGCCGACATTTTTTGCCGTACCTAATGGTTTTTCAACACAAGCTCCTTCCGTACTTAGGCATACACCTACAAGCCCAGCACCTGGTAAACTATTAATTAATTATTCATCTATTTATTAACAAGCATCCCATATTATATTGATAATATAATATAATAAATAAATTTTTATTCAACAGCAAACACAGCAAATAATAATCCAATAGTAATCCAGAACGCGATGGTCCAGAGTCCACAGCCTCAGATGAACCAAGTGAGTTCTTCAAATACGAATCACGTGTCAGCAGCTCCACCGCCTCAGCAGCCGACAGTTGTTGAACAGAATTTGCTTCCGCCACCGAAGAAAAAAGCCAAAAAGAAAAAGAAAGCCAAGAAAAAAGATGAGGAGCCTCCGAAGCTTGACCTTGCCAGTATCATGAAAATATCTGGCATCGGTGACGATGATGACATGTTCGACACGGACACGGTCCCAGATAACGAGCCCTCGCAGATCCATGTTGAACAGCCTGTTCAGCATCTAGGCCAGTTATCTCCCCACCCGCAGATGTCAAACAGCAGTCAAAGCATACCCCAACCTCAGTCTCAACCTCAATCTCAACCTCAATCTCAACCTCAATCTCAACATCAGCCAGCAATTAACACCCCCAACATCCAGCCTACAACTCCCACGACGGATAATTTCGGTGGTAGTCAATTGGTAGCGCAGCTACAGATGCCGATGCAAAATGCGATATCTGGTCAACTGCGACTAGCTGTTGGTGAAGATGGTAGAGTGGTACTTCATCATACTCCGGACCCGAACCAGCCCGAGTTGGATCAAGTTACTGCTCAAGCCCTAATCAGATCTCTCATCCAAGGCAATAGTCAGAATTCTCAAATAATCTCTCAGCTTCTTGGCCACGCACAAACTCTAGCTCAACAGAATGTACAGCCTCCGGAGCCTGCGACTCCATCTCCAGTAAATAGACCAAAAAATCCTGTAAAAGCTCCAACTCCAACTCCGACTCCTCCGACTCAAATTAATCAGACCTTTAATCAAGTTAATTCTTCGCCAGTGACTTCTATGTCTCAGCAAGTCCATGGGGCCAAAATTTCCTACACTCACAACTCTCAGAACGCACCTCAACCTAATACGAATATTAATGTTAACCAGAGAACCGACTCGGTAGCCTCTTCGCCGTCCTCTTCAATGAACAGTTTGCAAGCTTCGCAAATTACCAAAAATATTCAGTCGCTAAATGCTGGTGTACAATTGTCTAATGCGGGGATTCATATTGCTGTTGGACCAATGTCACCTAAATCAGGCTGTAATTTATTCAACGAATCTGGGAAAGTTAATCAGCAGACTGTAACGCCTTCGAATACTGGGATTAAAAAATCACCGATGCAAAATGCTCGGCAAAAGTCACAGGGCCAAGGAAATTTCATTAATCGCAATGTTAATGTCAAAAACACTCGCACGGTTTTACAGAAAAATCAACATGAAAAACCTCAGCAACAACAGCAAATTCAACAACAACAACAACAACAACATCAGAACGAGCAAATTAACCAACAAAATTTACAGCAAATTTCAACCCACACAATTCAGTCGCTAAATGTACAAAGAGTTCTTGAGCAAAATCTTCACAAAATAACTGTTTCTGGTGTTCAGCAAAATTCTATGAATCTTGTGCATCAAAATCCAGCTAATTCGCAGCAGTCGATGCAAATTTTACAGTCTAGTGATAATATCCAGCAAGGGATTAATATTTTAGCTCCAAATATTCAGAATATCGATCAAAATTTACAAGGATTTGAAACTCAACGAAATCAAGAAGTTGTCGATGCAATTCATCAACATCAGCAGCAGCAGCAGCAGCAGCAACAACAGCAGCAGCAACAACAGCAGCAACAACAACAACAGCAGCAACAACAACAACAGCAGCAACAACAACAACAACAGCAACAACAACAACAACAGCAGCAGCAACAACAACAACAACAACAACAACAACAACAACAACAACAACAACAACAACAACAACAACAACAACAACAACAACAACAGCAGCAGCAACAGCAGCAACAACAGCAACAGCAACATCATCAAACTATAACAAATCTAGTTAATTTAAATCTACAACAGCAGCATCAAAAAATAATTGGTACAAATATTCCTTGTCAAAATTCTCTGCAATGTGACACGCAGAAGATAATAAACTCCCAGCCGAATGTTCAGCAACAAAATATATTTTTCTCAAGTGATCCGCACTTGGTAAACGTAACACAGGGGACAGATCATACGAAACAGAAAGTAGATCTCCCGAACGTAGATATGCTGAATAATTCACCAGGAACTAATATATTTAATCCTTTAGGTAATTTAAATCCAAACGACCAAATATTAATAGCGCATCCGAACGGGCAGATGCATATTATCAACCAGCAGTCTTTCCAGCAATTGTTGGCAGCGAATCAGTTGAGCACAACTCAGCAGAGCCAAAACCAGCATCAAAAAATCGTTATTGGAGACTCTGAAGCATCTCAAAATTTACAGGGTGTCCAAATAAACACACCAACCAGTCAGATTATTGTAAACAGCTCCGGTGGGGCTCCAACGATACAAAACAACATCCAGAACATCGTAGTGCAAGCTGCACCCTCGCAGATGCCTCACCAGATTCAGATCCAGAACTCCGGGTTCCCGAGTCAGTTTATTGATAATCTGAACCAGCAACAGATAAGAAATCTGTCCAACAACCAGCAGATGAACCAGCAGCCAGCCCCAGTTAAGAAAACTAAAGTTGTCAAGAGAAAACCCTCAGCTGCTCAAACGACTGGGTTCAATGTAAAGACGGTAACGAGGCCAATTACGAGTTCCACGACTACGGCGACGACTTCGGTAAGAGTTGACGGGAAAGTCCAAACAACTCCTTCGCCTTCGACGCCTCTCAGTACAAATCCCAGCAAAAGTGAGTGTCAGAACATCGGCAATGGCAGAGTTACGTCTCCCAGCACCCCGACGAACGGACAACCCGGCAGGAAGTTTATCCAGCTGCCAATATTCAAAGAGCAAATGCTGAAGAACATCCAGAGTCAGATCCAGGCAATCAATAGTCGAAAGCAAATCACTCCTGGCGACAGAGCTCTTCTCAGCAAACTCTTTCAGGAAAGGGAGAAAATTCTTGCCGGTGGAAAAGTCGTCAGCGCACCACCTGGGACCATTCCGACGGGAACCGAGACCACATCGCATTCGAGCATTTCTTCACCGACAGTGTTCTCGGTGTCGCAACCTTTGGCGAATAAAAATCCAACGTCGACGGTCGAGACCCAAACTCCAGCTGTTCCTGTTTCTTTAAATACTCAGTGCGTTAATGTAAACATAAAAGATCTCGCAGCAAGTGGGGCTGGTTGTGATGCAGTGATAAGCAGTGTTGGCCAGAGCATGCCCAATATTTCAAACACTGGTACTAGTTTGCAGCCTCCGGTGAGCAAACAACCTCAGCAGAAGTTTTACCAGGTTCACAATAATCAGCTGGTAAGTCCGTCCTTGTCTACCGCGCCGTCGACGACCGCTCAGACTCAAATACTAAATCCGGTACCGATCGTCACTCAGCAACAGTCGACTCAGTGCCAAACAGACCCGCCGGATATTAAGCCAGACATTAAACTGCTGAGTCCAATAAAGCAGGAATTGTTGTCACCGGTCCAGGTCCAGGCACAACTTCAAGTACAAACTACCCCGGTCGCTACGTCGCCGAGAGTCCCCATTCCTAACCAGAGTATCCAGAATCCAATAACTGTTCCCTGTGGGAATAATAATAATAATAACAATAGTAATAATAATAATATTAATAGTAGTAATCTGAGTGGCCAGACTGTGAAAATAACTAATCCTCCGGCGGAGAGTCCCAAGCAGGGGATTAAAAGACCAGCGACTAGTCCGATTTGCCGGCAGATTAACCGAAGCGATGTGATAGAAAAACAGCTGAAGCTTGATCAGGCTGGAGCTACCAACCCGGATGTAAATACTCCTTTCCTTGATAAGAAAAATGCTTGTGAAAGGCTTCTTAACTACCATTGCTTAAATGAGCAAGTGTTGAGCGCCAAGGATCTCGCCAAAGCCGACGAAATATTCGAGGAGACGGCTAAACATTTACTTAATAAATTTAGTTTGATGGTTAATAAGTACACCTATCTGCTGCTGATGGACAGTATGGTGTGTATTATTGATTTTATTATTATTGCTATATTTATACAGTGAGGCAGTTTTATTAATCTCTGTTTTTATTTTTAGCGGGAAGTTAGGACGTCTGAGCTCATGATGATTGATCGGATATTTGTTAATGATGAAACTAAAGCCAATGGTAAGAATATATTTTTTTATTTCACTATGTGAAATTGAAATAAATAAAATTTTGCTTTATTAAATAATGAATTTTGTTGAATTGCATTGTACTTTTTTAACTATTGACGTTTTTAAAGATATAAGATCATCCCGATGTTACATTCACCAAGAGCTTTCATTTGAGTACCCATATGCATTTTCGATATATTTTTCATATATACAATGTATATATACAATAAATATATAAAATATATGAAAAATTGATGTGGGTACTCAAATGAAAGCTCTTGATGAATGTAACATCGGGATGAGCTTATATCTTTAAAAATGTCAATAGTTGACAAGATACGAGGTCTCTTAATAATATAGATAATTATTTTATTCAATTTGCAGAAGAGTTAAAGAAAGAAGAAAAACCAATATTTCCAAAATTAGAAGCAGACCCAATGGATGAAGAAAAGCCAGTGTCTTCTCTAGCAAACATCTCAGTGAAGAAAGAACAGGAGGAGGACTTTTCGAGTATCGAGGGAGATTCCAAATTGAACCTAAAGCCGTCTAGTAGCACGAGTGGTGACTACGACGAGTGGCTAGAGATTCAAAAAGAACTGGGAGTTTATCACTCGACTGGTGATTCCTTAAAGTGCAAAAACATTAGTGGTGTTAATCCAGGTGTAACTGGCACGACGGTGAAGCCCTCGAGGACCGAAAGAACGCGAAATAACGGCGAAAGCCTTCCCCCACGTGCCAGTTGTGTGAATTTCTCAAGTGCCGCGATACCAAGTACTATGTTGAAGAACGTGATAATCGAGTCGGACATGTCGATGGAGCCGATGTTGGCCGGCGAGAAACGCTGGTGCTCCGGCGCGAATTGCGCGACTGAGCTCGAGCGAGACTTGCTCGAGGACACGGACAGCCTCGACGAGCTGGCTTTCCACTCCCAGGTGCACTCTTTACCCGGGGACGTTGATACCAGCAACATCCTCGAACACGACGACATCACCGCTCAAGTCCAGTCGGCTATCGACAGTATTTTGAATCTCAAAAAAAGACCCTCTAGCTCAACGGCAACCACCAGCGCTCCCGGCGCGTCCCAATCTAGTGAATCTAAAGACCCAGTGCTCGATCAAGCGGTCCGTAGCATAATGGGCTCGTGACCCTCCTCGAAAAATAAAGTATGTTGAACATTCTTTAAGCGTTAAGGTTTTAAACAGTAATATTAATAATAAATTTACCACACAGTTATCTTATTTTATGTGTATTTATCACCTTTTTAATATAAATAAGGATGGTAAACAACGGTTGTAACGCCACCAATGTCTTTCACAAACAAACACTGGCTCGACTTAGTGGTCTAGCGTAATTCCAGCCGCAATTATCATTTATTTCCGTTTCACTATGGCAATAATTATTTATACACTAAATTGTACACTATCTTAATATATATTAGTGGTAATTGGAGTATACATATAAATATAAATATATATATATATATACATATAAATATATATAATAATTTAAAAATTTTAAATAAGGTTATATAAATAATGATAATAATGCTGATATAAAGAAGAAGAAGAAGAAGAAGAAGAAGAAGAAGAAAAAAAAAAACATTGATTAAATTAAATTAAATTAAATTAAATTAAATGAAACATTGATATGAATAATTAAAGAACAAAGCGCCATCGTGTAACTTTAATTTTAGAAAATGTACATGTGGTAGGCAGATAAGCCGAGGTATCCTACCCAGGTGCCAGCTCTGCCGGATTTGTAATGTAATTTTGTAAAAAGCAGCTATTTAAAAATGATTTATCTCAATTAATCCGTCATTTTATTGGAATAAATTGTATGGCTATTCCATAATGGCAACTACGAATTGTAAATATGATTTTTAAATTATAACATTATAATTATTGATATTATTATTATTATTATTATTATTATTAATATTATTATTTTTATAATTGTAATTGAGCAGCTGAAATTCAGAAGACGGACTTTTGAATTATTTAAAAATTTTAAAAATTTGTAATCTAGTACAAAATTATGGACATCGATATTTATTTTATAATTATTATCGAAATTAAATTAATTAAAAAAATAAATCTTTAAAGATTTTCTTATTTTCAAATTGGTTTTTATTTATTAAACAAAAATTAAAGTACACTTTTGAATTTAAGCTAGTCAATTATTATTGATATTATTATAATTTTAGTTGAATTTTTGGTGTAAAGCGATAGGAATCGATGAAACATTTTAACGAATCTTTGAGAATTTTATTATAAAATAAAATATAGTTCTGTCAAAAATAATTTATTAATAATGTACACCCCGTAATAAAATGATTGTTTATCGAAACATAATTATAAATCAAAAATTTTAAAAACAGATACATTTTAAAAGGACTGATATTCAATGTTAAAACTTTTCCACTGTAGTCTTAAAAGATGTAAAAAATTTTTTTGTACAAATTTTATCACAAAAGAAAAGCAATTCGAGTATCTAATAAATATACAATAATAATAGTAACAGTATAAAATAAAACTAATAATAGATATGTATGATAACTGATAATGAATAAAATATAGATAAATTAAGACAATTATACGTACAAGACCAACAGACATCACATCACGCCAAATGAAAGGTTTTTTTATACAAAAAATAAAAGTTATAATAATAATAATAATAATAATAATAATAATAATAATAATAATGGTTAATCTATATCAAGTTAATGAATTTTTGTAATTCCTCAATACTGATAAAAAGTTACGATTACGGGGTGTGCAATTAAAGTTTATAGAAAAAAAAATGAAACTAGATAAATGTAATACTAAAAACATGAGTTTGTTTTTAAATAATTTACGATACAGGGACAGTCTGAACTGAACTAAACTGAAAATCAAAGAACACGTTTTTTATCTAGCTTTTAACATTTTACATACTTTTGGCATCACATTTAATATAAATGATGAATAGATGTGTGTAGATAGATTACTTGTACGCAGAGAGTTTAACTACGGGGAAAGGATTTTATTATTTTATACTTTTGTCCGATTTTTATCAATGACACCTTATTTTTTACAGTTAGAGCAAATGGTTTATTTTATATCAATAAAAATAAATAAATATCTTTAAATACATATTAAAGAAAAGAAGAAACAAAACAAATGTAATAAGCTAATAAGATATAAGTAATCTGTGCTGATTATTTTTTTTATTTTATTTATGCTACCGTGGGTGTACACTGTTTTTATTATTAATTAATTATGCTGTGACATTTAACGGCGTTGTTAGACAGTACCCTTCACTTCTTTCGTATTTATTATACTATTATTATTTTATTTAAATAACGAGGATTAGATTGAAAATTTTTACCAAATTTTTTTTTCTAAATTACTAGAAAAAAATGTAAATTTTTAGATAAATTTTTTTAAATTAATTAATTTATTAATATTGCAAGTGTGGGTACTGTCAAAAATGCCTTTAATAGATTTTACCAATAATTAAGTTTAAATTAAGTAATTAGTAAATAAAAAATTAAGAAAAAAAACAAAAATGTTTTTTTTTTGAGGAATTGGAAAAAAAAGTCGCATCCTTTCGCCGGGTGTTCTCTCGATAAAAACAGATAAATAAATCTAAATCTTTTACATGATCTGCTGTGTACAGAAAAATATACATAATAATAATGATTTAATAAAACAGTGTGATTTTTTTTGGTAAAAGCAATCTAAGACTGAAAAAAATAAACAGAAGAAAAAAAAAAAAAACAAACAAACTTCTAAATGATAAACTTTTAATTTAAAATAAACATATGAAAAACTTGCAGAACTATTAATTAAATTATAATTTGTAAATAAATAAATAATAATAATAATAATAATAATAATAATAATAATAATAATTAATTGCACCTAAAAACGGCAACTGCGACTTAATCATAAATCATAATATATGTGGGCTCTGGCAGGTTTTTAAAAAGATGAATATATTAAAGTTTTGTTGTTCCTAAAATAAATTGCCGACATTTTGCCAGTATAATTATTTTTATATACATATATTTTATTTATAACTATATAACATCCACTTAATTAATTATTTAATTTATTAATAATATGATAATATTATTTTTTAATTTTATTTAACAATCATTAAAGTTAATAATTATCCTAATCGTTTTAGTTTCATTTTTTGAATTTTTGTCATTTTTCCCGCTGATTCTTGCGCATGCTCTGTTATTATTTTTACCCGCGCAGCACTCAATACATTTTACCATTTTACCGCGAATTGAGAGACTTTACGTAAACATCAATCTCGCTGTTATATAAGTAATTGTTATTATTTTTTTTTTTTATACTATTGTTTATTAATTAATAATAAAAAATGGCTGAAGAAGATATTCCACAAATTTTCGTAAGTATTTTTAAAAGTTTTATTTTTTTAATAATTCTAACCTAAAATTTACTCCTTAATATCAATGTTTATTGACATAAAACTTGTCAATTTAATTATTTATTTTTTTGCAATAAAAATTAGCAAATACCCGATGATTTATGCAGACGGGCAGGTATTGCAGCTACTTGGAGAACTGGGAATAATCTTGGAGTATTTGCTCACAAGCATATCAATGTTTATTCTGGAGGTTAGTTATTGTTTACCGGTTTATTTTATTTATTTTTATTTATTTATTAAATTTATAATAATTTTTCAGATAAAAATAGTAATTTTTACCCGTGTGATAGTCAAGTGCATTTTCTCGGACCAGAAATAATATTATTCAACTCAATACTCCGTAAATTAGTAAACGAAAGTAACGGTATTTTTCTTTCAATAAGAAAAATCCAAAAGTCTAATTTCAACGAAGTGAGACCAGAACTTGTACGACACAGCAAACAGTACCGTTCTATTTTAAGGGCTTGCGTCGAAAGTTTGCAAGATGCAGCTGAGAATATTTCTGATGATCGAGAACTGTATGAAAATTTTCTCACTATTTTTTACAATGTTGAATGCGTTTGGCACTTGACTGAAATTTTGTACATTGATACCCTCCCAGGTAATTATTAAATTGTACAAATATTCTTATTCAATTATATGATACTAATTTATGAAAACTAATTTAGCATATAACTAAAAATTTTATAACAAATAAATTATGGTACAAAAAAATTAGAAAAAAAAAATTGACATGTAAAAATTTAAAAATGCAATTTTTTTATCAAATAAAATTTAAAATTACTAATTTTTTTTTTTTTTTTTTTTTCTTTTCTATTTCAAGGCGACGTTGTACTTCCTCAATTATTAGAATGGGTACGTTTTCATTTTCCATCCCGCGAACTGGCAGCGCTAAAAATTTTATCGAAGAAAACAATCGGCGCCGAATTAGAGAACATTAATTACTGGGAAGCTGTAATAGGTTGTGCTCTACATGGTAAATTAGACATTGTGTGCGCACTTTTGTCTTTCCACACAAAAGCCGATCATCCGGCTTTCGTAACCGCTACTCAAGCTCTCAAAACAATGCCAGTTTACAATGTTTACGGTGGGTACTCTGTTAATGAATTTACAATGCGCTGGAAGCACTGGCAATCCGATTTGAGCTCAAACCTCGAGTACAAAACCTTTATTATCGATCATAATTTGGAAGAGCTCATGAGAGTAAGAAATCTTTAAATCTTTATTTTCTTTTATTTATTTTAAATAGAATTATAATTTTATTTATTTAACAGTTGATATCTGGTGACGAATCAACATTGTGGGAATTCGCAAAATACACAGAAGCGTGGTACGAACTTGTTGCTGCGAAATTGCTCTACTCGTCGCCTTGCTGCAAACAACCAGAGCTTGCGCAACACGCAAATAACATTGCCGAGCGCTGGCAAGCTGGAAGAAATTTAGATCACATTATTCTCGCTCTGATGGAGAGCGATTTGTACAAAGTTATTGAACAGATACAATATATGAATGACAATGGTTGGTTTGCAGCTCATCTCACTGATTTACTGTACAGTTGCGAGAAACTTAAAATAATGGATGAAGAACAAGCAAAGTATATCATTTTATTTTTGTGGTTGACTGAAAGTTATAAAAATAATTTATTAAATTTAATTATAATAATTTAAAGATTCGTATGAATCTTTTAACATCTTCGGTTTTTTATTAAAAATTTTCTAATTACGTTTTACAGTGTAACAGCACAATTACACGAGTCACTTTTGTTGGATTACGGAAGTACATTATTCAGTCACTCGTCACTTTGGCAATGCGGGGCAAGTTATCTCGAGCACTGTCCAACATCTGGATTAGCTCGATTAGAAGCATTATTGCAATCCATTCCTATGGGAAGTGAAGCAAGAATTAACAAAATAATTAATGTTGCTCGTAATAATGATTTAATTAATGTTGGTAAGTTGAAATTAATTTTTAAATCTATTATATGTAATAAAAAAAAATAATTTATTAATTTTTTAGTGAGAAGTTTGTGTAAAATACAAGGAATGAAATCCATTAGACGCGGAAGAATAGGAAATGCTTTAGCCTGGGCTATCAAAGCGCAAGACGGTGCTTTTGCTACGTACATTGCCGATGAATTTCTTAAACATTATGTTAATGAAAGTAAAATTCAGTGCAAAGATCTTTTAGAAAATTTAGGAGCTTCTATGTTGACCAGTGACCGTTTAACATTTTTAGGTAAAATATCAATAATTTTCTACACTTTTATATCAATTTATTTATTAATTTTTTTTTTTTTTTTTTTTTTTTTTTTTTTTTTTCATCAGGAAAATACTGCGAATTCCATCAAATGTATGAAATAAGAGAATTCAAAGAAGCCGCGCGATTATTAATCGCTCTGATAATTTCAAATTTGACACCGAAGTAGTAAGTTCTTTATTTAATAATAATAATAATAATAATAATAATAATAATTTATTTGAAATCTTTACTAAATTTCCTATTTATATTTTTAGTTTCTGGTCAACACTGTTGACAGACGCGATTCCACTTTTAGAAAGTGATGAAGTATTGTTTTCAAGCGAAGACACATCCATACTAGCACGCTGCGTCGAAGCACACGGTGACGACCCCAAATTCGAAGATAAACTTGAAATATTCCGGTTAGCGGTCGCGAGAAATCTAGCACGTGCTTTGAATCTCGAAGGCTGCGAAAAGGATTAATTTTATTTTTTTAAATGTATTTATAAAAAAATTTAAATTAACTTTCCGCTAATCTTAATGATTTTGTAATTTAAATAAACACCGTATTTCTATAAAAACATTATTTGTGATATTATTATTATTATTATTATCATCAATTGTCAACTGCGACTTTCTTTAACATTAAATAGATGATCGATCTTTGGACATTAGCAGATATGTCTCCTTAACTTTCACGTAATAAAATCTAAATTACAATATTTAGATATAAGAACTCAAGTAATACAACACCTGATATTTTCTAGTTGATCAACTGGATGAAAGCGATAATAACTGGTTTAATAGAGCATGTGATACCTTTGAGAAGGCTAGGGAGTATTATTTTCATTTCTCAACGTGAGAATTTATTTTATGGAATATTGAATTAAGAGGATTAGTGTTTATCCTCATGATTTAATATATTATTAATGATTTTTATACTTGGTAAAAAATAATTAATACAATACTTTTAATAATTATTAATTATTACTTGTAAAATAATAATAGCAGATTAAAATTTAAGATATAACTGTTTTTTACTTTACGGTCGCTTGATTTTTTCGATCATATAATTTATATGACAAACATAAATTTTTTTTTTAATTTTATAACAATAAAAATTATGAAAAAAGAATTTAATAAAAAAATTCAACATGCGAAAATTAAAAACAAAGTTTTAGAAGCATTTTTTTTTTCATTGTAATTAAATTATTAAAAAATTGACAGCTGTCAGCTAACTTCAATAACATTAATTTACAAAGAAAAATTTTTAATAAAACACTGAATATTTTTTTTTATAAACTATTCATTAAGGTCAACCAGTCAACATACGGAAATTAAATTACGTAATAGGATCGATCTCATTGACGGCTTTAGGTATAAAGATTGATTTCCCGCCTATCAGTGTTAAAAAAAATAATTCATCCACACCCTACCAGTATATTTTTTAAATACACGGACACACAAACACAATAAAACTCCGAGCAGCTGTTGTCATATATCTATTTATTGTTCATTTCATTCGTTTCATTGCACACTAGCACACGCTTTTCCCAGTCGATAGTATAGAAGTGTTCATTTACAAAATGGAGTCAATCTGCCGCGCGCGGTGGTCAAAAAGCCTCCATCATCTCTGTCTCTATCTAATTGTCAATAATTTTGACGTTTAAAAAAACCACTCCAAAATATATCTAGTTAAAGTTGTTTTAATTTCCGGCGACAATGTTTAACCAACAATCGTAAATAATGAAAAAACAGTGCTGTGTTGTTATTGTTGTTATTTGTTAACTTTTTATTTTTAATTGACGGTAATATATTCAGTAATTAAATAAAGGTAATGAAAGTTAAGAAATGATTTTCACTGATAACTGGGAGATAAACAATAACCTCTTAATATCAGTCTACGATTTGAAGTATCAAGATATCACGTAAATTATTGATGAGTGTTTGAAAAAAAATGGAACCCAAGTGAATTTTATATATTTTCATCATTGAAATGTGAGTATTTATTTTTTTTTCAAGAAGAATTATTTTACATAATACTGAAATTAAATTTTATGACTGACAATTTTAAAAATTTTTATATTCACTAAATTATTTTTAAAAAATTTAATAATTATCAGCTGATTTCAGTATCATTGATTTAAAAATTATTAATTATTTAAATAATAAAAATATAAATAATTTTTTTAGTATGGAAGATTACACTCCGGTAGACGAGGACTTTCCTGGTCGGCTTTTGCACCAAGCAGCATTGTGGGACAACGCGGAGCTGCTGGAAGACCTTCTTGGCGGTGAGCATGCCCAGTATATAAACAACCAGGACTCGTGGGGCCGCGCTCCGCTGCATGCAGCCGCGATAACTGAAAACTCTAGATGTCTCGGAGTATTATTATCAGCTGGAGCAAACCCGAACATTCCCTGCGGCCCACGAGGTCAGTACCGAACTCCACTGCACGTCTGCGCGGAGCACGGCCACTCTGGGAACATAAAAAAACTGCTGGAGTACAACGTCAACCTGGGAGCCGTGGACGCGAACAATCTCAACCCTCTGGCAATTGCTGAGAAGAATAATGACACTACTTGTGTAATTCTGCTGGAAAAAGCAGCTGAGAAGTATGAACTAGCCCGAGCAGCGACTCACGCTACTCTAAGGGCGGCTTGTATCCAGGGTGACACCGTTGCGGTGAGAAGTATCATTCAAAATTGCGACTGCTTTGAGTTTGTTGTTAACATGGCGCCCAATGGGGCCAACACTTTGCTTTTTGTAGCCTCAGAACTCGGTCACAGGGACATAGTCCGTCTTCTGCTGGACAACGGAGCAGACTGTCGCAGTCATCCCGTGACAAAGTACTGTCCTCTGTACATCGCTTGCTACAACGGGAAGCTGGAGATTGTTGAGCTCCTGCTCCGGTACTTTCCGAAGCAAATCCAGTCGCTGACTGTTGAAAGATGGTTGCCGATCCACGCAGCAGCGATTAATGGTCACCATGCTGTCGTGGATTTGTTGCTCAAGTTCGAGTATCCTCAGCACCTGAACCAGCGCTTCAAGGATCCGTCCAGTGAGTTCGAGTACGAGATGACGTTTGACATCAACACCCAAGACGTCACCGGTCAGAACGTTCTCTACATCGTCAGCGTGCTCGGTAATGTTAAAATAGTTGAGCTTCTGCTTAATTTTAGAGTTAAGTCTAACAAAATTAAGACCGAAGAAGGCATCAGTCAGCCGATATCGGTCTCCAAGCGCAGGATCTCCAGTGGAATTCAGAGACTGATGTCCAGTCTTAATTTCCGCAGCAAGAATAGTGACAAGAGAGACGATAATTTGATCTCGCCGATTAATCTGGATATTTACTGCAACAACAGCTCAGAAACTGCCCTGCATGCTGCTGTCAAGACGGGTCACACGGAGGTTGTTGCAGCGTTGCTTCAGGCGGGGGCTAACCCCAACCTGCCCATCAATATTAAACTAAATGATGGAAGCACTAGTAGTGCTAGCAGTACTGACAACAACGAGGGAATTACCAGTGTACTGACAATAGCGTGCCAAAATCGCGATGTCAAGATCACTGACTTGTTGCTGAAGCACGGCGCAGTGGACAATGACTGCAGAGCGCTTAAAATTGCAGCACAGAATCGCGATGAAGTTCTCACTGCAAAACTGCTGTCTATAAAAGCGCATCCTGATCCAGAGTATAAGATCAACAAAAAAGCAATGACTGAAGGAACGCAAACCTCCCATTTCTCAGCATTGTCCAGTTTTGGAAATGTTACCTACCCGTCATTGTTCCCCAACACGCCTACGATGATTAATTGGCATGATCAGCAGTGCAGGCTGTCTCAGATTCGAGGGCAATGGCTGATAGACGCGGTGCTTCATGTTAATAAAAAGTTGAGTGTGAAGAACAATGATCTGGTGCTCTACGCCATAACTAGGATCGATATTTCTCACAATTCTATAACGACCGTACCGTCGCTGATTTTTTATCTCCAGAGCTTGAAGTATTTGAACATGGCGCAGAATAAAATAGACAATTTAGTTGCCGAGCCGAGTAATCCTCGGGAGAAATTGTGTCCTGTGTTGGAAGAAATTTACTTACAGGACAACCGGCTTGAAACGTTGCCGAATTTCTTGATGAACTTGCCAGCACTTGAAATAATTGATGTTTCCAATAACAAATTGCAGTGCTTGCCGGATAATTTGTGGCAAGCACCAAAGTTAAAAGAGTTGAACGCATCTTTTAACCTTCTCAGGGACTTACCTAGTCAGGTATCGCAGAATATTTCCCGGCGAGTTCAGCGTGACGATATACTGAGCAACAGTCCAAGCAGCAGAAGTATAAACTCCCAGTTGGGAATCCCTCACGAAGATTCCACGGAATTTGAGTCTTTTATCAAGCTAGCCAACGCTCAGATAATTGAATTGGAAAGGCCGCATGTTTGGACAGAATCCGTTCAAGTAACTGAGAAAATTTCTGACGACACAGAGCCAGGAACTAGATCCGTGCTGACGTCGTTAAACTTGGCGCATAATTTATTCACCAGCGTTCCAGTGGCTTTGCCATGTTTGGCGGTCAATCTGATAAGACTCAACATGGCGTATAATTCTCTGAGGTCAATGAGTCATATAACCTCTTACCCAGCTAGTCTGAAACAACTGGACCTGTCGAACAATCAGATTTCATGCTGGCCAAGTCTACCTCAGGTCGACGGAGCAGATCTAATGGAGCAGGCCTCGACTGCTTGTTACTGTCCAGCGACCAACATTCAGTCGCCGATGGTGTCCAACAACAGGCAAACAACAACCTCATTGAGGGACGTTGTCTTAATGTCTGTTTGCACCCACCGGAGACACCTGAGGCTGGAAAATTTGAGAACGTTGGTGCTGGCCAACAATTCTCTGACCAGGATCCAGCTGACTTCAGTCGATGACGGAGAGTCTCCGAATGTCGAGGAAGAAAGCATCGACCGAGACACAAAAATCGCGTACTCTGGATCTAAACTGTACTTGTTATTCCCCAACGTCAGCATGCTCGATGTCAGCAGTAACCAGTTGAAGGAGATCCCGCTCAACATTTACGAGCTGAACAATCTCTCGGTTCTGAACATCAGCGGGAATGCTGAGATTACGGAACTGCCTCCTCAGATGGGTCTTTTGTCGAGGCTGTGGAATCTCAACACCCAGGGCTGTCGACTTCAGGAACCATTAAAGTCGATGATTGAGTCCAAGAAGTACAAGACCATGGACGTCGTTGGTTACCTCAAGTCAGTACTAGAGGACGCAAAACCCTACGCTAGGATGAAGCTCATGATTGTAGGTATCCAAGGAATTGGCAAGACCAGTCTGTTGGAGCAACTTAGGCAAGAAGGCGAGGTCCCAAATAAAAAGAAAGCTTCTGAACACTGGACCAAGAGAATGGGCAACAAGAATATCAATACAAAGACTGCTAAAGGTACCACCATCTCCACCGTTGGTGTAGACATTGGAGACTGGATTTACGAGAAAAAAGTCCGTGGGCAGTCCTCTCATGGACCTGTTTACTTCCGGACCTGGGACTTTGGCGGGCAAAAAGAGTACTATGCCACCCATCAGTACTTTTTGTCGAAACGCAGTCTTTATATTGTCGTCTGGAAGATTATTGATGGTCTCAAGGGCATCAATGAGATATTCCAATGGTTAGTGAACATCCAAAGTCGCGCTCCAAACTCTCCTGTAATTATTGTCGGGACTCACTACGACGTTTCTAATGAACAGAGCGAGTCACTTCAGCAATACATTCGCGAAAAGTTCATTAACGTAGTGGACGCTGAGAAGTGCGGGCTGCCGAAAGTGATGGAGACTATTGAAATCAGCTGCAAGACCAGGCACAATATTAAGATGCTTTGTAATCTGATTTACGATGTCGTTTTCAGTCTAAGGTCACCCGGAAGCAAGGAACTGTTGCTGGAGCAACGAGTTCCAGCCAGTTATCTTGCTCTGGAGGATGTCGTAGTCCAATTGGCGCATGACAGAAAGCTTTCTGGAGCAGATCCGGTCTTAAAAGCCGACCAGTACTACGCAGCAGTCAATAATGAGCTTCACAAACTTCACAGGTCGTTTCGAGACCCAGCAGAGTTGCATCAGGCGACGCTCTTTCTTCATGAAAACGGAATCATTTTGCACTACGACGACGCAACGCTTCGTGATTTGTATTTTCTTGATCCTCAATGGCTCTGCGATATGCTAGCTCATGTAGTGACCATTCGCGAGATAAATCCCTTCGCCAGGTGCGGAATCATGAAGCTAGATGACATTCAGCATGTCTTCAAGTCATCCACAATGTCCTCGACAGACACTCAGGGTTATATTGTTAGCTTGCTGAACAAGTTCGAGGTGGCGCTGACCTGGGACTATCGAACTCTGCTGATACCAACTTTGTTACCGACAGAGGAAGATATCCTGAGGAACAATCAATTGATTAAAATTCCCGTAAAAACTCGGAGCTGGCACGTCAGATCCAAAAAGATATCCACGCCGACAACACCCTCTTCTGGGATTTCAATGGAGAAAAATAGCAGGAACTGTTCGCTTACATCAAGACCCCAACCAGACTGCTCGGTCACTCGACTGCTTCTGATGTCCTATTTTCCAAGTGGATTCTGGTCGAGACTTATTACCAGGATACTCGCCGACGACGCTATCGTGGAGATAGTAATGTCGTTTATCTCCCCGTTCAAACAAATTGTTGATGAAAGTGTATTTTCTGCGCTGACCGATACCCACGCAGAATGGGTGCTCTGGCAAACAGGTCTCGAGCTTCGGTATGCAGGTGTGACTCTTCTCAGGCTAAAAGAGGTCAATTATAATCTGAAAAACACACCTTACGACTACAGACAGTTCAAATTCAAGCTCAAGCAGGACGGAATTTGGTGTACCGTTGATCTGAAGAACTCGGCGATTTTAGAAATTTGGTTCCCAGTTGATACTTTGGTGATAAAACAGCCAATCTTATCCGATTCTGTGGATGATGAACCCATAGGCTACCAGGCGATTGTCGTCGAACCAAGACCAGAGAGCATGCCTCAATTATTGGCGCTGATTGTCGACCACATTGACATTTTATTAGAAGACTGGTATCCAACTTTGGGAACCAGGTTTGTTCATACTTCTGAAGGAAAGTTGTTAGTGACCAGGTTGATACCTTGCCCGCGCTGTCTTTTGAATAACGGTGACCATGAAGAAACTAGCGATCAGGATCCTGAAGACATTCCCAAGTTTTTCATGAACAACCGGGAACGGCAGAGCCAGGATAGTTACAAATCAGACGGTGATAGTGGCGTAGGCTACGACAGTTCAGCCTCCAGCAGAATGCCATCCTTGGAAGGGCATCCTGATTTAATTCGCCAGTATCCTAAACCTGAAGGTATTCTCGCCTACTCGTGGATGGTCGAAGAATGCATTCTGTCCGCTTACAGCAACAAGACAATAGCCTGTCCCAAACACTTGGACATCCCGCTATCTCACATCGCGCCTGACATTATCTTCATGGACCTTGGCGCGAAGCATCTCATCAAGCCAGAAGACATCAAGCGTGGAAGGATGCTTGGCCGTGGAGCTTTTGGGTTTGTTTTCAAAGGAAATTGTCGAGCTCCGGGGAGTGCGGGAAGGATAGACGTAGCGATGAAGATGCTCCAACCCGTTCCACCAGGTCCGAATTCTAAACCATCGGCGGTGTTGGCGTACAAAGCCGCTCAGAGTAAGTGGGATCGTGACCCTCTTCAGTATGCCTGCAAGGCCTATTGCACAGCGCGACAGGAATTAAATATTCTGCTGACCCTCAGGCATGTAAATATTGTCCCTCTTGTTGGAATTGTTATCAGTCCTCTGGCTTTAGTTCTAGATCTGGCGCCCGAGGGGGCTTTGGACAACGTTCTTA
This sequence comes from Cotesia congregata, assembly GCA_905319865.3. NCBI lineage: Eukaryota > Metazoa > Arthropoda > Insecta > Hymenoptera > Braconidae > Cotesia > Cotesia congregata. The sequence continues at coordinate 317,356 of CAJNRD030001119.1, forward strand.
AGAATTACCGTCGCTCTGGCGCCAAGCTGGACCCTTTTCCTCTTCAGTCAATAATCCTCCAAGTCGCCAAAGCTGTTGAGTATCTACACCAGCAGCACGTAATCTACAGAGACCTTAAATCTGAGAACGTTCTAGTTTGGCAGATGCCTCTGCCCTTTGTAGAGTTTCCAGAGCAGCACAATGTCCACGTGAAAGTCGCAGACTACGGGATTTCCCGGCTGACTTTGCCCTCTGGAGCAAAAGGGTTCGGCGGTACCGAAGGCTTCATGGCCCCGGAGATAATAAAGTATAACGGGGAAGAGGAGTACACGGAGAAAGTAGACTCGTTTTCGTTTGGAATGTTCATCTACGAGCTTGTCACTCTCCGACAGCCGTTCGAGGGACACGAAGCCGTAAAGGAATGCATTCTAGAAGGCGGCAGACCCCCGCTGACATTCCGTGAGACGCTTTATCCGTGCTATTTATTGGACCTGATGGTTATTTGTTGGGCTCAGAATCCTAAAGATCGACCGACTGCTAGTCAAATAGTCTCGATTGCATCCGCGCCGGAGTTTACTCACTTAATAGACGTGACTCTTCTGACAGAGCGGACTCATGTCACGGCAATAACAGCGACCTCACGATTGCTGGATGACAATGTAAATGGAGATGAAATATGGCTGGGACACAACAACGGGGAAGTTGACATGCTGTTGGGGACAGAAAAAGGTTGGCTGCAGCACGTCAGAATAGAAACACCCGTTATTCCGTACGCAATGTGCGGGCTCGACGGCTACATTTGGATTGGAGACAATGCTGGACAGATTCACGTCTACCTGGGAAGTAACTTTGGCTGTGTAGGAAGCTATAATCTTGAACCTGATCATTATACCGACTCCAAGGTCATTGGTTTGATCCACCTCGAGCAGCTCAAGCAATTTGCGGTCGCGTTGTACAGTGGGAAGATTTATTTGCTCAACAACAATTTCACGCAGATGAAAAAGACAGAGATAGAGACTAAAGTTGTTGGTAATATTAAAACTTACTCGTTGACTGCGGTTCATCGTCGAAGGCGGGTTCTCGAGCTGTGGACCGGTCAGAGCTTCGGAAGAATAACCATCTACGTTCTCAAGGACTCCAACTTGGTGGACACCTGTGAATTGATCCACATTCCCAATGAAACTGCAAGTAAAAATTTATTCGCTACTTATTTATTGAGCGCTGAAAACTCGGTGCTTAGTTATACTTACCCTGGGTGCATCGTCTACCAGTGGGATGTTGAAACTCGTCAGATTATCAACAAACTTGACATGTCCAAGTTGGTTCCTTGCTCCGAGAGCCTCAAGTCTATTTCCATTGAAGAAAACTTGACTACCGAACGCTGCCAAGTGACGGCTTTGGAGGCCTGTTCCAATCAGCTGTACATTGGAACTACTTGGGGGTGCATCGCAGTCGCTGAGTGCAATTCTTTGAGGCCAATCACCGTTTTTAGGCCATTTGAGGGCAAAGTGTGCCAAATAGTTGCCTTGAAATCCAATGACAAAAAGAAATTGTTCCTCGCTACTGTCGGGCAGGGATACCGTAGCTTAATTTCACGATACACTGATTATCCGTTGGATTGTCTGCTCGCTGAAGATCTTAAACATAACATGTACACTTTATTGTGGAGGTCCGAGCATTGGTCAGCTGCCTAGAAAATTATTAATCATCAATTAATCAATTATTGTTGCTGTATTGAAGATTGTTCTATCAAGAGATATGAATTATTGATAATTAATAACATATTAATCACCAATTGATACCAGAGGAGTGCTTTAAGGTGCAAAGTTAAATATTATTAAATATTAAATTAAACATTTTTATATATTATTGTCAAACGTCCAAATATAAAGAGCTTATATATTTCATTATCCTGGTATATTTATAAATATTTATAAAATATTGTAGCAATTAATCAAGTATATGATCTCTTCTTCGGACATTTTCCGTACATACAAATCTTTCTCAATTATCAACGTGATAAAAATTATTACATTTATATAAATCTTCCAATTTAGTTAATATTAATAATTAATTATCCTAAAAATAGTCTGTAGTATGTACAATAAACAAACAAAAACAAGGCCACTATGAAATAGTATAGAATTAAGAAATCACTCTTGCGTCCCAATTAATATTTATACAATGTGATAATGCTCTGTAAACCTGTATTGTACTATTAATTATAATTAATTTATTTAATACTCGGAAGTTATTTTATAATACTGAAAATAATTGACAATTTTTTAGAGTTTTAGTATCGTAATTTTGTTGCACGTTTTTACGCATCTAATCAAAATGATAAATTTTTTTTTAGTTTAAAAAATTTTACAGATAATAATTATTGATTGTTGAATATATATTTTTATTTTTTACCAATTTATTATTTATTTAAATGTAATTTATGCTTGTAAATAATTACACGTATTTAATAAATTTTATTGTTGAAATTAACAATAATTAAAAATTAAATTTTTTTTGTTATTTTTTTTTATCGATATTCTTTTTTTTTTTTTTTTTTTTTTTTTAATATAAAATGACATCTATAAATTTATTAAAAAAAAAATTAGATAAAAAATGAGTGATTATACTGCTCGAGTGCAAGATCCAGATAGTTACAATGGTGCTAGTCATGATAATTTCAGTTGGTCGCAAAGTATAAGCGACCTTGACGTGCTCCTGAACATTCCTAGCAGTCTGATGAGCCCCCGTGACCTCAAAGTCAGCGTATCGAGCAAGGAAATCAAGGTCGCGATAAGAGAAAAAAATATTACCGGCGCCGATAGTCCTGAAAAATGGTCTCACTTGTTAAACGGTCAATTATCATTCCCCGTAAAGCAAAATGAAACCATTTGGAGTCTAATTCCTAGCCAGCATATTCACGTAAATATTAAAAATTTTTAGTAAAATTAAATATATCATCTCAATCTTTTAATTAATTGCAGATTCATTTAGAAAAAGCCGCTGAAAGATGGTGGGAAGCTTTGATAGTCGGTGAGGCTAAAATAAAATTAAGTGAAATAGACTGTTCGCGAGATTACAGCGAACTTAAGCCAATTGAGCAAAGCAAGTTGCAAGAATTGATGTGGTATCAACAACAAAAATTACTATCTAGGTCAAGCGATAAATAAAAAACAATAAATGAATTACATTAATAATTAAACAGCAATATTTGTTTAATTACTTCTGCTTTTATCAGCTAAAATTTCTCGATATACGACACTCGCACATTAAATCATGCAATACGCGCTGTTCACATTTGACTAGACATATATCAAGCATCAAACCGTTCGCTCTAATTTTTTGCAATAAATAATTTTATTTAACCGTTATATTGGAATATTAACGACATTATAAGTAAAGGTCTAGAAAATTAAAAATCAACCAGCAATTACGTTTAATAAATCGAAAAATAATTAATGTTATTAGTGATTTTTTAATATTGATAAAATCCTTTTGTTAAAAAAATAAATCCCATTTTTTTTTTTATAATGGTAGAAGAGTTATAGATGATTAGATTAGAAAGGAAGAAAGCTTGCTGATGACTGGCAATCGGTGACATGCAATTATGAAATCTACTTGTGAGGTTTCAGATTTTTAGCTGAGTATGACAACGCTTTTGTAATAATGAGCGTATAGGTTTACATCAACTCCGATGGGCAAATACATCAAGGCTAAATCTTCTGGACTTGGCTTTTTTTGTAGTATAAATATAAATAAAAATATTACCCCCTATACCAGTCTGACGGGAGCAGCAGGTGCGTGAGAAATCAAGACCAAGTTTACTCCTCTTTTCGATCCTATTTATACCCATTTATGTTACGGTATCTCTGGTTTTACGTTTCTCGAGACTTCCCAAGGATTTGTAAAACTAGAAGCCAGTGGTTTTTTTTTTTTTTTCTAGTTTAAAAATTATCTCTGAAATATAATATCGGAGATAAGATGAGTTTGTTTTTTTTTTTATATATAATTCAGATTTGAAGAAGTAAAGAAGTCATCAACAAACATGTTTTTGTTAATTAACCAGCAGCCTAGATTTCCTCAAAAAATAAAATAAAAGCATTAGAAATAATAAAAGCAGGAGTTGCATGTTAATGTTATTGCTCGAATTTTTCTGGCACGGTACGAGCAATGTGTAATGCAACTCAATACAACGCGTAGTTAAAGATCGGCATTCCAAATCCCCGGAATCCCTATTATACACCTCCAGTATAGATATAGACATCGACTCTTTTCTCCGATATACTCATATTATATAGTTGTCGGTATAGTTAGTCACTGAAGAAGAGGGACAGGATTGGATTGTAGGCTCATATCATGAAACAGGTAACCATCTCAGTTCTCATCCCGAGGCTCTCTCCGACTCATCTTCTTTTTTCAAGATGTAGCAAAAAAAAAAAAAATAAAAAATCCAATTAATAAATAAGAAATTAAAATATTTAGTTTCCTGATCAAGTTGGTCTCAATACGAAATAACTTGGACATTGGTATTACTTGAATGACTCAAAGAGGTTGTTTAAAACCCCGAGGAGGTTGAGAACCGCGGGAGGTAAAACACTGGCAATATATACCTGCTTGAGGACTATTCATCCCCACCTGCACTGGTTCCCTCGCCTTTCTTGAGTTCTCCTTCAGTTCTCCCGTATGGACGACAAAGTGTAGCCAAGTCCCAACTCGATTCGAGTTTCTGCTTTTCTCCAGGTAAGCTACACCACAGTCGCGTCGCGCCGTTAGTGTTGTTGCCGAGAGAATGGTATTATGTGCTCCTAAGTGCTTATTTAAAATAATAATTACCTGTAATTAATAATTGTGGTTAATAAATAAATAAATAAATAATTAATTAAAAATACATGTGGAATAGTGGTTGGTACCTGTTTGTGTCTTACGGATGCTCCTGGTATTTCAAAGTTACTCGATAAAATCACCAGATCTTAGTAAAGATCTCGGTACCTGGAGTACCAGCATCAGTAATAATTTATAATTATTTAATATAATAAATAAATAATTGATTTAAAATGCCTTGCTCGGCGGTGACACTATCTCTGGCGACCATAACCGGCATAATCGCGACGGCACTTCTTGCAATAGCATTTTCCACGGATAACTGGCTTTACACGGAGGTCAAACGCGCCCAAATACAGGTATTTAATTTATCTATCTAGTATATAATTATTATTTTAGTATAATAATAGTGTCTGGCTGATTGATTAATATTAATATATAAATGAGTATGCTGACCCGAGGCAAGTAAGGCGTTTTAATGGGCTGATCGAGTGTAGCATAATATCCTGGGAGGAATGCTGGCAAGATGGCGAGGAGCATAAAGAACAAAAATAATGAAAAGTAACTAGGATCGTAGGCTTACTGGTTAGAGGATATTGTAAAATTGCCGGCTTCCTGGATTAAGCTAGGCGTCCTTGCACCGGGTTAATGTCCTGGGTCGCAGGGCTCACGAGCTCGAGATTCTTTACGATTTTCTACCTCGATAAAAGCTTTTTCTTAAGCACCTTCGCATCCGTCTACCAGCCACTTATTCTGTATTATATTACACCACAATGAGTCGAGTCGCTGGAGTTCTGCAAATAACTCCTTACCTGTGAACTAAATGTTAACCCTTTTTATAATTACTCATTGCTTTGTTTTAAGTACAAAGTACATACCGAAGGCTTTTTTGCTGAAGAACTTGAGTTTCACTTGACCTGCAAAATCTTTATCGATTTTAATGCAGGTCATCTTCTTCTTTAAAATCGACATTAAAGTTATTAAATAAGATATTTAAATTTAATTGTTTCATTGGCACAAATGTTTTATTACTAAAACTACCACTTAAACTTTTTTCAAGAATGAAAGAATTACTAATTCTTCAAACACGAGATCTCCGTTAGCTTAGGACCATTATTGATGTTAACAAATGAAAACAAATTGTTGACTTATGATTTAAAACTTGACGATCAATGATCAGGAGCCTTTCCAAGCGATCGGCATTCCTCGCCGCGCCCATTTCAGCTTAGCTCGACGAGTTTTGAATTTAGTTTTGAATTTTTATGTCCAAACAAATACCGACGAGCTTGCGTAATTATTTCAAATTCTCATTAACAGGCCAATTAAACCAATAAGCACATACTTACTTAAAATCTAAAAATGTCAAGTATTTATCGTCATTATTATTTATTAACTAATTTTAAATTAAATAATACTGAAGTTAGCTGGCAAGTGTCAATTTTTATAACAAATTAATTACAATAAAAAAATTCTGACAGTTAACTTCAGTATATATGAAAATTAAGTTAGCCGACATTTTTAGAAAAAATGATTAAAAAAAAATTTTCACTTGTAAAACACTTTAAAAACTGTAAGTGCAATTTTTAAAAAATACTTTTTTGTTCTAATTTAATTATTAAATTAAAAAAAATTAAAATCGTCGGCTAACTTTATTGTTATAACTTATTCAGTGTCTTAAATTTTGATATCTAACTAAAAAATAAAAATTTTTGAACACGCTGTCAAAATAGATATTTGTGTACCTTGTATATATTTATTAACGATCCTCGTGAAATAAAAATAAAAAATATGTTGCTCTTACACTGGAAGAGCGAGTAGCTGCGTGGATCGTACAGTTATTTACCACCACGTAAACGCGTGAACGTCGCTGCTCGCTGCATGTACACACGAGAAAGTCCTCGGATATTACACGGGTTCTGTGTTCCACAATGTCTGCATGTACAGGTGTACGGAAAAAATATATCCACAATTAAATCCACATTGCTTCAAGACCTAAAATTATACCAATAAAGTTATATGTAAATGCATAACATATTTAATCACACTTACATTCAGGTCACGCATTAAATCTGCTAATTACCATTGCGTGAATTATTGTCCGACTTAATATATCATATATTATATATATATTTAATAAATCTCGGTAGACAAACTCGTTTTTGATAAAAGAAAGTTGATCGTGAAATTCGCATTTTTCAATATGAAAATACATATTTTATGAATCATATAAAAAAGTAAGTAATACAGATGAGAGAAAACTGTGGGATAACAGTAACATAAACTGGCGGTTGACAATTTTAGAAATTATTAATTAACCAAGAATGCGTACATCTGGCTGGCTGGTTATTATCAGTATTTATTATTATTACTTAAATATTTTTGTTGCTAATTAAAATAATAAATAACGAGTTGTTATTATTATTATTATTATTTTTTTTTTTTTTTTTTATAGGTATAATAGATATATATTTTATATAAAGAGAAGTTATATATCTAGCAGACTTCCAGGAAAATATGCTGTGAAGTGACCATTAAATAAAATAAAATAATATTTATTAGCAGGAATAACTTTGAGATTATTCTTATTCACAACCGATTGATAGATTCACATTAATTTCAGGCGTGGTAAAATATATTGTTGGCATTTTTCTTTCCATCTTATTATTATATATATACATCCATACTGAAGAAATCGTCGTCGTTGCATCGGCGGAACGGCGATATACGATGTGAAAGCAGCTGAAACGGTTTTAACCTGATATAAGTTGGGTTTTATATTTTTTAACTACCTACGGGACGGTTGTTAACGCGCGTTGATTACTGGGATGTGTAGATAACATTCAAGTCAGCTTTTGTTGCTCAATACATAAATAACTTAACATGCTCTGGGATGCTCACCATACAGCCAATTTTTAAATTTGTACTTTTATTTTACAAAACTATTTTTCTCTATGACAATTTTATATTGTTTGGCTTTCTTCAAGGAAAAACAATTTTAAACATGTACTTTGATAAGATAATGGTCGCAATAATTATTTTGAGGTATTTGTTCAATATTAAGCTCAATTCTGCGCCAACTTGATGAAATTTATTCAACAATTGTTTTTTGCTTGCAATATTTAATAAGATTGAGGAATTTAAATGCGTTGTTATTGTTATTATTGGATAAAACGAGTTGAACATTAACTATTAGTGATATCAGAAATATTTAACGACCTGCTAGTAATTAAATAATAATTATCATAGGAATTTTTCTTGGCAATATTTCAAGTTGTTTGAAACGTTATCGGGGATATTAAAGTTGTGTTTTATTGTTTGTATGCAATTATTATTCTAATGGGAATTTAGATAGTTATATTGTCACAAATATATTTCTTCATTACTGTGGAATTTTCCTTTTTAATGATTGTCAATTATTTCAAAATAATTATACATTTTTTGGGAAAGTTTTCTTTTTTTTTTTAACTTCAATTCAAAATTTTTTTTTTTTTAAAAGCAATAAAAACAATTTAAATTAATTAAATTCTATTTTTTATTCATGGTAATTATCATTTTGTATAATAAAAAAATACCATCTTTTGCCGTTGGAATGAAGAAAGAACTCTAGTAAAATAAAGAAAATATTTATTCAAAGTTTTAAAAGTCAATAAATTATTCTAATGAAAGTTATTTCTTCTCTTTAAATTAATTAAAACTTAAAAATTTAAATGTACTAATCAATTTTTGGAGTTATCCCAGTTACTTTCACGGTTGTAAATAAGTTAAGAGTTGAAATAATCTCTAATATAGAAGCTCATAAATATTTAGAAAAAAAAATATCTGTGAATACATTTAACCCGTGAAATAAAATCTTTTGTCATACAAATAAATACGTGCTATAATATTTCAATCGATTGATTCAGTAGAATACGAATGACAACAGCCGTTAAGTATTTGTAAATACGAGTTATGATGCAAGAATTAATTCGCTGGCCTTGAGAGAGAGAGACATTCAAGCCTCCGGCTCTCTTATTATTGTCAATATTTAAATTACACTTTTATCTATTGTACTATTATATTAATTTAATTAAAACAATTTCGTATAATTTCAGCAATATGCGTCGAAAAATGGCGAACAAAATCACATTGTTGAGCAGATGAACTCGAAATTCTATTACTACACAAGAACGCAAGGACTCTTCAGGATATGTTACCCGAAAGAACGCCCTCCGAAAGGTAAATATATCTAAATCTTGATTACGATTGATGATGATAATAATAATAACATCAAATACCTGTAAATAATAATAGTTATAATAATAATTATGATTACTTTCTAACGGTCATAATAATTAAATGAAACGGCTTTTTATCTCTTCACTTAGACTATAGGACCCACGTAATAGGTTAAACGTTGAATAAAACACCCGTCGAATTATCAGGTGAAATCTTAAAAGAAGTATTTAAGATTCTTCCTTCTTATATCAACGACCTACGAAAGTAGGTCTAATGTTAACTATTATGCTTATTATTAACTATTTGTGTGTCATTGTTAAAGCCGGAAGAGTATATTTTTTTTAAACTGTTAATTTTTCTTGAATTACCTGGAATAAATATTCAAATCTAATTAGCTGAAATAAAACTGCAGTCATTGTCCTGATCTTTTCTTTGCTCTCGAATGATTCGCGCTTAAATTCACACTATCGATACTTTATTTTCTTTTATTTTAATTTTTCGAGATGTTATTTTTGTAATTATACTGGTTGAGGTGATTCGAAAATAAGATACTCCGAGTTTAATTGAATATATTTGAATAATAATTACATGTTGGAGTAAATCTCGGCAATAGAAAGTCGAGATGAAAAAATAATTTTAATTTTATCCACATTCACTTTTAGAAAATGTAATAATTTTAAAAAATTATATTATTTGGATAACTAATTATAATTATAATAATTTAGTATATTTAATAGTGGAGCAAGATATTAAATAACAGAAAAATTTTAGTTATAAAAATTAATGTAAAACTTCCTTTAAATATTTTCATATCTAATCTTTTAAATCCCATAAATCTGTAATTAAAATCTGTAATTAAAATTAATAAAACTATTTCAAAAGAGCATTATATAAACAAAATAGTAAATATTATAAATTATAATGATATTAATGATATAAAATACCGGCATTCACTTTTACCCATTTAAATAAAAGCTTACACAATTCAAAAAAAATAAAAATAAACCATTAAAATAATAAATAAAGGTTGTGTTATTATTTCCGGTGATGATTTGTTAACGCAAAAATAACATTAAATTCCGTTAACACGTTAATCACTCGAAATCAGCAGCCGGATCATAACCGTTAGCACAAATGTTAATTACTTAATTGATAGATCTGCGGTCGTGGCTCGTGCTTTGATAATACGCTTATTTTTCATCTGTATTGGTATTCATTTTTATTATTTACCAAATTCAATGCAAAGAAATTTGCATCAGTGCAAACAACAGCTCACGCGATTCCTCAGGGGATAATATAAACCAGTCTGCAAACAAAAGTTCTGTTATAACATATCAAGTCTGATGATGATCATCATTTTGTATATGATTATGCATTTAACTAAACCTCTGTACTCAGAAGAAATGTGATAACAACAACAATAATAATATATTATACAAGAGAAAATATAACATTGACAAATGGGATTCCCATGACACAGAACCAGAGAATTTAACTTGGGAGTAAAAGAGCCGAGTCTCATATTAGTTACTATCATCAGGACGGAAATAACTGATGGCCTCTGGACTCTACTTGGAGTATATAACGAGGTACCGTTCAGTTTGACCGAGAGTACCTTATCGGGTTTTGGCATTCGCATGTCACACATCCGGCGTAGTCTTTGTTTCCGGTTCTTATACGGCCAGTTTACGATTTTTTATTTACGATACGTGATCAAACATCGTCAGGCTTATTGTTATTTTATTTACAATCACGATCATTCATATTTTTAAATTAAACGGTGACGTATTAGTGCGGCAGACTGGCACAGAAGACAATCTGAAAGAAAAAAAAAAATTCTTATTCTGAGAAGCTATAATGAAGATCGAAGATTGATGACGATTTTACCTTACTTTTAATCCTGTTTTGTGTTAACTAGACACATGTAACTGTTTATAAGCTTACTTACCAGTACAGCTTTTACGTTCAGTTGGGAAGTTTGTAGTGTAACTATTAGAGAATTTAGAAGCCGTTTTGTTGTCCTAGATACTGATGGTACTTGGTATTCATCTTTGATAGATCTATTACACAGTTGGTTAGATTACATTTTAATATTTAATATTATAGATAGTTATTTATTATATTGACTGACCTGAAAATGCTTGGTTTAACATTATGAGAAATTTTTTTAATAAATATTTGTCTTATTGTGAAGAAATGCTTTTTTTTTTTTTCTTATTTTTAAAACAAACTAGTCATGTAATTTTTTATAGTTATGTAATTTTTCTCTTCTAATTGGCGATTGAAATTAAAATATAAAAATATTAAAGCATTTAAAACGGTAGTTTTAATGTCGATTACATGGCTCGCATAATTATCAAGACAATCGTAATTTACGATGGCTTTTGAATACTTAATTGCAGCTTAGATTTAAAGATATAAAGATCATATAAGATAATAATGAATAGATTTTCCTCTGGTAAAGTTATGCAAAGATATTAAATGTGAGAAACTCATAAGCTTTGGTCACGTGTAATTAGACCTGGTTATCGAAAGTAAGGATGTAATCCAGCAAACAATGAACCTGAGCTTTAATAATTACCAATTGTAGTTGTAATTATTAACTTAATATATAATAAAATAACATATTATTTCTCATAAAAATTAAAATACGTCCTTGTGCTCATTTAATTACGAGGTATCTCAACAGTTTACGATGGTACTCCTTTCCTTATATATTAGAAACAAGCCTACATGCGTTGATGAATAAACAAGACTTTCAGTATCGCCATATAAAGATGCTGGCTGGCTGTCATTTCTTCCACACAATCACCATGACGATAAACTTTTATTGATCTCCCTTTTCCTCGGTCCTTAAAGTGTCTTTCACTGTAAATTCACGCTTGTTAATGTTAATTTATCTTACAAATTTTTTTTTTGCTTTCAGTCGAGACCTACCTCAGTCCCGTGGAAACTCATTGTATGAATGTCGACTATTTCCTCCCAGATTCTGAAAATGAAACCCGGGGATTCTCAGATGATGCCATGGCACGACTCCGTAAGTAGATTTTTTATTAAAAAAAAAAATAAATTACATGATTCTGTATACTTATATTTACACTGATTGTCAGTTTGCAGAGGTTTCTATTTATACGCATTGAAGCTTAAAATTTAAAAAATTTCTAAAATCACGTCTTGTCTACTTTCAGTTAGACAAATAAAAATCTAATTAAGTAATTTACCTTTATTTTTCAGACATGGGAAGATCGGTAATCGCTCTCTTTATTCTGGGATTCCTCGCGATCTTCATCGCATTCTGGACCGGAGTCGTCGGATGTTGGAGAAGATCTCACGGAAATGTCACTGCTACAGCGATACTTATGCTGCTTGCCTGTAAAAATCTTAATTAAATTTAATATTTTTTATTTTAATTTCTAAATAATTAATAAAAATAAAAACAACAGGTTTACTCAGTGCTGGCGCAATGGGAATTTGGCATGGTGTTGAGTACTACGAGAAAGAAAAAATGGTGGGCGAAGAATACTACCAACAATGGAGCAACGTGAGTCATTAACTTATTAATTATTTAGTAAATGTATTTATTTTATTTAAATAGACTATTATAATTAAAGGAGTAGTTAATAGTATTGAGAGAGAAATTATATGGGAAGTTGACACTGATCAGTGAAAATAAGAAACTTATTGTGAATTATTAACTTTGGGCTGAATATATATTAACAATAACAACAGCAATATATACTGTAGAGCAAACAATGTGAATATTTATATAAAATTTCTCACGAGTCATTGCACGTCCCGGATATTTTCTCTAATTTCATCTAGATATATAAATGTGGATACTTTCCTGCTCGGATTGCGCTTTTCATGCGCTACTTTCAGATGTCATTAGTCAAGAAGTTTCCAGGCGGCGATATAAATCCGTAGAATATATAAGAAGAAATGACGGATGAAGTAGAGTGAGAGTATTGTATAAAATAAATTTTTTATCTTGACAGGTGTTGAAGAATAACGTAGCCCAGTGGTATGACTGGTCATTTTATTTAGCCTGGCTGGGAGTCGCTGCGTGTTTCGCGACGATGACTCTTTTCTTGATAGCGGCTTCCTGCTTGAGAAAGGAGCGAGCGCGCGAGCAGGCCGCAAACATTCAATACATAATGCCAGGTGAAATATTACTAAAACAATAAACTAATGGATGTATGTTTTGTTTTGTCTGATTTTGGGGTCTCCCTTGGCAACCTGGTCCTGGTGGAGTGTAGATCCTCAAGGAAAACTCGCTAATCTCGTACGACTGGTCGTACGTGGTCGCTTGGGTCGGCGTCGGGTGGGCGCTCATAAGCGCAATATTGTTTAGCTCCGCTGCGATTTGCTTGAAGGGCGAGAGAATTCGCGACGAAGCAATGAACATGCAGTACCTCATGCCTGGTACATACGTAACACTTTGGCTTTTACTAACTTAGTTTTATAGGTTGATAAAGGTTGTTCAATCGCTGAAAATTTCATTTTAAATTATTTTTTTTTGGTGAAGAAATCTAAAATAACAAAATTAAAAGACATTTTATTGTATTTAGGATTTTTCAAACAATTACTTTTAATATGATTTTATATTCAGCGATTGCACCTCTTTTGTAAATTATATTAACATTTATTTTATAGAAACGTAGAATAAGTATAAATACACTAATGGGCAATTTATTAATAGAAATTTACTATTAAAATTGAAAGTTTTTATTCATTTTTATATCGGTTATTAAGTAATTATGTTAATATGTTTATTCATTGAAGAACTAGAGAAAACGGTAATTAAAACATTAATTAATTCATTCCTGGTTTTATTTATACCGAATTTCAACATTTCCGAGGTTTGCCTAATACTTGCAATTAACGTATCATTCACAAAACCGCAACTAGAGAATTAATCCTGATCATTTGTAAAGATAATTAACCTTTTTAACAATTATTTGCTGAAAAAATGATAACTATATTAATAATAATTAAAAATGTAAAAAAAGGACATGAGAGCTGAATATATTCTTCCTTACAGGTACTTTTACTTTTTTTTTTTTTTTTTTTTTTTTTTTTTTTTCTAGTATTACGCTCTGTTTGCCCCGGATTAGTATAATTTTGTCACGCTCTGACTCTAAGAAGGCTCCGGACTTTCTATGTCGCCTTTTTCCGTCTGCAATCGATAAATCTATCGATAAATACGTTTTTTTTTTTAATCAATAAACATCCGCGATTTAACGCCTCTGAGCGCGGTCAAACGAGGATCCGCGGTAAATAAAAGAGCTACGGCAAAAGGAAAGTGGCATACTTGCCTAAATAATTTTCTTGCTCAAGTAGATTGCAATTAAATAATTATACCCCAGTTAATCTAATGATACTGTTTTACTTTGTTACTCTATTAAATTTTTTTATAAAAATTTGCCCATCGGGATTTTTAATGTCTAATATTCATATTGAATTTTTTTTTTTTTTTTTGCTGTACTGACAGTAATGATATGCTATTATAGTGATAATAATAAAAAATTGATGATTACAGTGTATCCACAAAAGCAGCAATACGCTTACGCCTCATATCCTGCACCAGCGGCTTATCCAGGTCCTTACTACCACGGCTCTCAATATGGACCTTACAATTATTAGAAAAAAGACTGTACGATAAGCCGGGAATTTATTGACACAATTATTTCACAAATTCTATTCATCTAAATGACTAAACAAAGGATGTCATTTCTTCTCTAGTTAATTCAATTGCAATTGATTATTTTAAAACTTGAAACATAAAAAAAATTTTTTGTTAAAAATTATTGTCCTAGTACTTAATAACTACATAGAATTTTTTATATTATATTATATAAATAATAAATATATATATATAATGTTAACATATATAAGATGTATGAATGTAATAACGTGTATTTAACGGTTAGTTAATTAATAATATTAAAATAATAAATTTAATAAGACAGCTGATCTTGCTCAAAATGGCTCGGTCTTTTAGGATTCATGTATTTTTAATAGTATTTTTTTAACGTTATTGATAATTAATATAATAATTATCTACTTTGTGCTAATTTCGACTGTCGTAATTATTGTTACGGCAAAATGATACTCGATAGGTGCGATTAACTAATGTCAAGATGAGTAGTATGTACATTATTGTATTGCACATGTTTATAGTTTCGTAGTGTCATTAATTTGTTAACATAAAGCATTTTTATTGTATTGAGAGTGCTGTTACTTTTATGCGACTATTAAAAATAAATGTAATTTTATTTTATTTTATTTTATTAAGAAGTTTAATGTAAGAATTATATATTGTTTTTGTTCGGTAATAAACTGAACCGAAATCAATCTCTGTGTATTATTTATTATTTATAAATATTAATGGGGAAAAAAGAAGAATATAAAGTTTCTTCACAGGGGATTAGAGGAAACGGGATCTTATGTTGGAAATAAAATTTAGTTTCTCAAGATACTTGGCTAATAACGTTCGTATATATATTTTTATACGCGCTCTATTCTTCTAGATAATACTTTCTATCATATGTATATTCAATATTGTAAATTACAAAACAATAAGGCTAGTTCCCAGAATTTAGATTATAGCCAAAGGAATGAAAGTTTTCGCTTCAGCTCCGGTTATTTTTTTTACTAGATCAAAGATCTCGTGTTGAGAATTTTAAACAATCGACTTTTTTTTATAAATTAATATTAATTTTGATACTAAATTTTTATTCCAAAAAAATACTCAAGTGATAAGTGAAGAAAAAAAGGCTTGTTATATTGATATTAATATTTATTATAAAACTAATAATAAAGGATGATAAATGATAAAAAAATTTATCAATATAAAATTTATGCAACTTCTACTTCTCCCCCAACTTTTTCAATGGCTTCTTTTAATTTGTCAGCTTCCTCCTTGGAGACGTCGGCTTTGACAACCGTTGGAACTGACTCTACGAATTTCTTAGCCTAGAGAGAGAATAAAAATTATAAGTGTGTGAAAAAATATTATCGATAGCAATAATTCACAAGTTACGGCAGTCACATAGTGACTGCAATGTCGCTAGTGGTAATCAAAGAAGTTTTAAATACCTGGACAAGATTCATTTCAGGCATCAGAGTCTTAATTTCCTTTATTAACGCAACCTTCTGTTTGTCATTGAATTTAACTAGCTTTACGGTAAACGACGTTTGGACTCTTTGAGGTGCTGCTTCTTCTTCCTAAAAATTGAAATTTAATTTTAAGTTAACAAAAGTCAAATTAAAAATTTTTAATATTTAAAAATGTTTGAAAAAAGTTTGAAAAAAAAAAAAATTACCTCAGCTTTGGGAGCTGTGACGCTACCAACGGCCATAACAGGCGCATCAGGAAGATTAAGTCGTCTTTTCAGGACATCGCTTAATTGTGACACTTCTATTAAATTCAAAGCTGTAATTTCTTGGACAAGTTTTTCAATCTTAGGGCTCAGGGCTGGATCGGCTCCTTCAGGTACAGGAATTGACAATTTTGGAGCTGAAGCCCCTACTGTTTCTTGACAATATCTGAAACTATTAAAATTTTATCAATTACTTTTAATTGTATTTTTTATTTTGTTTTAAATTATTTTTTAATTTTTAATTTGCAATTTTTATATCATGATATTTATAAAATAAAAGTACAGAGTAAGGTTATGTAAACCATGGATACAAAATAAGTAACAAATAAAATTACAATAAATAATAATCATAATAAAAAACTTACCATGTATGAAATTGTCGGAATGTAACTTTGCATCGTGCAATTGATCTCAGAGAGTTCATTGTTGGATTATTTATTTAATTGATAACTTTAGAGGCAAATTTATGTTACACGCCGTGGAGTGTGTTGGTGTGTTTTTATGAGCAAGCGCAGTGATCAGGTGACTGAAATATATACCGGGAATATACAATATAGATATGCCAGAAATTCTGTAAAATTAAAAAAATTAATTATTATTTATTAATAACAATTAAATTAATTAAAAAATTATGCAATGCGAACATCTACAAGTAAATGTAAAATGACCCAAAAATGTCATATTTAATAAGGTTATTACTGCGTAATAAGTAATCAGCGCATTGAGTACCTGAAAAATAAATGAACAATTTATTTATTTTTTTTTATTTCTTTTTCAATAATTTAATTAGTAAGAAAAAAATAATACTTCTTGATCTTTCATGTTGTACCGAAAAAACCAGCGGCATATGCACAGCCAAGATGACAGCGATATTAATATCAAAATAGGAACTGATGAAGAAGCACACACTTTTATATTTAACATTGGTTAATATTTAATTTATTTTGTTTATTTTTAAATTTTATTTTTTACATATTTTTTTAAGATGATGTTACGAAAAATTTTGACTTTTACATGAGTTCAGTCTTTTGTTTTTAAATTATTTAAGTCATAATAAAGAACAAAAGAGAATTATTCTGGATAAAAAAAATTAATAAATTATTTAAGTATGTATAAAAAAAAAAATAAACAAACTATGCTAACAAATTTTATAAAATAATTTTTTAGAAAAAAATTAAAAATGTATATTATAATTTAAAAATTGCCGCGCTGAGATTGGATGCGCGCGCAGCTTAATTATCAACCAATGAGAGACAACCGTTTGTCCGTTTGTCCGTTTGTCCGTTAAATCCGGAATTCTGATCACGTGATTCTGATCAAGATGTCGACTCGCGATCACTTTCCCGCGTACTCTCCGCTAATTAATTATTTTTAGTTGTTTATTTCATTAGATATTTGACAAATTATACTTATTTAGAATCCCCAGTCCTAGAATTTCAGT
Source organism: Cotesia congregata (assembly GCA_905319865.3). Taxonomy (NCBI): domain Eukaryota; kingdom Metazoa; phylum Arthropoda; class Insecta; order Hymenoptera; family Braconidae; genus Cotesia; species Cotesia congregata. The sequence goes on from CAJNRD030001119.1 coordinate 335,194, forward strand.
TAAAAATAATAGTTTTTATCAAACAAGTTTAATAATTATAAAAAACTTGTCATTTTAAAAGTAACAATAGAATTTATAGGCATTGAGATTCTTTTTTTTTTTTTATTTAATTCTTATAATCATAATGAAAAATTATTTCGAGCATTCTCGTAATGCAGAAAGTCGTAAATATTATTACCCGTGTGTTAGACAGAAATAGGTGCTTGAATAAAAATATTCGAATTGCAGCAGACAAAACACTAGCGCCAGTGCTTACGAGTGGTAGTTATAAGTACTTAATTTTTCAATATAACGATTTAATCAAATAATGGAATTAAATTGTTTTATTTTTTATTTAATATACTTAAATATTAAATTTTTTTTCATTAATCATTTAGCAGTATTTAAAAATTTTAATTTTTTTTTTTAAGAGAAGACTAGTAGCTAAATCAAGAAGAGTAATTTAGTGAAGTGAAAGTGAAGTAAAGTGTAAAAGTAGTTTTTTGAATTGTTATTTTTAAAATTGTGGTGCATAAGTAGTGTTAGTTAGTATCATGTTATCTACAAACTCAATTTTTTTTGTATCTTCTACAAGGTTTTCAGGCAAGATAATTTATTACATATTTTTTTTTTTTAAGTTTATAATTTTTAATACATAATGATATAACTTTTCATTTTCTTACAGAGATTGAAAGAAGTCGCTGCTGGTCTGGACATTTCTCGACATGGTAAGTGTGTTTTGTAATTAAATTTTCGCCAACACTGGATGATGATACCAATTATGAAATAACGACTATAAAGTAAAAATAACTCTGAAAATTCCGCGGAAAGTAGTTCAGGAAAATGAGCAAGTTAAAGACATTAGTTTTTTACAATATAATTTATTATCAATGATTATTAATTAATTAATATTAATTTATAAAATATTCATTAAACAGAATTTAAAGCGGTTTTAATAACACTACCTGATAAAATATTCCATAGCGTATTTTAGGGTCGTACCATAATAAGAATGATTAAAAATTCTTTAAATTTAATCTTAGCTTATTCTAGGTGTAACATTAGACTTTCTTTTATATTAATGCAGAAACTTAATAAGTAATTATCAATTATAATTACAACTTGAATACGCTGCAGTAATTAATTTATCTTCAGCTTATCAGAAATCATTTTTCATCTGCTTAAAATTATTTCTTTTCCAATCAACAACGCAATGTTGAACTTTACGTTGACCTACAGCGCTTTTTTCCTCATATGAATATTCATTTTTATTAATATCTCTTTTTTCCAACAAGTTTTTCTATATATTATATTTACAAGGCTCGGTATATTTGCTTTGGTACTCTATGAAAATATAACAATGTAAATTTATAATATTTTAATAAAAGTATCTTCAATCAACATTTTTTAAAATAAATTATAGGGTTCAACCATCAACTGACCTTTGGACAGTTATAATATTTTTTTTTTTAAATCATTAAAAATCATACATGTTTGTCATAAAAAAGCTCAATTTAATAGAAAAAAAATTTCTTCATAGAGTACCAGTACACCAAATCTCAGTAATAACTTGTACATGTGCGTTCAATGGCTTACATAATATTCTTAGATAATTAGAGCCTGTATTAAAAAAATTTATAATTTTGATCTATTAATTCCTCAGTTATGTTTCTTTTTTGACTCGCCCTTTATTCGATTTATTTATTATTATTATTTTACATACAAAAATCACCATTTTAAACTTTTCAAAATTTATCACTGCTGTTTAAACTTTTCAATTTAAATAAATCACATTTTATTTTTTATTTAAAATTAATTTATCTTTAGTGATTTTCATTTTTAAGTTTAAATAATCATCTCTAATTTATCAAAATCTGTGATGTAAATTGAAAATTTTAAACAGACTCATACAAATGACTATCAAATATTAAATACAATATTTAAAAAAAGCTACTGAAGCGTTAATAATCTTTATTGAAAAAATGGCTTACTCTCGATGCACCGTCAACTTAATGTGAATAGAAAAATACTCTTAACTATTCACTCGATTCAATTCATCAGATATGTCTCCGTTGAAGTTTATTAGTATAAACTTCAATTCTCAATATTATACATATTATTCTTAACACATCTCTCCTCACCAACCGTAAACTGTTTGTATTATTATTCTTATTTCATGATAGCTTACTATTAAGTATCACTTGTGTCAATTATTATAAAATATTAACTATTTTATAATTATATTACATTATATTAATATTTATAGTTCTTAATCTAGCAAACATAATGTAAACAGTACAATTTTAATAAGTATATCTACATTATGTTTCATTTCATTTGATAATAAGCTTAATGTGCTTTTCAAAAGCAACTTGCTGCATTTAAATTGTTGCTTATTTGCAAATAATTACTTGAGTCCACTCATGAAAAAAATTAACTTGATAAGTTTATTTTTTTATCAGTGTTTGTTTATTGTATTGTGTAATTTCAGCGTCAGAGTGGTTCACATTTGGCAGCTGATGATTTGCTAATTTTTTATATCTTTAAAATACTTTTTCTTTTAAAATTTTTTTATTTGAAAAATTAATTGAATTTTTTTCGAGATTTAAAAATTTTTTATCAAATTCAAAGTCCCCAATTAATAGAGTATTTGAAAAATAAAAAAATTAACGCATCAGTAAGTTCTTTGCAAATAATTCCTTAATTAATTAATCGATAAAGTAATCCTACGTGATTAATTTCACTATATTCACAAAGGCTTTTCTTAAAAAAATAAAAAATAAATAAAAATAGATACAAAAATACAATTGAATAAAAGCTGAACTAAAGAAATAAAAGTTTGAAACTTCTAACTCGTTTCTCAGTAACCTTTAGCTTATTTGTGCTCTCATAACAGAAATAATAATTTACTTTTCTTTTGTTTAAAAACGTTGCTCTTAGGATGGCTATGTTATGCAATTACCTAATTACCTTTAATAAATAAAAGCAATACAATATAACTAATTTTTAACTCAGGGTCAGACTTTTATCTTTTTAATAGTCATAAAAAAATAATGTTTATTAAGTGGAACACATTGATGCCAAAATTGAACATATTTGTAATATCCTTCAAGGATTCAAATTGATAATCAAATCACTAGATTTTTTATCTTTAATAATTACTATTATTTTATTTTATTTGAATAATTAACGCAGCCTTACGTAGTTTATTTGATACAAGATTATCAATTGCAAGGTTTAAGAAACAATCGATCGACAAATTTTATTTTGCTTTTATCCTCAGACAAAATTTTAGCAATTCCAAATTTAGTTTAATTTTTTAACAATTATATTAGATTAAATCCAATTGTACTCTATTGATATTTTGTCCGTGGATGAAAACGTTTAGAAATTTTAATTAAAAAAAATACCATGTTACATAAATGGTATATAATAATAATCATAATAATTAATATATATATATATATATATATTAAAAATGTATTTATATAATCCTAATATTATTTAAAAATTTGATTTAATTATTGTTTTATTTTGTTGAAAATATTAAAGATTATAAATATGCCATACTTCCGAACTTTTAAAAAATCATGGCAGTCTAATAATGCCACTTGATTTTTTTTTATTGTATTGTATTTATCATTTACCATTTGTAAATTCTAATATTGTTATTATAGTTAATTATCATTAATTTACAGCCAAAAATTACATTAAGTTTATCGAAAGAGGAATCGGGATGATAATTAACAATAATATTAGGATTGATTAATCAAAAAAATAATTGATTGTTAAAAAATTAAAAAATGAGATTGAATCAAACGAAACTTTGCTCGCGAGAGTCGACAGGATGAGTGTGGAGAACGGAGGCGTTTGTTGCGTGGGAAGTCGCTGAAGAAAACGACGAGGATGTTGTAGGACAGGATGATGAGGACATCCTCTTCGAGGCCGGCTGAGCCTAGGTATTATTCCCGTGTTTGCGGACCTTGTTCTCGAGAACGGGGGTTGGCTTACCGACAAGGTCTTCAAGCTCATCTGGCGTGAGAACCGTAAAGTCCCTGAAATTTTAAATTATATTAATATAAATAACACCTTTTATTAGTTTTTAGATTTAATGTTTGTATTAGACTGTATGTATTTAGCACGTAACTACACAGAGGTGATTATCTTGAGGCTTAAGTTTTGCTAATATAAGCGAGGGTTGATTACAAGGTCGAGATAAATTTATTTTTAGCTCCTTTTTAATTCAAGTTTTGTTTTTAAATTGATAATTTGATTTTGATGGGGTTGGAATTTTTTTTTTTTTAAATTGATTCAGAAAAAATATTTTTTGCAACCTTTTACGTGTGTATAACCCGTGGATGTTTGAATTATTTTTTTAAATTCAAACAAATGTCCTTCTGTGAATGTTTTTAGTTTAAAAAACCATTTCCGTCAATTAAAAATAAACATTCGATAGGTCAAAAAATAAAAATGATGTTTGCCAAAAGCAAAGTTTAACAGCAATATAAAATATTTAAAATAATTCCCAACTGGAATCGTATCAACAAACATTTAACGAGATTTTTAATTAAAACGATCCCTCTGTGATGATTATAAATTTTTCACAACTTTTTACTCCACAGTGTTTGAGTTTTAAAAAAAAATTTCAATGTACAAGACAGAGTAGAGAAAAAAAAAAAAGAAGTTTAAAAAAACGAAATCGGCTTACGGAGTACGGAGAGTTTGTTCATAATATTATACTGGGGATTTAAAAGTAATAAGAATAACATTTTATGAAAGTTGAGTAATAAAGTGTAAAAGTAAGACTTGTATAATGTGTGTAGTGACAAAATATTATTGTGTATGTATGTATGTATGGATGGATATGATGATGATATTATACCTATGTTGGGCTAAGAGCATGTCTATACTGGTAACACTCCGTTGATGAGTGGAATCTTTCTGGGCAGCCCTCTTTCTTCTGAGCCAGAGAGCTCTCAACTGTGCCAGAAGGGCGCCGAGGGCCAAGAGGGTGCATCCGACTCCGATGAGTGCCGTTGAATATTGCGCAGCTTCAGCTCCTGGTGCCAGCTGCACCAGCCCGACAATGAGAACAACAACTCCCAAGAGAATAGAACCTACGACGACATGTAGAGCGTTTATCTGTAAATTCAAATGGAAATGAAGTTGTTATTATTATTGTACATTATGTATATAGTCTCTGGTTATGTTTCCGCGGGTCCATGGATCTCTTTAGTCATATTCATACACATATATTTCCACTGCATTGTTAATTATCATGCATAACATACCTCGCGACAATGTCGGTGTATATAATATAAGCGCCTGTGGTTGCTTTGAATTTACTTTTTTATTTTTAGTTATGATTATTTATCGCGAGATTATTTTTCGGTTCAAAATTCTTTACATTATTTTTTTTTTTTAATTAGGGGATATTTTTTATTGATCAGAAAAAAATGATCAAAAAATTTTGCAATTACTATTTTTTAAAATGGAACAGCAGTTCAGTCTTAAAAATTTTTATAAAACAGTTAATAAATGTAGTTTTATTTTTAAAAATATTTATTAAAAGTTAAAAAATAATTACTTATATTTAATAAATTAATAAATTATTTTTTAATAAATAAATTTTATTAGGGTAAAAACGTGAGTAGACATTAATAGATTAATGAGAAAACGATTAATCTAATTATTAATAGTAACGTGAGAATAAACTTTATAATTAAAATCACTTGTATCGTATTTTAGCTTACAAGCACAAATAATATAAACACTCGGAATAAGAGTAAATAGATTCAGCGAGTAGAGTAACCATAAACACGACCAGACGCCCACAGACTTTGATGACGTCAGCTCGCTCATGTTTCAATGGTTTTTACAATTACAATGGAATTAATTGTGCTTACACGCGGCGCAAGAACTTTATTATCGAGTTACGGTTGAGTTTACTCTAGTCTTCTAAAAATACATTTTTTAAAAAGACATTATAATACTTTACCTTGCCACAGAAAAAATACTCGGGTTGTTCTTTTTCCGTTAAGGCGACGATTGCTTCGCTATCTGTGAGAGGGCTTCCAGGTTGACTCGCTCCGGTTCGAGCTTTTTCGTGGTAGTATGTTTTGTGGAAGACCTTCACTGAAGGCACTGGTAGCGCTGTAATCATTCTAAAGTTTTCTTTTTCTTAGTAAAATCCACCACAATAATGATTATTAGTCATTTCTATTGAAATTTAAACTTTTGACCTTGCAAGGAGTTTAATTCCCGAGAAATAAAACTTAATAAGGAAGTTATGTCGCTAAAAGCTTCCGGGAAAGATAATATTTTTATATCAACCATCAGCATTTTGTTTTACTACCAGTTGATGTCAAAGAGCTCAAAAGTTACGATAAATTCCGCTCGTGTGTACATTATGACGCAACCTCAAGATCGTAGGTGTAGACATCGAGATATCTGATATAATATTATTCTATCCTATATATATATATATATATATATGTGTGTGTAGGAGTGACATTTTTCGGTATTTATCTTCCAATAAAAACTTTTTCTCATGACGAAACTTCTGCGAATTAAAAACTCGGTTTAAATCGTAATTGTCAATTTTTTGGGACATGAGCTCAGGAGGTTGCTATCGATATTTTTTTTACTTTTCAAAAATTACATGTCAAAGCTCTGAAGGATTGTTTGTCTTGAGAAGTTCAATAGAGTCACTTAAAAGCTTCTTTTTTTGAAAGATTAATTAAATGATAACAACTTCTAGTGCTCAATAAGATATTAAGTTGTCAATATTTACATTCTCAACATCTTAGTACGTACTTAAGTGAATTGAAAGTACAGGTTAAATTCTCTTGGGGAAAGTAAACGTCGGTATTCATGGGAGATAGCGAATTATTGTTAATAAATTATTTTACATTCAGTAATTTTTTATAAATGAAGCTTTATTTTTAGCTTTACTTTCTGGGATGAAGAATCATACACCATTCATTAGAGTTTACATTGAATTTAATTTTACGACTCACTCGAAAAATACCGACACAATTTATATTTATGTCTTTGAACAATCTAGAGTTATTGTTACTTTCTATCACGTAACTATAACGTAATACATAAAGTTTCTAACGTAATGCTCGGAAGTTTACCGTCACTACGGGCAGTAAAATGTCTTCTAGATCCTCAGAGGACGCGATAATTTTTTTTATAGTTCACAGTCGCTGGTACATTGCAAGAAATACAAAGTTTTAAAAATTTTTTATATAAATTTTTTTTTCGAGAAAACAATGAGGAAGAATGTGGAGTATTAAAAAAATGATGGAAGATAGTTCCGGTATGTAGAGTAGTTTTACTTTGTCCGTCATATATAATGAAGATTTTTAGATGGAGATTAAAAGTTATTTTTGCAGCTTATTTTAAATATGAGAGTAGGTCGGAAAAAAAAAAACAAACTTTCAGTGAAAATTAAAGTGGATGCCGCTTCGCTTTTTATAGGCGGATGGTACTTTTCGCATCATATAATGAATAATTATAAGCATTGACCGCGAGCTGGTGAACAACTATTTTGCGGTTGTCATTCTGTTTGAATAAACAGACTAAAAATATATAACACATCTAGAAAATCATCCATATGATAAATAATTTTGCGATTTATTAATTATTCAGTCTAATCCCAGGTCTCGTGTTTCAAAATCCGGTAAACGGATAAATAAACTTATGTAAATGACTTTTATTTGTTTAACATCGATAGGCATCAGATTGTCTTTATCGAAAGGTATAGGGCTTCGTTCCTTTTACGCGTTTACAAAACGTGGTAAGCTGCAGGCGGAAGTTTAAGTAAGTCGAAAATGAAACAATGCCACCTGAGTTTGGGTCGGGGATTATTATGTGCTAAATATCCAATTCATAGATCAGAAATAAAAGTTGGCAAGCATCCTTTATCACATTGTAAGTCAGCAATGCATGAAAAGTAGAGCAGCTGAGTGCCGGATTTTAGTAGATCGTACAAAGATATAGTCAGACGTGTGCCGATGTGCTGAGATGTCTGTTATTTATTGATTTTAGATCTATGTCACTTGATATATCCATACAAAGTAGAACAATTTTATTGTCAAATGGATTCCCAAAAATAATAACTTTCTTTTGTCGAAACTGGAGTTATTAAAGTTTGGAAAAAAAGTAAATAAACTGAAAGTTTTTGAGCTTTTATATTTTTAAGTTAAGTTTATTGGACACGAATTGCCAATATAATTTTCCGATAAATAAATTTTAAAAAGCTTTAATGTAAATAAATATGGAATCAAGAAAGGGGTGAGAGATTGAAGCTCTCGACTGGTCTCTGGTCTGAGCTGCAGAACCCGGCAATTCGATAATCGAGGCACTACGGCCGTCGGCCCCTCGGTGAATCTAGGACACGTTATTGCGACTCTACCAAACAGAGTTTTTCATCCACGTGCAAACGTTGAATAAACTCAAGTATATACTTTAGATATCTTATTGTTGAATTGTTATTCTTTTATAGTGTGAGTATGAAGGAAATTTCGCCATGATTAGCAGGGGGATAAATATAGAAAGAAAGAAAGAAATAGAATAGGGTGTAAATGGAATACATTTATAACGGAACAGGACATGCAACTGTCATTAGTCATTATCTCTCCCTTAGAAGCATCATGACAAGGTGATTAAGAATACGGTTGTGGATTAAGCACAACAAATGTAAAGTAGAACAGTGACCCGGATCAAGCCGGATCATCGTATCATGCACGTGTACTTGATAAAGGAGTGCAAATTTAATTTTACGAATGTTATTTTTTACTTTTTTGTTAATCTATTACTATTTTTATTTTTCAATAGAAAATTTTATTTTTTTTTAAATTAAAAAATTATCTGCTGGTACTCATTAAAAAAAAAATTTTATAACTATTGTTTTTACTATTAAAATTAAATTATTATTATAGTTACGTTTTGGCCAAGATATTTTAAGGTTTGTTATGTACAAAGTCGCTGACATTTTGGCCCTGTTCCAGTTTTGACTCACGTAGGTTAACTTATCAATGACTTTATACTACCGAATACTACGTTTATGACTAAATCATGCATTAGTCTAGCCCAATTTTATTTTTAAATGTTTGCGACTGATAAAAAAAATTTTTTTAAAACTTTTAACTTTAAAAATACAATTTAAAAATGTATTAACAAAAAAAGCTTGAAAAATAATAAATTCATAAGCTTCTTTATTTAACCCGCGGTCAAAAAGCTAAAAAAACTAACAATTACTTCAAAGGAGCCTCTAAAGAAAAGCATATCACACCGGTGTAGGTGAAGCATCAGTAACGTGTGAATAAAAAAAGGTCCTTGAGCAATTAGCTGAGTCTATAGACTCTAGATTATAGACCACATCTCCTTCATATGAATAAAAAAAAGTCAAGTACATCATTATAATTAGATAAGTAAAACGGAAAACTACCGGTTGGCAAATCTGGAGCAACATTTGTTAGAAAATAAAAGCAGAAGACTTAATTCAATGCGCCGAGTATGAAAAAATTATGTTGTATTGTTTACACTTTAATGTAGTTAATATAATAATAATGATTTAGATAGAAAAATGGCACTCACTTTAGTTGGTTATATCTAAAAGTAGAGCCAGCTAGTTAAAACTCACTAAACTTGTTTGTTATTCGATTAGAGTACAATGAACAATGAGTATCAATATCAAAGGAATATATTGTTGGTAAATAAGGAGTTAGCCCGCCTTTGGTGTGTTTGACGGGTTGCTGGTCCCGCGGAAACTGAGCTTCGCCACGTTAAGTTTAGTTAGTGTGTATTCTGGTCGATAAACCACCCTACGCTCGCCCACTTGTTCCCACCAAGGGTGACTACACGTCCGCGCTTGTCGGTATCATCATTCTTAAAAATAGCTCAATGTCCTATGACGAACTTACCCTTTTAGTTTTTATTTTTTTACACTCGATCGCTCGTCTATACCACCTATTGATTCTCTGATTTATGCTTCCAATCCAAAGATTAATTTTTGTTAATTACAATGGAAGAATACTTTCAATTTAAAATTTGCCTTGGAATCTTTTTCCGATTTTTTATTTAATTCTTACAACGAAATTACGAAATTTAATTTAATGACTAATGAAAAATGATCAGTTGAAAAAAACTGATTAAGAAATTTAATTTGTTATTCTCAGCTCCGATTGGACCGAAAGATTAAAATCTTGAGTCAGAAAAACATCTCTGTCATTAGTCACCCAAAGAATCCTTTTTACTCAAATAATCTAACGGATTTCTAACATCTGATCTTGATCTTAATGTCTTATTACACTTAACAATTGAGGAAATCCTTCAAATTGTTAGAATTTACAGTAAAATCGATAAATTTAATAGGATAAGGTATTACGTGACCGGAAGGTATAGGAAATAATTATAGTTCAAATATTTTTGAGCTCAATTCGATATGTTCAAAAATATTTCTAGGATGTAAGAATTTTTTTCAAATTGATACGAAAAAAAATATAAAAAAGTAGTTTTGAAAAAAATCTTTTTTTGAGCCTCAGAAATTACAAAAGCAGAAATTATTTTAATACATGTTTTTATGTAGAATTATACATATGAGAGCTACAATTTTATTTATTTATTTATATTACAATATTTTTAGCGATAAAAACATCACATCGTTAATATTTATGACTCTATAACTATATTTAAAGATAATGACAAATTGATTGTGATTTTATTTATAATAAATAGCTGTGCGCATGTCGATGAATCATTTTCCCATAAAAATTATTTACGTCTGAGAACTTAGGGGTAAATAAATTACAACTAAATTTTTCATTGTTTCGTGGTTAATTTTTTGTAAAAAATTATGAATTTACAATTAAACGGTTTAACTTTCACCGATCGCTGATCATACGACGTTAATTTTATAGAAAAAATCGGAGAACTTTGAATAGTTGCACTTGTAAAAAATTATACTTTCAGTTAAAAGATCGGATTTATTTATTTTTTGAAATGATTTAATTTACCTTTCTACAATTAATATCTACTGCTAAAATTTTAATTTATACGCAACAATATTTTAGAAAGACCTTTTTTCATTAAACAGTTATTTTCAAATATTTATCATTTTTTAAATAAATTAATGGAAAGGCTTCAGTTCAGTTCATCACTTTTTTAATAACTTTCAGTTTTTATTTCATAATTATTAATTAAATACAATTATCTAACATCTATTTTACCTTTATTTTATTTTATTGAAATTAAAATTAGATAATAAAATCTTTAGTATAAATTGTAAAAATTAAAATATTTTTTTCGATAATGAATTTAATTTGGAATAATAAAATTTAATAAATAAGTGTAAAATAGATGTCAGAGCTTACAAAAAAAAATAATTTGGTAATAAACCATATTAAATACAAAATATAAAAATATATTATAATTTGTACATCCAGAGTAATTAACATTAAATAATTATAATATTTTATTACATTTAAATATTTTTAAAAATAATTAAAACTAAAAATTTATTGTGCAACTTGGGTTTTATTATTAATTTACAGCTTCTTCAAGCTCAGTCTTTTTAATTAAAGAGATCTCACATGATTTTCTTAATAACTAAATAAATTATTTTTCATTTTAAAAATTTTTTCCAGCAATATCACTCTTTTAAAAATGAATTTAATAATTTTAAAATACTTTTTGACTGCCGTATAAATTGTCAAAATTATCCAACCATCGTGGAAGATCTCAAATTTTTGGAATAATGACCTCAATTGCACAATAAATTTTAAAAAGATCACAATCCAATGGATAAAAGAAATATAAAATATATAAATATTTCACAGATATTTGTAATAGAAGTAAACAATTGTACACATATGAGATCGTAAGATTATCAAGTACATGTAATAGCAAAATAACAAAGTACGGAAGCAATAAGTCGGAAGTATAGAAGTTATTGCGTTAGTCTAGATACAACTCGTAAGATATTCAAAAAATTTAGAAGGAAGAATCTCACAATTCTACTAAACAATGTCCTTGAATAATTAAGTTAAATAGTTTACAGGACACTTAAATATTTAATTCCAACTAATGCTTAATTCCTCGATAAAGAAATAAATATACGTATGTTTAAAATTTTTTAAATAGATAATACTTGGTCTTTTTTATTTTAATATTATCCACAGTTGAGCTTAAAGCGTTAAAAATGTTGTAAAAAAATCATAAGTTGTCGTGATTTATTTAGATCAACTCGTAATCACAAAATGGCGTAGCAAGCGTCAACAATTTACACATTTTATTTATACAGTTTTATTTATTTTAATAATATTTTTGTTTGCTTGCGTTAGAGATTTTTCAAAATTATTAACGTTAATTGGTGCTCATATCTGAGAATTAACTAATATATGCAATTATTATTATTATATATTATTTATATTTAACTGTAATTTTATATTTTACGTATAATTAAATCTTTATTTTATATCACTGCTCAATACGGTCATAATTTTATGATTTTTTTTTTTTTGTTCAATCACCTTCGTTTAATTATTTGTTTGTATTTATATATTGTTTTACAATAAAATCATTTAAATAACCAGTGAAAATTTATTCATTCTACTTTATTCATTTTTTTTTATAATTTAACTAAAAATTTTAAGTTTTATAAAATTTTATACGGACCTCGATAATAATTTTAATATTAAAATGCAATTAAAACATTTTCCCGGGTAATAAAATTTGTAAAATATTTTGTCTGTGATAATTAAAATAGAATTTATAAATTTTCACTGAAATAATTTCTAACATCGATATAACATTTTTATAATATAAGAAAGTGGACCCAAATAGTAGTCGAACGTATGTCATAAAAGTGAATAATATATGGAAGATTTCATTTAAAATATCTGTTTAAATATTACGTAAATTTAATTTAAGGAATAAAATATATACATGTATTTATATATATATATTAAAATTTATCTTTTTTATGTTTTGTAATCGATGTCTACATTATCATCGTTATCGTTAAATATTTTTTCAAAAAGAACAAAGTACCGAAAAAAAATTGAACCTTCAAAACGGCAAAACGTCAATAGTATTCCCATAAATTTTTCACACCCATATATTCTGGTCCGGAACCAATCTCGCGCATGCGCAGGCTCTGTTACGGTACTTTATTTCTCACTAAAAACTTCAATAAACTGAACGGAAATAAATTATTTAAAAAATATCAACGGTCATTAAAATTTCTACAAGTTACAATATTTATACATCGTTAAATTTTTATTATAAAAAAAGTGCTCGGTAATCGAACATCGATAATAGGAACTCAATATTTGATTTATAATTTTTAAAAACGAACTTAAAAATTTAAACTTACGCGCCATTTTTATCGACTATTATTTATTTAGTTAATATTATTTGAACTCTCATCAATATATATAATATATATTTATATATTTAGAATACAGACAAATATACACAATATACGTGCAGACAAATAAAATACCACACTCTGCAAAGAATACATAAATATATTTATATATATATATATATATATATATATATATATATCATATATAACATATCAATATTATTTATAATTTATAGGTGTATAGAAAGTTATAAAAGTTAAAAGAAACGACGTGACGCCGTTTTATATATTTTAATTTAAATTTAGCCAGTCTGCTGTCTTTAAATATTTCTCATGCCTTCAATAATTTATTAATCAGCTGTTTTTTTATCTTATTTATCCCTTTTTTTTAGTTCTTATCTGTTTTCTCTTAAATATTTTGAACACTCGCTAAAATTCAGTTTTTAAATTGTAGAATTCAATTGAAGAGCTTAAGTACAAGCTTTTTGGCGGTCTATTATAAAACTGCGTACAATTTTACATTAGTATTACCCGTGATTGCAGTGAGGACATTTGTCAAAAGCAAAACCAACAATTTACCAACCAATGAGTTGATTAATGATTAAAAGGAAGTACTGATCGTGAGTTAGGAAGTAACTTAGGCTTTTTCGACGTCGGAGCTTTGGGACGAACGCTTTTCTTTGTGGTTTCCGTGGTGACGGTGATGTTGATGGTGGTGGATCATTTGCTCGGTCTCTGGGGGGTTTTCGTGTCCTACCAACAAGTCGAGAGTCCCTTTCGCGACTGACGATTGATCTGCTGTACTGGGAGGCGGTAATGGCGTCGCCACTGGAGAATCTGTTGGTAAAGGCATGCAGTGCAGAACGTAACACCTCACGCCGGCGAGAATTATCCCTGGGGAAAAGTTCAAATTTTATTTTTCATTTTTTCACGTGACCGTCACAAATTTATCGATATCTAATTACATCTTTCTATAAAGTATTAACCAAATATAATTTTAAAATTAAAATCCATTTTCGATAATTTGTGGCGGTGGTCAAAAGAGGGTAAATGACTCTTAAAATTTATAAAATTTGATTAGTGACCTTACCTAAAATGAGTATGGTAGCGCCAGCAATCAGCAGTATAAGTCTGTGGTCTGTGGTCGTTGCTCCGGGCGCCAGTTGAACTAGACCAACTACCAAGACTATGGCGCCCAATAGTAAGCAAATTACCACTGCATGAAGCCCCGATATCTGAGATCAGGATTAATTAATTAATAATATTAGTTATTAAATTAATAATCCGTAAAAAAATACCTTGCCACAGAGATAGAGCTCTGGGAGAGGATCAAGATGGCTATTTTGTCCATGAGGGCTGGGAGTCGGCGGAGAACCTTGGAGAGGAGGCAGCCATTGTCCGCCGAGATATAGCTGGCTCGGACGTTTCAACCTTTTCTCTTGTCTCCTGCGTTCATGGCGTACAGCCACCGCTGGCATTGCTCCAATCATCCTGAAATTAAACCAACACATGAATATTTTCGAATGAAAATATTTTTTATTTTTTATCATGATCTGTCTGACATTTGACGGAGATAGTGATCATTGGTTTTTGCTTCTGCTTCTGCCGGGTAATGGCAATGATACAATGGTGTGATGCAACGTTCGGTTATTTCTGCGAGTACAGGTTCGTGAACTAACGCGCTGTGAACTTTAGTGACCTCGAATGACCCCGCGCGGTCGATACGTCACTATAATCCCGCTCCCGCCACCCACCAGCTTGGTGCTTGGTTCCAGACCCGCGTACAGCCAGCTCAGGCAAAGACTTCCGAGCTTTCTGTCCCATGGATTCTATGGTGCTTCTGTGATATCCAGTTTCCAGTATTCACTACACTGCCTTTGTAAAATCAAGGGTAAAAGGATTTTAAAAGACTAGGCTTCGTTATCACAGCTTTTTAGTACTAATTATTATCATAATGATAATGTTGCTGTACGCCGGCGTGCATTTTTTTCCTTATCATTTATCATACTGAATTATCATTGGACTAATTACTAGAGTAACATTCGGAACATTACTCTTTTTTTTTTTAGCTTGATAATAAAAGAATTGAAATTTTTTTTTTCAATGAAAAAGTTTAAATAAATTGAAATTGTTGCTCAAATTAATCGATTCTCGAGTATCGAGGCTAGTTTCAAAAGTAATTAAATATTTTAATTTCATTTTAACGTAATTATCAAAACTAAATTCTATAAGCTGCAATCAATCCTTTGTTGTTTATAAATTCGAAAAAGTTAATTTTGTAGTTTTAAAATGGTCGCCCTTTAAAGCTTCATCCTTTTTTTATTCGCTCAATAAATTCCTCTCTGAAATTCTCTGGACTTTAAAACTTTCGAGCTAAAATTAAACAAGCCTCGCTTATTTTACATTTTAAACAGTACAAACAAGTATATTAAAATAAAAAATGAGTTTTGTTATTAATGTTTATTGTCGAGATTGCAATTACTAAAGTACGAAGGAATAAGCAATTGATAATTGACGCTTTAAATTGAAAAAGTTTGAAAATTAATAAGTACTCTCGTTTATTATTTTACTTTTTCAATAAAAATAATACTTCAGCAGTTACAATTACAGATGTTGCCTACATTTATTTTTCTCGAGTAGTAAAATATGAATTTTAAAAACATTATGCATAAATTAATACAATTTAAAGCTTTATTGAGATCAAAAGCTCATAATACCGCTTTTTCTGGTCTGGAAAATATTCAAGACTTCTCCAACCGTTGCAATAAGTGGTGAAATAATCTTAATGAAAAATTATTCCATCTTGATATTTTATTTTAAACTTTATAAAAAATTATCTCCTCGGTGGTGTTTTATTTTAATAATATTTTTGACATACTTTCAAAAAGTAATTATTGTAATAAAGCGTTGAGATTAATAGCAGAATAAACAAAATACAAACTCAAACAGTGGGTGAATCCGAAGCCCAAGTCTAATGAAGATTAAACTTATAAGTCTGGAAATTATAATTCAAATGAAGCTTTCTTCTTACACCAATAACTTGCTTTACATAAGGAATTATTTTCAGAGCCAACGTTTGATCCTACTTTGAATTAATACAATGCTAGGGTTTGTTCTGCTAATAAGTCTTTTATTGTCACTGTTAACTTCAACAGAAGGTTCGCTTTAAACGAAATTAATTCTTCTTTTAATTTTACTTTCTTAAGAAAAAAATATATCAGAAAAATTCAAACAATAATTAAATATAAAATTATTATTTTCTATTAATATAATAACTTGAAGGAGAATTATTAAATTTATCACAAATTTCGCTCACGTAATTGAATAGAGAGCAAGTAATATAATATTTTATCGAAAACTCAGAGCGTGATACTAATAACGAAATTAAATGTACTATTTCGGTCGGCACAATAATGATCTATTCACCCCAATCGGAAATTAAAGTCATTCATTGTTTCAAAAATATTTTAGATGTTATTTAATTCAATTTATAATTTCTAAAAATGCAGGACGGCAAAAGTGAATCACTAGGTTATTGATTTTTTTATAAATATAAAAATTAACGGCTGCAGATCCTATTATTTAAGTATTGCGTGACTGAGAATGTTAAAACAAAATGCTAAGGACGTAGGTGTCTTATTCAAAAGGGCATTATTGCTCCACTGCCATGTGTTACTAGAATTACATAAATTTTCCTCCCCGCTATTCTTTTTCAAGAGCTTATACTTTTGTTGGAAAATTTATTGAATGTATATTATAATTAAAATAAATTTATTTCTGAAGAATAAGTTTAAATTCAGCAGATTTTTTCGTTTCATTCTAATTGAATTGTCCGGATCCAAATTCAACCTTTCTTTGAGTGAGGCCGTATTAAATTTTTTTTCTATCTAAAATTAGGAGATTCAAACGAAACTTAGACCGAAATAAATTGACGGTGGAACGAAATAAGGGTTCTTTATATTGAAAAAAATTTCAATAAAAATTCTGAAGAAAATAAGTCTTGTAAAAATAAATTGGATAAGTTTATATAGCATATATTTACATTTGAATTGTTGACTCGATATATTTTTCAAGAATATGTATTAATAATGATATTGGCAAAAGATAACACGGGATTCAATCACTTAAAGCTTCTGTCTGTAAAATCAAGTGAGGCTTGAGGTAATCAATTCTTCGTATTGGAGAAACTGTTCTTGTGTTTTTTAGTAGAAAAATAAAATTCTCGGAGAGAAATCTCTTATCGTTAAATTTAAGGAACATTTTGTAGTTTCTCATCTCTTCGACCGTAAATATTTAACCGTCTTAATTTTACCTTTCGAAAAGTTTTTTGCGATTGCTGTAAATATTTAATATAATATTAATAAAATAATTGAAAAATATTTAAGGAGCGTTAATAAAGTTTATTCTCGAAAATTCGTGCGTCAAATATTTAAGTGATAGAATAAAGTTGAATACAATAAGAAAGCTTATTAGAAATATTAATAAATTACTATTACAATTACAATATTACAATATTAATTATTAATATAATTACATGTAAATTTTGAGATTATAAATAACTATTACGGTATTATTTATTAATTATTATGTTTATTAAATTAGCCAAGATTCATTATATGTTCTTAGTTTTGTTACTTTTGTGTAACTTAGAGCTATTTTCCCGATAAATCGTCACCTTTCTGCTCATGCTTAAAGTTCTAAATTACTTCACTTAATAATTATTAAATTAAAAGTTAAACACTATATGCATACAAGTATATCACGCAAGATTTGTTTTCATAAATATTAAATAATCGGTTTCATTCACATCGAATTTTCAAATAAACATTACTGAGCTGACGACTCTGTTTTTATACCGAGATAGGTAATTTGATAAAATAAATCCATTAAATTTTTCGTAATTTAACTTTAAATTTTTTGTTTATTTTAAATTTTTAAACGATATTATTTTTAATTGCTTTTATATTTTTTCATCCAATTAATTAAATAAAAAAATCATTAATTTAATGGTAAAAAATTAATTATTGCAATTAACATTAGCAAATAATTAGTTTTTTGTCAACTCAGAGATATTTATTAGAATTTCTTCGCATAAATACTTAAATATGTATATACCGGAGTGTTCCCGAAATTCAGGTCATGCGCTTAATTAAATCTCGATTTTAAAAAAGGTAATTAATTAAAGATCCAAAATGTTCGCGTTTAGACATTTCGCAGAGACTTTAAAATATTAATAGAAGTATTAAAAGTGTGAGATAATAAATGGAGTGACGTAAATGAAATAAAATTATAAAAAAGGCACTTTAATGAAATTAAAGATCTGAAAAGTTCATTTTTAACTGACAGCTCTTTCCTTTATGCAGAATTCAGATAAAATTACCTTTTTATGCATTTCAAATGCAAGCGCATGTATTATGTCCCTTTTTCTATTCATGTGTATGTTACACCTATGTGCGTAATATTTTATAATAATAATAATGATAAAAAATAATAATTTTTTTATAGAATAAGATTGTTTGAAGGATTTCACTTAGCTTGTATATGTGAATCGATTTATTTCTTTTTTAAATCACAGAATAGTAGCGCCCGAGCACAATTTTATTTCTTCGAGAAATTCTCAGGAACAATATAAATTTTATTTAACAAAACGAATTCTTAATTTGATTTAAGAGGAATTGAAAAAAAAAATTTATCCAACATTATTCAGTTGAATATTTTATAGAAAATCATGATTGCCTAAAAATTAAACGTCCGTTTCATCCCTTCCCTTTACCGAGATCAATAATAAGTACTTTATCTGTAATCTTAATAAAAAGTTTTCTTAATAGAATTTTTTATTCGAAAATTGAAATTGATATCAGAACATCTGCATGAATTTGTTTTACTAAAATATAACAAAAAAATAATAATAATTTCTTCAATTATAATAAAAAAAAAGTTTCGGAGAATTTCTCAAAGGCTTAAGCTATAACGCAAAATAATTTGAGGTATTAAAAATTGGAATATACTTTTAATAATATTAATTCACTAGCTTAAATATTATTAAACGTGTATACTTATATTATTATATATAATAAAAGATTGTAAACAATTTATAATTTTTATCTTCTATGATCTAATATAATATATATAAATGATAAATAATAGATGTATATATATTTCTGAGCAGACTTGCGTAATCCAAATAATTATTAGACTTGTAATCGATCCCGGTTATTTATTCGGATGACGAGACAGATAAATAATTATTTAAATCCATTCGACATCGATGTAAAATCTGTGTAAAGATGAATTTTATAAACGAGTATATATTTGGCTTATTAATATTATAATTATAATAATAAATTAACCTATAATTGTATATTTAATATTCAATATACTTATATAAAGAATTTATTATTTAAAAAATGCGATTGCAAGTTGCAAGTGATATTTGTGATAGCTTCGTATTTTCATATATTTTATTAGATAATGTCGCCGGTGATAATTTTGCAACATTTGCCTTGGTCCGTCAATCACGTCTGTATTTAAATCATTTTCGTATATTTATTATTATTATCGATTACGATATATAATAGATGTATTGATTTTTATCTGTACTCTGCTGAAAATATAAGCGAATATTATTTATGTATATAATGTTCTTTTTATATATCTCTCTGAATTACTTGTATCGACGATATGTCACTGATGATCAATGAGCTCTTATATTACTTTAGATCTTTTACAGAATACGCGTAAGCAACAAAATACTGACATTGATTAACTTTTATAAAAATTGAAGTTATTATTTATGTAACTAGAAATTTTGATTGTAATTATAATTAATTAGAGATTGTAATTTCTAAAATTTTATAATTTTTCGTTTCTTAATTAATAACATCCGTGAAAAAATTTTATGGTATTAAACTTAACTCTCTTATAGTGAGACGATTCAGTGGCCATGCGCCGTCTGTTGGAGATTTTCAACACCATTTTAATCAAACACAATATATAGAGGCATATTTGATTATATCAAGCCATATCATGACCATCAAAAAAGACAAACCATATCAAAAAATTTCTTCACAGATAATTAATTTAATTACTCCTATAAAAAACTACCAAATTACTTGAATTATCTCGGCGTAATTGCTAATAGTCGTTGATCCTCTGAGAACTAAATTGGCAATCAAAGTAATAATAATCAACTAACTAACTATAACCGCGAACTATCATTAGTATTAAAAATATTAATTACGTGTACAATTAACTAAACCCTACGGGTGCAATTATCGATAAATGATTGAACTCTCGCTAAAATATCAAAGTATAAAGATTAACAATAACTATACATATAATAATAATAATAGTAATAATAACTACAATAAACAACCGAACATAAATAATCTTTAGACAAAAACAATAATAATAATTTGGTGTTCGCAATCAACATTTTTGTAATTCACTATCCTTACCTATCATAACTACCAATCAAAATCCTTCTTTATAACTAAAATAACCTTTTCCGTGGTGCTTATTAAGACCCTTAAACAATTAATTAGTGAATTAATTAATTCCTAGCAGAAACGTAAATCGGAGGATGCTCGTCGTGATGGTGATAATTGTGGTTGTGTTGGGGGGTGTGAGTGCCATTATGCTTAGAGTGTCGAGAATTATTGCGCAGTAGCTCTCTAGTTTCGCTTGGCGACCCTGGACTGAGACTGTTGGTAGTCGAGGTCTCCAGCCTGTCGCTGATGATCTCCTCCTCGGTGATCTGCTCTAAAAAGAGTGGCGGCTGGACCGAGTGGTCCCCATTCGCAACTGGAGGTGGGGAATACGCGGGAGGAGGACTTCTGGGGGGAGAGCTGGTGGTTTTTTCGCTTTGAAGCTCGATCGAGCTGAGGGAGGTCATTTTCTTGAGCTGCTTCGCTTTCCTGGCATGTCTGGTGGTGAGTCCTCCGGTCTCTACGTCCCTCTCGAGTCTGTGGCCGGACCTGGACCTGGTGAGTTGTCTCTGGACGTACTCCTCTAGGTCGTCTTCTTCCCGCTTTGCAATTACGCGATTTAATACAATCAGGAAGATTCCGACGACAACTGCAAAGAGCCCAGTGGCGACCAGCTCGTTCCACCAGCCACCGGAGCCTTTGGAGCTCCAGGTCGCCAGGTCACCTGGGAGGAGTCCGCTGCCCAGGAGGAAGCCTCCCAGGACGAGGAAGACCACCCCGATGTGGAGCATCCCGATAGAGGTGACCACCTTGGAGTCGACCATCCCCTGGCCGGCGTGGTGTTGCTGGATGACATGACGGTGTCGGTGGTGCCGGTCCAAGGACCCCGTCGAGGCTCTAGGAGACGTCAGGCCGCTTTCCCCGGATTGCGCACTGTAGCGGCGCTCGCGGGCTCGTCGCTGCTCATCTCGCCGGTTTCTTTGACGCTTGATGGCCAGCGCCGAGTGCAATCCAACCGCGTGCATCCTGCAACACCGCAAACAATACCTTGCTCAGTAACCACTTTTTATTATTCAGTTATTTTTATAGATTTTTTTATATCGGGACTGAGTAGTTTGTTATTTTTTACGTTGCAGGATGCATCGATGGAATTCAGTCTTAGAGATTACAGATTACAGATTATAGATTTTATTTATATTTTATACGAATTTTGTATTCTGTTACCTTCTATGGAAGTTTTCAGATAGTCTCCTTGATGTTCTGGGATTTGGTTTTTAAAAACTCGTTTTAGTGAGCTAAAACGTTTGTTGTTGTATTGAATTGTGAGAAGTTTTTTTAAAAAAATAAAAAAAAATAATAAGCTTTGTCGTGTTGATAAATGATGTTTGAGGTTTATAAAGAAATGAATACATCAACAGTTATTAAATTCCTCCTTCAGTGTTCAAGAAAATGAAACAGGGCCAGAAATATCTTCAAATTAAATCGTAATCATAACGAAATCGCAAGACAATGAACCATTCATTTACAGCTAGCGGCATGTCATACTTTTAACAAAGGGGATGAAATTAGATAGCACTTTCATCCAATGATACTAAACTCATCTCCCTCAGTAAATATAAGCAGAATGATACCATTGAGATTGTCTAGACGTGTTTGTGTTATATTTAATCGATTTCAAATTTGACCTTTATTTCCTCTCGATAATTTTTCTTATTATTTTATTTAATTATATGCTGTTGTTATTTGCCTGCACATTACTGTACAGTATTATATAGAGTTTCAGCATAAGAGAGAGTCTGTTGTTTAGAAAGAGATAGAGAAATAAAATGGAGTGGTGAGAACGCGCTATGTCGCCCTATTTATTCCTCAGCATAGTCCAGAGCCACGTACAACATACTTTATAGCACATACTGCGGTATGGTATAGTAGACTATTATACAGCTTTCATCCTATCATCTTAACCCCGACTTATTTGCTATCGACCCACGAGACTTGGCTTTTTTCTCGCATGCCATTAATTTTTTTATTAAGAAATAACCAGTGGTTGCCCATCAGAACGCATGCAGTATGTAATAAACTAAACATTAACTTTATAGTGTCAGTTTATAAAATTTTAGTGGCTCTATAATATGTATCTTTGCATATATTTGGACTCTCTTATGATTTCCGTTTTGGAAATTTCTTTTCAATCAGCTTCAATTCTAATATTATAATATAATATATGCCAATAGTTCAACGCAGCAATTGAACTACTTTCGCGCTAATCAATACATACACATAAAAATACACGGAACAATTATCCGAACATCTAAAACGTAGCTTTAAAAGCCCAATTATGTGACTATCGACGTGGATATGGAAATTTAATGCACGCCAGAAAGACAATGGGGTACTTATATTGTGGTCGCATAAAAGCTCAACCCACTTTTCAATTCAGAAAATAGAAAAAAATACATCAAATATCGTTTATGCGGAACCTGGTGACTTTTTTGCTGAATGATATTATTTTGTAAAAGTCATATAATGGAAATTTACTGGTTCTATACGATAGTATTGTATTATATGGGGAAAAAAACCGATTGAACGTGATATTAGCCGTGTAATTGGAAAATCAATTTCAAGTATGTGGAATGAATAAAAATTGAGGAAAAAAATTGGATTCGGATAAAGTTTTAGAATAAATGAGGAATGTTTAATCATTTTTTGTTGACATTAAAAGATTTGAAATTGGTTAAATAATTTATTTTTGATAAATTCACGAAGAAATAAAAGTTTGAAATCCGTATAGACTTTATCTTAAATTTGGCCGGCTTAGAATACTCACATATATATTAATAATTCAAACATCTGTGTTTAACTTTCTGACAGCTCGAATAGATGTCAAGTTACATTAGCTATTGTACCAAACTTACACATTTAGAATAAGTTTTCATAACTATTGTCTGGATATCACACAAATACAAGTACGAACTTATTATTCGAGGCTTGGCATTTCATCAGACTGCAACTGCAGACATAGTATATGTACAAGATCGTGTCCTACTAATTTCGAAATAAACAAACCCTTGGCATGCATGCACCGGAATACTAAATACTAAATGGTAGATCTAAATATCATTTCAAGAAAGCTTCCAACGTTTCCAAAAACAGTTTAGTCTAGCGAATAGAGACGGAAATCTAAACACAAATAAAATAAAACGAGAGACCTAAGTGAACAATATTTATCCTGGCAACAAAAGTATATAAATAATGTTGTTGTGATCTTTCGTGAACCGGTACGGTATAGAAACAATGATTATATACATTGGAGCCAGGTTGTGTTATACAGCGGCGATCAATAAGCTTCCTCCATGTCTGGTCTGACAGAACGCAAACGCAACGTGTGCACCTACCCTGGAGAATTTCATTCAAAACATCCATTTTACCGCGGGTTTTTATTTTACTAACCACGCGAGTCTTTATTACTCACCTCGGTCATTAATTATGTCCTTGTTGATTAATTAAGGGCTTTTATTGAATTCCAAAAGTTAGGGTGGTAAATATTTTTTAAGAATGTTGAAAATTCTTTCTAATTATTCTATTTTTTATGCAGAGTACTCTAAAAAAATTAACATTGTCTTGAATTAAGCAGAAAAATTTTTGGATTATTCATAAAGCCATAAACTGTCTCAGTTATTAAAGTAATTAAGGGTTTCCAAGCATCATTAACTTTAAGCAGCATGTTGATAATACTCATGAGAGAATATTTCTCGGGGATCATTACATGTACTTCACAATAAAGAGTACCCACCGGTAATAAGATGAAGCCCTGCATGAGTTACGAAGTAAAAAGAAAATAAATAAATAAAACTTTTCTATTTAGCTTTCAGATCTAACCTAGTTAAATCCAGCGGATTTTTCGTTGATTAAAAATTTCAAATTATCAATTCTTTACTCTATGATTATTATTGTTATTGGACTAACTACGTTAACTAGACATGAGCAAACGAATAGTGAGTCAAAAAGCAAAAAAATATGTGAATTCATTACTCGTCCTCGAGTTTCAATAATAAATTTATTTATACTATTTTTAATTCAGTTCCGAGTTTGCGATAATGAGAATTTTTTAATTATGAGAGCGCGGAAAATTATTCAATACACGGCAATTTATTTTCAGTTCAATAGTCATGCCATTTAGCAGATCCAATACTCGGGAACGTAATTATGAAAACAATTCTCTGTTGTGGAAAAATTATTACTCGTTTGACCACGAAAATTATTATTCGGCTGCCCAATTTTTGACAGAATTATTTTATGTAAGTTTTTTTAAGTTTGAAAATTGAGTATTGATCGGAAATAGTTTGGATAAATTGCTAGGCTTCAGAATGAATTAATCTTATTTTACAACATATGGGGAAAGTTTTCTAGGTATTAGAGAAATTATTTATCTATCGAGGTAATATTATTAATGATATACAAGCCCAGTATACATTACAGAAGCGATTTTTCTTGGATTATTGAATCGTTTCTAAATCTCTTTTTATTCGCCGTGAAATTGTTCCACTTTTTTTGAAGAAAAAATAACATTAAAAATAATTCTTAGCTAATTAAAATTCAAAAGCTTATAGACGTCGACCCATCGAGGAAATAGAATTAATGGTCATCCTGAGCATCTTTCTCAACCGGATGTTGTATTTACTATATCGAAGGTTACTTAGCATCTACCCTCTAGCTCAGTATGAAGACAGACCCTTGAGTTCATCAATCCACTTATACTAATGAAATTTATCGGTCGGAAGAACCAGAACGTGATCGAGCCAATTTGATGTCCTGAGTAATATATATTATTCGATAATTAATCTTTTGCACGAGCTGTATATTGCTCTCGAGATCAGGCCTACTATATTCTGAAGCATTTCGTACTTTAAGATTAAATTCCGAATAGTTTTATTATTAAATTTGCTTCTATTGTGCTTAGAGTGAATAAAATCAATGATTAATGATCGATCAAGTTTAAGTGATATTAAGATTAAAGTCGCGGAGATAAAAGAACAGATGAATATTAATCGGGCGACGTCGGATAGAAGCTCGAGCAGTTAGATTTAATTGGGTACGCGTGAACAATTCGAGTGATATCAAGTGAAATTAAAAATAATGGAACCCAAGAGCCTAGTTTACTCTGTTCTACACAACTCTAGTATTTTTACCAGGCACATTTTATCCGTTCGCCAGAGGGAGAATTTATTTCAATCTTATTTCTTCACCCAAATTTGTTTTTTTAATTACAGATTGTGATTTTAAATTTTTAAAAATGCTGAATGATTTTTTTCTTTATGAAAGTTCATTGTGTAACAAATGTAGTCACTAATAGTTGCGATTACGCTTGAAAATACTTGGCGACGTAATAGTGACGTAGATAAGACAAGTGTCTTAATCTTAATTTAAAATTGAAATAGACATTAACATTGATTTATGAAATTTTAAAGTTGGAGCGACAATTCTTGATGTATTTAAATTATTTTACACTGATAGAAGGATTTTTTGGTATTTAATAATTTTTTTTTAACTGTTAATAAATATTTTTTTAACTGTTGATAAACATTTATTGGGATTCTTTAATAAAAAAGTGTGTCAAAGTTTTGTTTAAACACTTTTTTATTTCTTTACAACTTGAAAAGATAAAAAATTTTCAATAGATAAGGTAAAATGATAGTTTTTTTAATGAAAAATGATAACAAATAAAATAAAAAAAATATTTTGACTCAAATTTTTTATCCTCTTAATTAAAAAAATATGACACTGAAGTTAGCAGACGTCTAAAAATTTTGGATTTTTTTTATTAATTAAATTACAACTAAAAAGGTATTTCTAAAAAAATGCACTTATAGTATTTCAAGTTTTTTACATGTGAAATTTTTTTTTTTAAATTGTTTAATTGAAATTTTTTCAATAAAAATTTTGAAATGTCGGCTAACTTAATTTTCATAAAAAAATACCAAATATTTTTTCTGTATAAAAAATATTAATTAAAAATAAATTTATTAACAGTAAATAAAAAATATATAGCCATGTATAACGCAACGTTTGGCGACGTTGACCCTGCTCATATAATATATAATATATATCTTCGATAGAACATATAATAGAAACATACACCTTCTGAATTCAGCATCTCTTGGCTCAGCGTGCCAGTATGTCCGTCGCGTGACTTTGGGTCACGGTGCTTTGGCTTTACCAATATACCAACGACACGATTATCTTGGTATCGACATAGTACTAACGCCAGTACTTGTCACTCCAACATATGATAATTCCAAATTTCCGGTTGTACAAACCAAATACATATCCTTGAAACAAAACTAAATGAAAATTCAATTTAATCCTTCTCATTTTTCCGACTCATATCATCTATTTTTAAATCGAAACCGCGAGCAATCTAATACCTAGATTGGATTGAAAAAGGAACAAGAGGAATGTGAGAATTCTATATCTAATAAATGTATAAATCTAAATAAAAAAGGGCAGAGCAGAACGGCGACAAAAAGATTAAAGAACAGAATAGTGTAGGATTAATTGAACGCTGGTGGCGATCGCTTGTCGGTGAACGTACGGCAATACAACATAAACTTACAAATACCTACAAACACATCCAAGGAATCGTTTAAGTGTGTATAATATATATATCAGAGTGGCGTCGATTAATTGTGTATTGTGAATTATTCTACATGCGTCACTGTTGACTGTTGACTGTTCTTTTTACAACAGGCCACCAGCCGCAAGGCCAGACCACTTCTCGAGTTTTCATTGGTCAGGTTTGCATCGTACGACGCTCCCGTTAAGTTGTGTAGTCTGTTATAAATAAATACACACTTAACTCTTGATTCTTTACTTTTAAATCTTTAGTTTCAGTCTTTACTCTCACATACATCTGTTTCAATACTATGCACACATGTACCAATTGTGTTGTTGTGTGGTTGTTATTGTTATTGCCTTTGGTACTTGGTGACGAATTCTCACGGGTTCTCACGTTTGCTAATTCTAAGCTCTTCTCACCTACGATTTGCCAGGTCACACAATACTCAATGCTCGAGTGTTTGTTAGCGATACCTCTAATGCTCAACTCAAACACTTCCTTGTTTATTTTAGTTATTTATTTTATTTTATAGATGTAAATTGTCGCTTTTTTAAAATAAGTTATTATTATTATTATTATTATTATTATTATTATTATTATTATTATTATTATTATTATTATTATTATTATTATTACTAGCAAACTTGCAGTCACTATGTAACTTGTGAACTTGAAATAAATAAAATTTTGCTTTATTAAATAATTAATTTTGTTGAATTGCACTGTACTTTCTTAACTATTGACATTTTTAAAGATATAAGATCATTCAAATGTTACACTCATCAAGAGCTTTCATTTGAGTACCCACATGCACTTTTGATATATTTTTCATATATACATATATATAAAATATATAAATATATGAAAAATTGATGTGGGTACTCAAATGAAAGGTCTCGATGAGTGTAACATCGGGATGAGCTTATATCTTCAAAAATATCAATAGTTCACAAGATACAAGGTCATTTCTTAATTATGTATCTAGAGATGGAGAATTTTCGAATGCAGCCTAAATATTTATCATCGTAAAATCCTAGACATAAAATTTTTCTTATTCTCTTAATAATATATAGATTATTATTATTATTATTATTATTGTTTCTTAATAGAAAATTCAATTCTCTTTTAAATCAATATAAACATAATAGACTTATTTTTATAAATTTTTAAGATTCACATATGTGAAAAATTTACACATATGATCAAAAAGTACATACAGGTACTTGTTTTAAAAGGGAATTTCTTTCTTTTAAAGATGAAAATGAATTTTAAAGATAATTTTTATATTTTTCATCAATGAATAAATAATAATAATTTTCTGGATGGAATTCTCAAGAGAAAATACGATAATTATCGACTGTACTGGATTAATATCACCAGTTGCGAATAATTATCAAAATTAAACAGTTCCATTACTCAAAGGAACCGGGAGCGGTCCGCCTGGATCCCACATTTAAAATCTTAACTCCTTTTTCCGTGGATTCGCAAATGCAGAAGAGAATTAACTAACGACCGAGCGTAATTTCTATCCCGAGGGTGCTATAACCAACGTAGTCCATTTTCGAAAATGACCATAAATTTATGGAACCCGGACGACCATATGGAGTTTGCTCACCATGTTAGTAAATTCATTTTACCGAGTAATGTATTATATTATATTACATTATGAGTTACATTTAAAATAAATATGTATGACCCTTCTTTCCTCACGGAGTAATTTCATTAAGCATAATTATCAGCCGTAAAACAAACTTGGGAAGTAAAAAAAAAAAAAACGTCTCATATCATTATACGTATGGATTATATTCTATAAAATATAAATCCATTGATGTTATATCACGATAACAGAAATATGAATAATTTAAATACGAAATAATTAATATAGTTAAGCTCTGTAATTTATTATAAGCGGCTTTATACAACAATGATTCATTATCCTGGTGATATTGTCACAAAGCTAACTTTATTTTATTAGATTAAAATCAATTTTATTTAATCAATTACGGGGACAATAGTCGACATATAATTTAATTTCAAATTATTTTGGCTTATCTTCAGATTCGGCGTATTATTTTAACGGGTAACTACCACCACGTGGGCATATGCATAATGTAATACGAGAAATAATTAACATTTACGATAAAATGATAATCATTTGCCGTTGCTGTGATTTCAGTGGATATTGATATTCATTCATTCGATATCTACGAAGCTCCGCTCTAATTAATGCATATTATTTAAACAGATTTTGCGGGTGTTGAATTAATGGTATTTATATTCCCGGATTGACTGGCTAAATTATATCATGAATTTGTTTATTAAGCTCAGCTTTAATTTGGCGAGATTCTTCTCATTATTTACGGATAAATTCAATCATGAGCGCTTTATTATTATTATTATTAAAAAATATAATTTAATACCGAATAATTATCTAAAAATGGTCATAACTTCTAAAATATTGATTTTAAACGAAAATTATTATCATTATGGTTAATATTTTTATTGTAATTAAATAAAACTATATTGTAAATTTTATCTTTCGCAATTTGATTAAATTTTTTATCAAAGTATAAAATTATATATTATTTAATATAATTAAATCTGACTACAAAAGGTATTCGGTCGAAAAATTCCATTGCAAAAAATATTGACAGAAAGATAATTAAAATTTTGTTTTAAAACGAAAAAAATTAATCAACATATTGTTATTAAATGCCAGTAATTATCGTATTAAAATAAAAGTATTTAATTTCCATTAGAAAAATATAAATTGCCCTTGTTAATCATCGGTAAGTAATTAAAACAGAGGGACGTATCGTTTTACAGCAATCGAGGATAATGAGAAATATTTAGTATTGAATAAAAACAAAATATTTACCGAAGTTACTGACAGTAGCGAGGGAATTTAATTAAGGTAATTCGATAATGCAATATCGAATGTCCAATTCACTGTACAATCCATAATTTAAACAATATATATTTATTGACGGGCTTGCAATGCTTTAACACAAATGATGACTGACTTTGTAAGTTATATTCTAAAACATTTTTCCGCGATGGATCTGGAATGGATCGCATTTGAGAGGAAGTGATGTCTTGGGGAATATTTCACTGGAATAAAGTTTAGTTTGAACATGGTGGATAACTTGAAAGTAGATTTATGTCGAAAGCTCAGGGTAGAAACTTGTGGTTCGATATCCGTCCAGTACGCTGGTAATTTCGACAAGCTGTAATTGAATTTAACAATCCTCTGAATCGGACAGGATTTCCATTGAATTTGTAAATCATGATTGATCAACCGGTTAATTTATCCCTTATAGATCCAACTTCTTTTATAATTTCCTTCAATATTTTCTTTAAGAGTTCTTTTCAATTTTTCTTAACTAATAATAATAATAATCATCAAAATATTTCAGAAGTTATTGTTAAATTTATAGTAACTATTGATTTTTTATTTTTTACTAATTAAATTTACTAATATTGAAGATAACCTTATAGTATAAAAACATTTTTTGTAGGAAATTTTTTGAGCTACAATTTTGTTCTCATAATTTTTTCAAAAAATCATTATTTTAAAAGTTATGATCATTTTTAGGACTAGACAATATTTTCGTATTTAATTCAAAAATTTTATTATTTTTTAATAATAATAATAATAATAATAATATGAATCTTGAAATTAATAAAAATAATTCTATCATATTTACATTTATTTAAAACAGAATGAAAATTTCTTTTGATAAAAAAAAAGATTAAAAATGTTCTTTATACGATGAAGTATATTGGATAAATTAATTAATTAACTCTAAAATATGTTTTACTGGCTTTTATCTCTCAAACATCCAATTATCTCATCATCTATTTACCGAGTATGTTCACATTTTACTTTTTATTTGAACTCATCGTTAGTTACGGTAATCCTTTTGATCTATCAAAAATAAAAACTCGAGCAACACACTGAAGTAGATAAACTCGAGATTGGTCAGACGTCTGAAATGTTCATTTAACTGCCCGTAATTCCTTGCCGAGATGTTTCCCTTTTTATCATTATTATTAATATAACTATTTTTTAATTAAAGCAATTTGATAATAAAAATAATAATAATAATAATAATAATAATAATAATAATAATAATAACCAGCAATTATCTTTTATTTAATAACGTTTGAATGTTTTTAATTTATTTTTTGTCGATTATTGTTACAGTGCTGGCGAGCTGTCGAGGGCACGAGTGCGGCCAGGAAAATCTTCTCAAGTGCGCTAGGCCACTTGGAAAAATTACAAATAACAACAATCTAGGATTTGTCACCACTAAAAGCGAACTTCAAGCGCTTTGCCCGTGAGTTTATCTTTTTTTTAAATATCCACCGGAGATTTGGAGTTCGGTTTTAATAATTGACGTTAAACCGTGAAATATTGCAATTTTATTTTTAATTGTTAAATATTGCTTGTAAATTTTATCTATTTAGGAACTAATGGAGAATACATCTATGTGCTATGTGTTATTTGTTATACGTTGTATATAGCACTGGTTTGTAATATAAATTGTCGAGGATTGACCGTAAAATTGGAATTGTATCCGAAACGTTATCCGATAGTTGCAATATCGTGTAGATTTACTTTTACCATACACGATGACGGATTACTCTATAGTTGATTTATTCTGTTTATTTCTGGCGAGCAGTTTGTGGCTTTAATTGTCTCTGGATTTAATTAACTTTTCGATAACTTTCGTGTTAATTTTTTTTTATAATTCTAATATAAATATTCATTCTTAAAAAAAATTAACTAATTGATTTAATAATAAACTAGTAACCTTGCAGTCATAAAATTTTACTTTATTAAATAATAAATTTTGTTAAATTGCACTGTACTTTCTTAAATATTGACATTTTTAAAGATATAACCTCATCCCGATGTTACACTCATTAAGAGCTTTCATTTGAGTACCCACATACATTTTTGATATATTTTTCATATATACATATATAATATATATAAATATATGAAAAATTGATGTGGGTACTCAAATGAAAGGTCTTGAAGAGTGTAATATCGGTATGAGCTTATATCTTTAAAAATGTCAATAGTTCACGAGATATAAGGTAATTTCTTAATTATGTATCTAGAGATAGAGCATTTTTGAATACAGCCTAATTATAATAAATTTCTTTGGTCTTAATAAAAAATGAAATTATTTTATAGTATCTTTAAAGAAATAAAAACAAAAGCTAAATAGCTAAATTACAAAATTACTGTCAAGTGTGTGCTTAAAATAATCAAGGGCCGCAAATGGGGCATAAATTCTTCGCTCATTATCCTCACACCAGTTTATATTAAAGCAAAAAAACTTTCCGACAAACAAACATATACATGAATACAACTGCAGAGCTGTAGACGATTAATTAAAAAGACTAGAGCACCATTAACTCTTGTTAACAAGTTTGACCATCTTGCTTCATTATACAAGTGCCGTGAAGTAAGGTGAAGGCATAATAAAGTCCTTTTCCTGAAAATAGGAACTCTGTAAGCTGTAAAAGTCTAAGTCTACTTGAAGAGCTGGCCACTGGTGCTCCAGTTAAGATCGACTCAACATAATAGAAAACAGACAGCAAACAACAGAGAACTGATGCTGAGTGGTTCGCAGTCAATTTTCCCATAGTGCTGTTCCATCTTGTAGCTTTCGTCTAAGTACCCTTCTCCACCCAGCAATATTAAATTTTGATGATGGCTTGCTAAATAGACTCCACTTGTAATCATAATTATAATTATAATTACTACTAAGATAATAATTAATATTAATATTCCTATGGACGAATTTCTGACTAATTAAACAAAGTACGGAGAAACTTTGAAAGTAACAAGTTAACTTTGTGACTTTTATAGAGGGTAAAAATTTGAAAATGATTATTTAATGCTTTCAGGGACTTACAGTCGAGTATGAAGTGCATAAACTCTTACACCAAGAACTGCATGCCGGAGAACCAGAGACAAAATTTCAACTCGCTGTATCAGGGCGTTAATATCGCGATAAAGGAGCTCTGTCAAGACGGGAGCTATCAGGATGGTAAATATTACATGTTTCATTTGGTGATAGTGATAATTAAATGCGGTGAATGTGTCTTTATTATGATGTCTGACGTCGCTCGGGTTAGTTTGCCAAAGGATCAAATTAGTGAATGGAAACTGTGTCCATAATCTATTCTCGGAGTCCCGAGCTGCTAATCTTCCGAGTGCTAAATACATTATCCAGCCAAAAAGCTCCGACCCTTCGCTAGTCGCCATTCACCATTCAACGAGCTAGTTCGCGTCTTATCTCCCTTATGTAATGGCTATTGAGTCTTATCGTTCCTTTGATTATTTTACACTGATTGAGATAACGAGGGGTAATTTAATCAGACCTATTAATAATTCAATTTCTCTTGATATTTTTAAAAAAATCAGGAATTATAAAAAATGTCTTTAAAAGTTAATAAGCCAATTAAATATTAAAAAATCCTTTCATCGTAAAAATAAAAAAGTTACGACAAAGCGTATAAAAATAAAAATAACGATGTTTATTTTAAACAATTGTACTCCCGTCCGTGAAGCACAAGTTACCATTTTGTTTAATAGTTGCGATTGTAATTGACGGAACTTTTAATGAAGCTTCAGCCCATTACATGGAATGCAATCAAACTCAATTCTCAGCATTTTAAAGAGGGATAAAAATTTTAACGAATGACTATTAATTGTCTGAGTACTTTCACGCGTTTTATTTAACAGCATGTATGATTTGTTTGTTTGTTTGTTTCAGCTTTTCTGAAGCATGCACCGTGTATGCAGAAGGTCCAAACCGACTACGAGCTCTGCTCAAAGAGATATCAACAGTCAGTAATTGAGTTGGAGTCCAAAAACACAACAAAGTCTTCAGAGAACGTTAAATCTGTGTGTTGGTGAGTCTTGATTTTTATTTAAATAAGAATTATTCATTTATGCTTCGTTGGAATTTTTTTCAATGGAATTTTTCGACCGGATACCTTTTGTAATCGGATTTAATTATATTAAACTTGGAATTTATCTGTTATTAAATATGTAAATACGTTTGTACTTTGATGGAAAATTTAACGCAATTACTCAGGACAAAATTTACCAATATCATTTTAATTATTTGGGCAATAGTGAAAATTAATAATTATAATCGAATTATTTTCAAAATGAATACTTTTTTTTTAACGCAACGTTTCGCAATTATTTATTGCTTCCTCAGGTGCTCTATAAACAATAACAAAGTACATATAAGCAAAATTAATAACAACATATAACCAAAACCAAATATCGTACATACCAAAACATACAATATTAACATCGTCCAAGATGTTAATGCCTTGTTATCCTTTGAAGAGTAAATAATATTTATAATCAAGGAGCTAATATGAATAATAATAATAATAATAATAAAATTATTGAAATGATAATATGTAATCAAAACTAAAATATGCATATGAATATGAAAAGGAGCCTTGACACTGTGTCAAGTATCGGCTGGGACAATAATTTCCATAAATAGGAATTAATAACATCGTTATCGTTTATGCGCCAGGGCCTTTTGTGTCCAACTAATTACCATTATTTATTGCGTCAATGCTCACTCTGGGAATTCCCATAATAACACACACGGTTATTCGTTTCTCTGTGTGTTCGTATGTTCAATTCTTCGGATTACAAAATACAAGATTACATTAAAACAGCGGAGGAGTAGAGTCTATTTGCCAGTCGGCAGGCGGGAGGCGGGGGGCGGGGGGCGGGAGGAGAAAAAGGTAATAACGGATTTTGTGCTGCGCATAATACGCGTACTCGTGAATTATTTCGGAAATTCCAACACAGGTACAGTGCTCGCACACCCACTTGTTATTTATTTTCCTTTTATTTAGTTTACTTTTTCGCTCGCTCGACTCTATACTGGCAATAGTTATCCTGGTGGCCAGCTCATGAGTAGGATCCTCCTCCATCCTCTATCCTGCATCGTATCCAGTGAATGTCAGGAGGGAAACGAGTTCAAAAGCTGCAGTAGACCGTAGCACAGATAGGCTAATGACGTTACATCCTCAACTGTACCATCCAGCTACGACTCGACACATTCCCGCGGGAAAACTGAATACGAGTGTTAGGAGTGTTCGTAATGAATATATACAAAATATACAAAACGAAAAGATAATATCACCCGTTGTTGCTTCGTATATACTATTTTCCTCAAAATTATATTTCACTTCCTCTTTATCTTTTATCATTTTATTCTTTCACTCTAATTGTTTTATTTTAACTTTATTTCATTGTTCCATCACTCTGCTCTTGCTTAGTATAATTTATGATATTTAACTTACTCACTCTTGGAATTTTTTCCCGTCGTCAAAATTTTTACATTTAATAAAATTTTGCTTTATTAAATAATGACTTTTGTTAAATTGCACTGTACTATTTTAACAATTGAAGTTTTTAACGATATAATCTCATCCTGTTGTTACACTCATCAAGAGCTTTCATTTGAGTACCCACATCAATTTTTTATATATACATATATATTTTAAAGATATAAGCTCATCCCGATGTTACACTCATCAAGAGCTTTCATTTGAGTACCCACATGCATTTTTGATATATTTTTCATATATACATGTATATAATATATATAAATATATGAAAAATTGATGTGGGTATTCAAATGAAAGGTCTTGATGAGTGTAACATCAAGATGAGGTTATATCTTAAAAAATGTCAATAGTTCACAAGATACAAGGTCATTTCTTAATTATGTACCTAGAGATAGAGAATTTTCGAATACAGCCTAAATACTTATTATCATAAATTGACTATCGGTCAGAATGATATAAAACCTTGAAAAGGCACAACTCCAGGTCAAGACCTTTCTAATGATACCAAATTTAACCATTAAAACCCATTTTATCATATAAATACACTGGCCACAAAATTTTTCTTATTCTCATAATAATATAGAATAATAAAAAAAAATTTAACAATTATGTTTTAGTGCATTCCGTGAATTTTTGGCATGCTCGCATCACACAGTCCGAAGGAAGTGCGGCGAAGAAACAGCAGAATTCACAAAAGACTTTCTTGACCGAATGTCGAACTCTCTAATTAAGGTAAGCTCGACTGGATTGTCTCGAATCTTCCACAACGTAAAACCATCCTCAGAAGTAATTAAATAAAATTCAATCAAACGTAATACGGAGTAGAACTTGTGCAGTTATTCTCATCCTTAACTCGTTACTTAAACTAAATTAAATTGAACCCAATTATATTAAACTCAACTTCAATTACTTAACAACAATCTTTTGTCTGCTTTCTGTTTTACAGATGCACTGCTCGCTCTACACACAAAGTGAGTGCATTGTCTCCGGCGCCGCCACCACCTCCCAGGTACGAATTATCACCCAATTGACGACGGTCCTTCTCCTAGCCAGCCATTATTTATTCACGTAAAAACAACCGGTCCAACGCACTTGGTCGTGTTGAGACGGAAGCATAAGTGCCTTTGCTCTCCGTTGTTTCTCCATAGACTCCACTCAAAGGAAATATTAATTAAATATAAATATATATACTAATTCATCATCAATATTATCATTATCATCATCATCGTCGGTGAATTTACAAGCACAGACGGTCTTTGTAATATTCAAGTAAAAACGTTACGAAACAACGGTTTTGTGACTGCATAGTTAATGAAGATTGAATGACTGAACATCGTATGTTATAGAATAGTTTTAAATTTTTCCGTGTAGATAATATCATAATGAGAATGGTTGAAAAGTTTTAAGATTAAAATAGAAAAATTTGGTTAAATTTTGGGCATTTTTGTAACAGTATTTTATTTCTTGACAAAGAATTTGAATTTTAGTCGCTTGGAACAATATTTAATATTATTAAGTAGGAAAATTACGATCAATGTTGTTTTGATAATTAAATTTCAAATTTTAAACAAAAAAAAATTACCCCAAAAAAACCAAATTTTTCTTTTAAGAATAAATTAATTTTTTTTATACATATTTTATGTTTTCGATATAAATTTTTTTCAATTTGTTTTCATTAATAACATCGAGAATTTATCTCAATATATAAGCTATCATTAAAAAAAAAAAAAAAAAAAAAAAGAGTCGAAAACAGATGAGGTGGAATTCGCGAACTGCTAAAGGTATAGCAATCCTAACAAAGATCAGCAAAGTTTGCTCCCGTAAACAAACAATTCTAGCAATGTTCACTTGTCGGTTAGTTAAATCTAAACTGTTGTATGACTTATATATTTCTGTACATAGTTTATCATAATAATTGTTGATTGAAGTAATAACAAATTGTAATTTAAAAGAAATATTTATCGACTATTAACTTATTCATAGTACGTGTTCGCTCTTCGATTCTTCATCCGCTGAATGTAAACTTTATTTAAAACTAAAGATCGTTATATTATAGATGTACATACATATACATATAATTAATTAAAAAATAAAAGTAATTCTAGTGGTCGAGTTAAGTTCTGCACACCCCGACCGCTTTAACCGCCATGTGCTCAAAAATTTCGTTAAATTTGCATTTAGGAATATTTTATAATTAACTATTATATTTATGAAAAGCGAATATATTTATATCAAAGTATTGTTTTGTCTTTCGCCGTAAAAATAGTATGGATACTCTTTCTGGTGATTGTTCTCATGAAAATTCAGCTCACCGTTGTCTCGGTTTGTTTTATTGCCGAGTTGATTCAAGTCTCTTAAAAGCTCTCAGTTTTAGTATTGCTGCTCTTTATCTCAGAACTCTTAAATGAGCAATCGATTCAGGCCAAAAGTTTAAGTAATAATTTTTTTTATGAATCTCAACTCGGTTTAATTTTTTATATATTTATTATTAAATTAAATTTATTTATACACAGGAGCAAACATTTAATATTTCATCAAAAAAACCCAATCAAAATTTCTCGAGTTACTGCGCATGCGTCGCCGCCATTTCACGCGCTCCGCCATTTGCTTCTAAACACGGAAAAACGTTAAAAAGCTGTAACTGCCGGAAAAACAATTATTTTTTTTACTTTTGAATGAATTAGACCTAACAGTTTGCTCCTCAAAATTGCATCGAAGATTTTGATCATGAAAAAAGACAAAATAAGTGATGATTATAAATTATAAGTAAATATTTTTTGTAACTTATTTAAAACTAAGGAAAGTTTACTGTTAAATAGAAAGGTTTTTATTCGTTTTGTTTAAGTTAGATTTTTATAAGAGTATGAAAGACTTGATTAGAAAAAGATGCACATAATAATAAATAATAATATCTAATTGTTAAAATTTAAAACCGTCGTATATTTAAATTGTAAGTAGAAAAATGATCCGTAGCTTAAATTTTGCCTCAGGCATAAAATATTGAGTATTATTGTAAAATATTATACAAGTATCCTATTATTATTTATAAATAATTATTTTATTTAATGTAATATACATGTTTACCGTTTACTTTCGCCAGAGTCTAAGAAATATAATAGAACACTAGTGTAATAAATAAATAAATGGATTTTGGGAAATGTAAACAGATAAATAGACGTGAATGTGTGTTGATACATGTAAATGTATATGTATACAGTATTCATCGATCTAAAATAATTTATTTGTATTATAGCTTATTGAAATAATTTAATTGTAAATACTTTAGATATTCAAAGTGCTAATATGTCTTTCGATGTAGAATAGTACTGATCAATGTAATTGATAATAAAAAATAATTAATATTTAAAAAACTTTGTTTTTATTTTCATCCCCTTATTTTTTCCGTGCACAATCATTTAAATCATTAAATCTAGCAGCTTAAAAATTTAAAATCTTAACTCCTTGTATTTCAATCAAAGGATGAATGAACAAAATTAAAGATTTGAAAAATACGGATTACGATTATTGATATCTCGAGATCCTCGAAACTTGAAATGATCCGTAATTGGGTATCCAAGGCTCTTCATCTTAATGGGCTCGTAGAGTAGCTAAATCATTAAGTTCAAAAGCGAGCTTATTTGCTATTATGCATCCACACGTTTTCTCTACTAATGGCCAAGATGGATTTATTTGATGGTTTAGTTTTGTGATAAACATTCCTGTATCCCTTTTATCAAACTAAAAAAATTTAACCGCTGTAAATTTTTAGTCTATTTCCGTTGGAAACATTTTGCTGCGGTAGCAGGTTCTTTTTTTTCCAAACTTGTTTGAGGGATTAAGTAATTAAGAAATTAAAAATAAATACAGTGGTTGCGCTTTATGGGATTTGTTACTTTTTAAAAGTTGCATAATTAATTCCTAAAGAGAGAAAATTTGGTAATTTTTTCAGAGCTTCGCCACCACAGGTGTGTTATATTTGGAACAGTAATTCTGATGAAAGCTCTTCGAGCTGATATATTGATTGAATATCCTCGTAAGCTTTCGGGCTGCGCCTTGATCTCAAGGGATAGGATCGTGACCAATGATTAACTCGATTTCCCAGTACGCAGTCGATTGTCGTATCGAGTCCTTGAGTGCTGTACAAAGCCACACCCGAGGCCAAGTATCCTCTTCAAACTATCTACTCCACCGGTTAACTCGAATCCATCGAATGCCTGAGGGAGGAATACCGAGAAATTCACCGTACAGACCAAAGGATACCCCAGACCGATCCAAAAAATTTCATTATTTTCTAATTATATTAACAAAAGAATTTCTGTGCTTTTATTCGCGTTCCCTTTTATAATTACGTCCTTTGACGACATGCTACTCGTAAATTATTTATTAATTTGACGTATTTTAGTAAATTTTATTTATTTTAGTAATTTTATTTATTAGTTGTTACAAAGCGGAGGTTCTATTATTATTATTGTTATTGTTTTTATTTTAATTTACAAAGTCAGAATTTTTTATTCAGCATAAAATTTTCACTAAGGGTGAATTTTGTTGGTGCTTAATGAAAATTAATGACCGTGTGCATTTCTGGGTAGAATGAGATGGGAATAACAGTCATCCGGCTGGGCAGGTATGATTTAATGCGAGTCTCTTGCTTTTCTCATCCTCTTTCTCTACCAAGGTGTAAATTAAACTTTAAATTCATCGTAGATATAATAATAAAAAATAATAATAATATTTTTGTTTAAGATCAATATTTTAGGTATAATCATTTTTTATAATGATGACTATTTAAGTCAATCAATTCTTTTTACAATTTTTTATTTAGGTTTTTTAATAAAAAGTTTTTATCTAAGAAAAATAAAACAATAACTAATGTACAAATTTAAATGTCAATAAATAAAAAATTTTTTGTAGAAAATTTTCTAAGCTACAATCCGCTCTTTTGTTCGTAAAAAACTTTTTTTATCACGTTACTTAAATTTAATAAAGTTAATCACAATAAGGTAATTCAGAATAATGGATGATTTAATGCCCGGGTAATAGAGCCTGAAGAAAATAGATGAAAAAAATAAAGGGGCATTGAAGAAATGAAATTATTATAAGCAAGATAAATTATCTTATTGAATCACCAAGAAAAATATAAGAGGGTAATGGAAGCTCACCGTTTGATAAATTCCAAGGAATCACAAGTATCTTACACTATCAATTGATTTCAATTTATCAAATAAGCGACTTTTTCAACCACTACTCAAACTTTACATAATGACAATTTTATTTTTTTTTTTAATAAAATTTTCTCATTAAATTACAGAAACTTGCAATCCTGTTTTGTCGTTTATTAAAATTTTCCAAGGCTGGAATTAAATGTTTCAATAATGCAGGATAAATTCTCAAGAAAAAGCATCAGACTGCTTGAGTACTACTTATAATTTTCCATTACTCATTATTATTTAAGTTCTTACATTAAATCTCAGCTCATTTGAAATTTCTTGCCTTAAAACCAAACTGCTGAAATGTCAGTAGAATAACTTAAAATATCGACAGTATAATTATAAATAGATAAAAAAATTTTATTGATAAGGAAAAAATATAATTGAGCTTTTTAGAAGCTTTAAATAATGAATAGAAACTATATGTGGTTAAAAGTTACGTAATATTTCCATAAATCAAAGTGATATATTGGAATAGTAATAGGATGAAACATAACTGTAATAACTAGTGTATGATTGTTGTAGTTATATCAATAATTAATTAAAACTACAGCTACTTAAACCGGAGAAACTTGTTAATGGGAGTAATGGCGGAATTTAGTTAAAGATAAATATAACCACTTTCCAGTGTAAATGTTGTGTTTATAGTAGTAGGAGCAGTACCGGCAACGGCAAAGGGTGACCGGTTGATGTTGCTAAAAGTTGTCCATTCCAAGCGATTAACGCTGTTTGCTGCACTGCAGCAGCTGGACGCTTCTCCGCTCTTGCCAAACATTTAAACAGTTTGCTAACATATCATCACCGGTAATCTACCCGTGCTTTTTATTTAACTTTATTCTTCTTAATATTAATATTCACATTCATTTAAACAATTATAGTTTTGTAACTTTACACAGGATTAGAATAATCCGATGGAAAGTCCGGAACTATACTTGAAAATGGCGTTTTGGATGTCAAAAATTAAATTTATCATTTAGGAGCTCGGGAATAAAATACTGGCTTTATTTATTGAAGTTTATAATTTAAAAATAATTTTTTACATTGCATTATTATGTAATTAACAGAAATGCTTTAAAAAATAACATGAGAAATGTTTGCTATATTTAGGATGTGTACTGTCGGGAATATTGCGTACGGAATCAAGTTACTCGTAACCTCTGTACAATTTTGGTAAATATTTTTTATTTGTTTTTTAATTAATATTATTAAAAATAAAAACATTCTGAATTAAATACCAAATAATTATCTAGTATTCTAAAAATGGTCATAATTTCTAAAATAATGGTTTTATCGAAAAACTATAAGACCAAAATAGTAGCTTAGAAAATTTCCTACAAAAAATGTTTTTATACTATGAGGCTATCTTCAATATTTTAAGAGATACAGTAACTTAAATAGTCACTGTGAAAAATAATTATAAATTATAACTTTTCAAATATTGATTTTAATTAAAAATATTATTATTGTAATAATAATTATTATTATTATTATCGAATAGAAATTAATAAAGTCAGACGAAAATTCGTCACCGAAATTGCAGCCTACGGCAAACAGTAAATCTATCGCGATAGCTACCAATTGATGAAACGGATGAATAACGCAGTTATGGTTACTCGAGCGTATATTCCGATAGTACTAGTTATCCAGGATATCTCGGGCGAGTGCATATGCGAAAATGAATTTCTTTCAACGGTCCATATGATTGCATTTCACGTATACGAGCGCGGGAGCCTCGTCTATGTAAACTGAATAAACGTTAAAGTACGTAACATCAAAGTTAAAATAAAAATACTTTCCCGCCGGCTCGTAATTCCATTTCGGTGGGCAATTAAAAATAGTTCATCTTACGATCCACAATTTTTTAAAACTTCCGTAACTTTCTCTCTAGATCATCAAATTTTTACACGATCGCGCAATTAATACGTCATTGAGAGTTTTCCAGTGACCTTCCAGGGATTCCCGTGCTATACGAATCGTTTCACGTTCTGCGTAATGAGCTACGTAATTAATGTTCAGCCAACGGGGATTCGGAAAATTTCATTCCCGGTGAATTCAAAATCCAATTATTTTCTTTGTTCATTGATGCTCCAAAAAATTTTACAATTTTTTATTATTCCTTTGGAATCTCGATTATTTTTTTCGGTGATTTCACCTTTGTGATACTAGAATTTATCGAAAAAAATTTTACAACCAGTAATTTTCTTAATTAATAACGAATTTTTAATTACTGAGACTATAATAAAGTTTTTAAAAAATTTATTACTTTTTCATTAAACAAAAATTTAACTTTGACAATTAAATCAGAAAAAAATGCAATCAAGTCTGCGATAAAAAAAATAATATTCACAACAAAGCTCAAAAATCAAAAAGAAAAAAGAGTTTGATTTTTGATATCTTTGAATTTAACGTTCACCAACAATAAAGGACTCTGTGTGTAACAATAAAGTGAGAATCGTTAGCCCGTGAATTGGTTATATTTTTAAAACAATAAAAAATAAAACGTCCGAGTTCATCAGCCATAAAAATATAATAAAAACAATAATAGCCAATCGACCACATCACACACGAGTTCAACCGGGTTAGTCGCTAATTGCCGATTTTTTTTTTTAGTTTCATCTCAATTTTTTCCTCGCTTTCCCCTTCCTACGGTCTATTATTTATGAATATGTGCGAGTTCATCAATATTTTTTTTTCATTTATTTTAAATTTACATCCCCTATTGATTGTCCTTTCGAATGTTGAATAATTGACTCCGAAATTTATAAATTCACTTCTCAAAATTAATATATAATCCAATAAGCGGTATTTATTTTTGGACTCCCATCCAGTTCAAGTGTCTTAAGTTGACAGTGCGCTAAATTGATTAACCATTAATAATTAATTGAAATGTGAAATGTTAGATTTTAAATACTCGGTGGAAATATCCGAAAATAAATATCCAGGCCGACACAAATAAATCAAGCTATGCTGTTTGTTTTTTTTTTTTTTTTTTTAACTTTCCGATATTTTCTTTTTTAATTTTATTTTA
Organism: Cotesia congregata; assembly: GCA_905319865.3. Taxonomy (NCBI): domain Eukaryota; kingdom Metazoa; phylum Arthropoda; class Insecta; order Hymenoptera; family Braconidae; genus Cotesia; species Cotesia congregata. The sequence continues at coordinate 379,238 of CAJNRD030001119.1, forward strand.
ATCAATAAAAAATCCCGCAGACAATCCAGAAGTTAATTAAAAATTTTCAATAACAACGCCAAAAATGATGAAATATTTCATCGGAATTTTTTTTTGTTAAAACATTTCTTCAATAATTTTATTTAATATTTCATCTTCATTATATTTTCAGTGACCACTTCACATTAATTATTGGAAGCGCGAAAATCAGCGCAAAAACTGATCTGAAATTGAAGACACCTTTATAATTTTCCTCGAGTTTAAATAAACTTTGGTCTTTCAAATAAAATATTTAAATTTCTGAAATCAGATGTACCAAATGAATATTTTGTCTTGAAGATTATTAAAATTTACTTTTTTAACAACTAGGTCAGGTATAATAATTAAAAATTCACCTTAACTTAATGTAAGACCACCCCAAATCTCAATTTCAATCTATCATATGTAAAATTAAACCATTTATTCGCTACAAGAGAAATCGACATAAACTCGGAACCGAAGTTTATAAATTATTTAAAAGTTTCAATTTTAAATATTAAATCACTGAAATAATAAACTTTATCATTTACACTGATAGAAGAGTTGTTAATATTTTATAAACTTTGGTATCGGTTAATAAATTATTTTTCATTTTTAAACGATTCAATTAATTTTTAATAATATTTAATCAATTATTTATTATTTACACTTGATCAGTAAAGTGTTTTTAAATAAATGAATTTATCACCAGCAAAAACATTTTTTATCTCTATAAATTAATCAGTAAATAATTGATGCATTATATAATCGTTATTTCACAGATAATAGATGTCGTTAACAATTATTGTCACTCATAGAACATAATATCAAAATTACTGTTATGTAATCGTCAAAGCTTCCATGAAAATCAGCGACTAGATTATCGAGGCGTTAATTTAACTAGAGATTATATCGATCATTAAGTAAAAATAATAATTACACATTACTAATTAACACACTGATGTCTCAGCACGGTGGTTTGTAAATTCAGTTCATTATTAATAGTCTTAAAATTTGAATACTGCTTTTAGCGAGATTTGGGTTTAACAGACTAGCAGACAACTCGAGTGACCTCTGGTCTAATAATCAGCGCAGATTTCATAGATTTATGGATCAATATATAATACAGTTTTGTGAAAACGAAAATAGATGCTTTTAGTGTTCATACCTGTAGAGCACTCGACAGATTCGTTTTGAATATTGGATTCGCAAACGTGTAGCTTGAATTTTCTCCGTAGAAATATTGACAGAAAGTAAGACAGTGGATGTGGATGGAAAATGTTAGATGATATTTGATGATAAAACTCGATTTTAGATTGTAGATAGACTCTACTTGTGTAAAGTCTTTTGTTTCACTTTATCTCTGTATCACTGCACACGTACCTTCATACTACATTAACCACTCATGCGGAAAACTTTGTAATGATATGTATATTGTACTTATTTTTATAACTCGGGTAAATTTGAATTATAATTCTATGTAATTTAATATTATTCACTCAAGAATATTTTTATTGTATTTATTATTTCGGAGAATTAAATATTTATTTCATTTAGGCGGAGATTTTTTGATTTTTCACTGAGAAAAAAAATAATATTTAATTTAAAAATTGTTGAAATAAAATTTTCATAAAATAATATCAAGTGATATATTATTTACAATCAAACATAAAAACATTTTCTCGCAAAAATATATTTTTAAAAGGACATTACAGAAAAATATTTATTAATTTTTTCTCGCTAGCGTATGTCGTTCACATGTCGTTTGAAATATTAGTCGACAGCTGTTGGTCGTTTGATACAGTGTAACATTACAATTGTATCATTATTTCAGTGAAAATATTCATAAAAATAACCGAAAATATTTTTACAACGAACACCCCAATAATTGATAGTCAACAGAATTCGTTGGACAAACATAAATGCAATTTGACGTAAAAATTATAAAGAAATATTTTCTCCGTACCCTAGCAAGATAATTCACTTTGCATACAGCATCTATACACCATAGTTTTATGGCTGTAATTTAACGGGGATTTATCCCGGATGTAATAGAGTTTAACCGCAAGTTTGTATCGAATCCTTATATACCGTAAGCCCAAGCACTAAAGCACACTCATTTTAAATCCAATCTCTCTGCACTATACTCTCTCTCTCTCTCTGCACTATACCTTGATGTCTTCCACACATCGCCTTAACTTTAATAAAACCGAGATTTACGCGGGAGATTTAGATCAAGCTAAATTAATAGATAAACCCTAATCGATAAAAATTTACATTAATTACATTAATATTTATCATTTATATCTATGATATCCTAGAAAAAAATCCTGTTTATATTTTTAAAATTTAATTTTTACATTATGAAAATTAAAAAATTATCAAAAAATTTTTTTCTCGTCTACACGGAAAGAACACAAAAACACTTTGGACTAGATATCCTGTCATATTATACTCACAGATATCTGTGATGAAAAAAATTTCAGATATTCTCAAATATACTCTAGGTTATACATAATTATTTTTGTAACGTATATGTTATAATTAGAGATTACACTCAGTATGTTACAAAAATAATTTTGTATAATCTGGAGTATATTTGATATCTGAAATTTTTTTCACCACAGATATCTGTGAGTATAATATGACAAAATATCTAGTGTTTTTTTGTTCTTTCCTAGTAGTCATGATTATTTATTTATTTTCTCCCTATAAAAATAAATCTTCGATAAAAGTCTGTAAATATTATTACAGTTGTCCGGCAAAGCACGCTTGAAACGCTGATTCTTAAGGTTCGCTCTAAAAACATCCACAACAGAAGAACAACAACCAAAGACAAACTCGTTCCCAAGCAGTACGTGTCTCCGGAGAAAAACACGATCGGGGTTTTCTAATTTTTGTTTTCTGGCCCTGATCCTTTCTCTGAATCTGGAAAATCTCTGCTAGCTTACCTCCGTAGCTACTACCTCTTTCTTTGTTTAAATTCCCCAAAGTAGTTGTTCCGATTTAGCTTTTTTTTCATCATCAATACGGTCCATTCGTCGATCAAAAAAAAAAAAAAAAAAAACTAAAATGTTTTTTGATGGATATTAAATGGTGAAATCAATCTGTGATTAATAGAAATAGTTGGACTGGTGACTTGCTCGGTTGACTGATTGGTAAGTAAATTTCAATCAGTATGTCGGGTGGAGGTAGCATATTGACCAGGTGACTTGGATTATCGACTGGCTTGGAATAGAGTTAAAGTTGGGTGTATATGTGTGTACAGTGTACCGGGCCTATGCAGACACATGACGCTGACATGTAGGAGTGGAACCCTGGAGCCTGGAGGGCCGAAATCGAGCACTACTCGGCGTTTCTGTCACTTCTCGACATCGGTCTAGCTGCTCGGTAGAGACGCGTAACATCCGATCCGTTTCGACGAACGAGCTGAACCTGTACTGGGGTTCCTTGTTCATCTGCCCCAAGCTGACGTTGTAATTTCACACTGCGTGAGCTCTACAAGCTCCATTATGTAGTTATATACCCTTACAACCTACCAAAGATCTTGACAACCTGTGTGCACATCTAATACACTTTTTTTTTAGATTATTATCATTATTTAAAAAGAAGTTTTTAATTACAGACCAAATTATTATCTAGTGATTCTAAAAACGATCATAACCGGAAATAATGATTTTTTGGAAAAATTATGAGACAATAATTGTAGCTTGGAAAATTTCCTACAAAAGATATTGTTATACTACAGGTCTATCTTCAATATTTTAGGAGATACAGTTTGAAAGAATCATTGTCTGATCTCTGCAAAAAATGATAACTCAAATATTGATTTTTAATAAAAAAAATTCAATTATTATTATTATAGTTGACAATTTAAGCTCAGTGCCCAGCTTATTAGATCTCAAAAAGAAAAATAAAAGTATCCTTATATGATAGTGCAAATCATCAATATGCAGATACGAGCCAGAGCTTTTTAGGGAGAGTACTCTGTTCCGCGATTGACATTAATAGACACGCTCGAATTTTTTTCTTATTATTACAGTAGGTACTGCGCATTATTATTCCGACAGATGTGAGATTTAAGCCATTATAACATATATTATGTATATTTTCCATCGAAATGACAATATTCTCTCCATATACTCGCTAAATATTCACCGCAAGGACTAAAAAAATTCAGTCTTTTATGAATTTCCGATAAAAGGACCGATACAATATCAAGTTATTCCGAGAGTTTTATTCATTCTCAACATGAATTATTAATGAATAAATTATAAGTACTTTTTTTTATTAAGAAAAATTAAATTTGTTTTGATTTTTGGCATTAATAAATTTTATTTTTAAAACAATAATTTGTTCCGTTGAAAGTAATGAATTATTCATATACCAAACGGGATCAAATAATAAAATTAGATTGAAGGTCAGTGAAGACTCCTATATTATTTAAATTTATTTAACTATATTTTATCAAAAAGCAGGGCAAGCTTAAGCCCATTCAAAGGAGTGCTGATTTCATTTGAATATTTTTATTAATTATTTAAATATTTAAAAATTAAGAGAGCTTCATAGTTGAAAAATATTTTATCATTTACAAGAGAACTTTTCAAAATTAACTAATTGTGCACCGTCTAATGAAATTCCATTCTCAAAACAATTTAAAATGAAACAATTTTCATCAAAGAAAACTTATCGATCCGCGACTTTTTTTTTTTTTATAAAAAATAATTAAGATAACGACAAAAATAAGTGAAAAAGTTTAAGCTCGTGATCTTGCGAAATCATGAGACAAGGGATGAAACAATGAGAGTCACGTATACCTTGTTATCTCTTGTTTATCTAAACCAGTAGCTCTAGGACGGAATTCTTTCTCCAGTGATCCCAATTTCTAATAAAATAAAACCAAAAAAATATCATTTTAATTTAATTTCCATTTTTTTCCTCTCCGGAACTGTGATGTTTTAAATTCGCGTTCGTTTGTAACCGAGCTGCCGATGAATGTAATACAATAATGTAAACAATAGCAGAATATTACATGATCCTCGTTCATAAAATTACAATGCCCGTGTGAAGTTAAATGGACTGTTACCCTAAATTAATTCAGAGCTGGCTCGCCGTGTAGAATAGAGCTCGCTGTTGCTTAACTGATATTAACGAGCGTATGCAGGACGCGGATGCAGCCGAGCAACTTTTCGTTAACGACTCTATTTTCTCCCTTTATGTACAGTACCTTTATATTTTTAAAAATTTTTTTTATCACTGAACGATGCTTCATAAAAAAAAATATAACGGAAAATAGAGGTGAAAAAAAAAAAAAATTCAAAACACGAGGGTCAACTTAACACTCGAAAACTATTCCCTTTTTTATTTTTGTTCATTCTCTCATTCGGATTTTAACAAACAAATAATTTAATAAAATTTCCGTAGTTTGCTTTGTTTGTTTTTTTCAGAATTCACACACTCGTTAAATGTCCGGTCAAACAATAATTGAGCAATTTACAACTAAAACGAACCGAGAGAGTTTTTTGTTTTTTTGTTTTTTTAATGAAGGAAATTTTCGGAGAATTGAAAATTTAATAACCATAATTTAGGAAGCTTATTAGACAGCGAGATAAAATCCCTTTTGGTAAGTGAAAATAATAAGTATGAAAAGTTAGCGAAGGGAAAAAGTAAAAATAAAATAAATGTGAATGGAAAAAATTCAGGTAATAATAGTTACGTTTACCTGATATATAGTTTGAGATTTAAAGATCCTCGTTAAAGAAAAGTCATTCAAGTTTTTCTTATTCCGTTGCTGGGGGTGAAACAGTGGTCTTCGGTAATAGACTAGCATTTCGCGCTGCCCTACTTCGTCTCTTCGCGGCCTCTTCTTTTCACTAGTTACTTAACTTTTTTTTTTTAAATTCTTTATTCGTAACCTTTCGCTAACTTCGGGCAAGAGTTTGGGGATCATCCGGAGCTACCAAGCTAATTTAAAGTTTAACAGGATCTTTACCGAAAATTAATTACAACTTTTTGTCTCAAAACAATTTTCAGCATTATTTACGCATATAATTTCAATTTTTTTTATTAAATTTGATTAAAATTGTCGAAGTGAGCTTAAATTAATCAAAAAGTGGCTTAATAAAAAATAAGTTCATAATTTTAGAACTTAATATAAATCTCAAACTTGATTTTCTGCTAATGAGACAATTTAGCGACAATGCGCCACCCCTCGGAATTTTTCAACACTAATTTTAATCAAAAATTTTCTTTTAACAAATCAGACAAGTTAAATAAATAAATAAATAATACTAATAAGAGCTTATAGAGGAACTTTTGAGGAGGTACTTAGACTAAAACGATCGTACTTTAGTCAATTATAAGTTTTGATCGTAAATATTCAAAGGCACTGTTATGATTATGATTCCATTGCGGTCAATTTTCAGACGATTCATTCTGAACAGACCCTTTGCTGCATGTAATCCCTATTCATACAAAAGAAAAATGATTTTGAAAATGTCTTATTCCTCTTAGTTACAATATCGATTATTTTTATAAAGTAAAGAAAAGCTCTAGCAATCGGAAGAAAAGTAAAATTATTGTGTTGGCTCTCTGGAGAAAAAAAGGTGAAGCAAAAATTATACCTAGAGGGTAAAAGTATTTCAACCAATCTCGCCTTCTATTGCCCGAGAAAAGTTTTAAATTTCATAACTGGAAGCTTGAAAGTTGGGTAGATCTCTTGGTCGGATTGCCCTTGTTCCCAGTCACCAGCCCTAGCATCTTTCTTTATCTTATAACTCTAACTCTAACTCGGAATTTCTCGTAAATCAGCCTAGAGTTGGATTAATTCTTCGTCTACAGTTACTCAAGAATATCATTTAATAAACCTTTCTCTCAAAACTTTTAATTGTATTATAAAATATATATTTTAAACTTTTGTAATTCATCATACCGCACAAACATAAGCAAATATTATTTTTATATTTATCTTTATTGCCATTCTTAAGGGCTAACTTGTTAAATAAAATTTTATCGCTCGATAAAACTCGGAAATTTCTATATAAGTGAATCACAGTTCGATTTAAAGTCTAAAATCGCTAGATTGTTTGACCGTCGCGATTCCATTATTTTCAGCAACAGGTTTCGGTCTATCATTTCGCGAGCGAACATTTTTGTGTCAATTGATCTCGGAAAGAAAAAAATAAGTCACAACTTAAACATTGCTAATTTATTTTTTTTTTTTTTTGAGAATATCTATCATAAAAAAAAATTTAAAAGATTTTTCTCTACATGGAGTTTCTATTCTATCTCACACATGTTGAATTAAAGTTTGTAAAAGCTTCAGCCAAACGTACAGATGTTTTCAGTTTGTAAAATTTCGAGAAATAAAGCTCGAAGCTCTCAAGCGGGTAAAGTTACTTAATAAGTAAATAAAGAGGCATAAAAAGCGGGTGTGTGAACATCGTAGGCTCTGCTAAGGAGCTTAGAAACGCTCTGCATTGTGCTGGATTATTCACGATTTGATGCTCCCAATCCTTCGAGATGGTAGTAACACGTCTCACTGAACCACCGTCATTCAATCGGGCTTTCTATTTCCGCAACAGCTTTACACAAATTCATGAATAACCAATCTTTATTTTCGCATCAGTCACTAATTTATTTTGCTGCTGTTTTCATTATTTCTCTTGTGGAAATATTACTTTTTTTTTTAATTAAAAAAATTTTGTTAAACATCTTATCAGGCTCAACGCACTTATACACTCCGAAATCCTTTTGCTGATAAAAACTTTCTGTTTACTCTTGAGTGATTTTTCAACACCAGAATTCTCAGGGACAGTTTTACTTTTTATGATTTTCTTAAAGTGTAAGAAATAAATATAAAGGGTTTACTCAACAAAAAGCTCAATTTTTCACTTAGTTTTTCCAGACTGTAATTTTTTAATGAAATTTTTACCTTCAAAAAATAATAATAATAAAATTTTAAAATTTATAAAAATAAGTTTATTATGTTTGGATTAATTTTAAAGAGGATTAAAATTTCTATCAAGAGAAAAAATAATAAATAATGAAAGCCTTGCTCGGTATACTTTTGCTTATTGAATAACCCGAGAGCCTGAGCGATTGAATCGTTCATTAGCGTCAGTGATTTTCCATGGAGATGTAACATATAAACTGAGAACCGAGTGAGTGAGCAGTGAGCAGTGAGTATCGCGCCGATAATTGACACGGTGATCATTAAATCGCAGATACAGAAAAGTACTTCTTTGTTTGATTATTTTTAGCATCATTTATCCAGATGTGCGTATTGTTTAACATTCTATTGAGGAGGCGGCCTCGTTCATTCATCATTTTCATTTTCCTAATTTCCTCGGCGTTACATTTTCCCCTTATTAAATAGTATATTGCGCTTATTCACGGTCTGATGAATCTGGAGCTCTGATACAAATCCAAATGCATTTCGCATCGCGGTGACAACTAGTAATTGTGAAATTTAATTACCTGTCTAACACCTTTTCGATGAGCCCGGATAATCAATATACATCTATAGATAACCATCTATATGTATGACTAAGAGTATATATCTGAATAGTTATGTTCACAGTTGCTCAGAAACTTGACAGAGTGGAAGAGAATCGACATCTGCAAACTTCCGGTTGCCATGGAATCTCTTTGTCGTTATAAGTCTATCCTTCACTCTGATAATTTAACTCGGATATACCGAGCAAGAGAACTAGCGCATAACTCTCATCCCCATCCCATAGTCTATAGAATTTTCATTGTTCTCTTGTTGATCTTTAGTTATCCATAGTTCTTCTTTCCCTGCCGTGCCTCTTTTCCTTCTTCACTATAGGTGAATTTTTAAATTTTTAAATTCACTCTGTTTTATTCTTTTAAACTTTTCCCGCTCAATAGTTTACATTTTTCAGTTTTTAATTAATCTGTTCGATAAATAAACTTTTTAATTAATTTTAAAAAACGCAGAGAAAAAATATTTTTGTAAATTAATTTTTTTAATGGCTCATTTCTGTTGTTCATTATTTTATCATTAATAACAATATAATTTAATGATTCTATAGCGAATTTTGGATATTCCAGAATGAGAACAGATGGAAATTCTCGGGTTTGGCAATAAACAACCGATCTTTTGTTTAGTAGAGCTCTGGAATTTCAAACATTCCGAAGTTAATTAATTTCTGGAATCTAGACGGTTTTCCAAAGGGCCAAATTCAAATTAACAATGTTTTTATATTTATGTTTAGTCTAATTATATACATTGTAATTTATGAAGAACTCAAATAAATTGTTTAAATAGTCACCCTGGGGTCAAACAAAAATATCAACCTGAGTCTCGAGTTATTGATCAGTCTAGAGGGATATTTTAAAAAATCTTTCAATAATTTCCAAGTAATCCGATTAACCTCGAGCTTATTATTTTTGTTCTGATCTCTGACACACATTATCGTATTTATTATTCAAACGTTTACTGTCAACTAGCAGAGCCTGAGAGAAAATTTTCCTCGACTCTCGGCATAAAATCATTAAATACTAAATACCTGTCGTGGAATTATGAGTTTAAAAAATAATTGTAATCATTAAATTAATTTGCAAAGTATTTTTAAAAAATTAAGACACTTTAGGATTGTTCATGAAGATTTTTATGTAATTAAGCCGGAAAATGTCTTGGCAAAGGCGAGGTGTAGGTTGCCGCGAATATGCAATTGTCGTCTTGCAATCGCCGAGATAGACACCAGATGTTCTTACAATTAGATAAAGTAAAGACGGGATTATTTGGGATCTGCGCCAACAATATATTTAATAAATTAAAAAATTGTTATTGTCTTATCTTCTATTCAATAATTTTGTTTAAATTTATCTGATGATAATTAATTATAATTTATATAAAAGTAACAAAGTTATGTGTCGTAGGTGTAAAGTCCGGTATTATCTTATTCGGCATTTTGCCCGCGACTAAATCAGCTTGCTATTTCATTCAAGCGCGAATGCTAAATGGTCACTTTTTTATACTTTGCCTTTTTTACTTCCAGAAAAGTATCCTGAGGAAATGCGCCATTTAACTTTTATTAGATTCGATAAAAATTTTTTGAGAACTTGAAAAATTTTTTTTTAATATTATTTATTTTTGTTTTTAAAGAAAAACATTTCAAACTGTCTCATAATTTTAGTGACGTACAAACTTTCATACAATGAAATAATTTTTAATGTAATAATTGTTAGTAAGCTTGAAAGTGTTTAAACAATTCGGTTAATTAAATCCAAATATAAGAGACAGTAGAAGACATAAATAGAAAAGTTATATAATTATAACTTTTGATGGAAGTGGAAATGTAGATGCACGTAAAGTTACAGAACAATTATTTAAAAGTTGAATTAACAAAATAAGTATGTGTATATATATGTCTGAATTTTCCAAGCGTAAAGAATCAAGCAAGTTTGAAGGAAGGTTGAGACCAGGCGTATACTGGCTCTGGTAATTCGTGACTCGTTAGGTGTGGTTCTACCATGCGAGAGTGAGCTGTCCAATTTATAATTTCCTTGGGGGGATAAACAGCAGTTCCAACTAGCGAGACAACTAGTCACTTGGGTGCTGGGAAAAGTCACTGGAAAAGTTTCCGCGAATCACACTTGACAGCTCGAATCTTTATCGTTCATTTCACACCTCAAATCTCAAATAAAATGTTTTTAAAAAAATAAATATTGAAAAAAAGTTCTTGTCTTTTTTATTTCAAAATTGAACGTCAACCAAGTGCTAATGATCATGGCGTACAATTCACTAATATAGTAGTAGGATAGTACTCTGGCACTCTGTCGAGAATGCTGAGCTTACGAGTTCGATAATTACTTCACCACGATAACCTGTGATTTATAGAGGCTCGAGTACCACGCGGTCATTACGTCTGACCATACTTGTTCCTATTTTACTTGCAATGTGCTGATTGACTTTTCGAACACGTTTAACTTTTTTTTTTAAATTCATCGCTTAAATTGTTTTATATTTTAAACTTTCAAGGAAAAAATCTCAAATAATTTTATTGTTTAAAATATAATATAACTAAAAATTTCCTAAATTATTAATAAAAAAAAAAAAAATTGCTCATCATGTTGTCTAAAGAAATTATTTTGCCCTTATTTTTATAAAAAAAATCTAAAAACATAAAATTGGAATAAATCAATACAAGAGATAAATAAAAGATATAATAATTAAATATCCGACAGACTGTAAACCAGATATGAGTACATTTATTACTAAACAATGGATGTATTAAATCAAGATATTTTTGTAGAGCGGAAAGCAAAAAAATAGAAACAATCGGAAAGCATTTATCCGAACAAAATTGCATTATCTGCTCTAAAATTATACGCAATGTACCGTGTTAATATTTTTTAATCTTATTTTGTTTTAATCTTTATACTGACCAGTTAGCGCTGGTGCAAAGTACTATTTAATGGTCTGAACTTATTATTGGACTCGTCGAATTATTATGCCGAATAATCGTTAAATTGTTCGAAACTCTATTTCTGTACTTATAACGATCACTAATCGCTCCAATACAAATAATTATCAGTAAATAAATGAACTAGTGTACAAACTCCCGAGCAAACGATGCTCAATATTTGTGTGTTTGTGCTACTCGTATGCTACGAACTAATTAAAAAGTCAATAGTTCCTATTAATTTTCATTTTTATAATTCATTATTCCAAATAAATTAATTAACATCAGTATCATAAAATATCGATGGTCATTTAATTTATCACGAGCAATTAAAATTATTAATTACAAGTAATAATTTTTATTCAATTAAATTTATATTAATAATTTTTGGGGTGACTTTTTTTTCTTCAGAATGAATAATTATAATTTCAAAATGGCAACGTGACTAATTAATGGGAGTATTAATGATACTTATGATGGATAATTGAGGCAAGGATCGTATCGATTCAATTATACAATACGTAATTTAAATAAAATATATCTCTATTCGGCTGTCATACAGATTTAAATTGTCTCTCGTCCGATAAATTCAAGCAGTTATTGTTATTATTTTGTTATTAATTAAATTAAATTAAATCGAGTGTCTTTTAACGATTTAATTTCTATAGAACTGAAAGAAAAAAAAAGATAATTTTCAGATTTTTTAGGGTACTGTTATAAAATTACAAAAACAAAAAAAACTTTTGAGCGGATGTTGTCAATAATGTATGTAAATATTTAAAAAGTACGTGCTCAGTTGGATGAATACAGAAAAATTTCTTGCAATTCGTATCGCACCTACATAACTACTTCCGCATTGAATTTTGTAGCAGCTCCGTATTTTCCTTCCTTACTTATTATTCGAATCACTGCGATACATGAATAATATTTTCGCTTTTAAAATGGGCAATTGTAGAATGAGGGAGATTAAAAAAAGCCCTGGTTAAATATAAATATAAATAATGATTAGATATATACGCTGGGGAATAATGCTTGGAAGGAAATGATTAGTGACATTTATCTAGCGTAAATAAATATACTGCAAAAAAAAAAAAAAGAATAATAATTCACGGTGGAGTGGGATCGATATATCCCGCGCGAAATTTCAAGAAAGATAAATTCGGCGTATCAGCCGTCGAGCACAAAAGGATGGAAGAGTTGTAGTATAGATGTAGATGCAAGAAGCCTTTCAGAAAGTTACAACAAATGAGCACCATTTGTTGCGCAGTTGCAGTTTGTGCTTGCATTATACCCACGAGTTTTGATGCGGAAAATCTGCTTTGCCCGGTCTAAATCCAAATGCCCAATCCAGATAAATATTATTATTATTATTATTATTATTATTATTATTGTTATGTTATTTAAGCGCTTACTTGATGTGACCGAAGCTTGCGATGTTTATTCATTTACATTTTATAAGAACGTAATATACTATTCACTTTGTCGGAGCTTTTAAAAGTTCGGTCTCTATTTTTCAGGAACTTTTCTTATCCGCGAGTAATTCGGGTGCTTTATTTAATTAAATCCCGTAAATTACAGTGAAAAAATCTAAAACGAGTTTCCTATTGAACTGTGCAATGTACAAATAAAATTATCGCGTGTAACAAGGACGTTAAACAGTTGCTCGATTAATGGTACACATAATAGGAGTTGCGTGCCTCGTTAGCATTAGCATTGTTCAAATAATTTGTAAAAGATTTTAATTTGTCAAGTGAATAACCAAACTAGAGTTTGTGTGTTTGGTATTAACCGATACGTAAATGTAAAATTACCAATTCAAACAAAATTACACCGATAGAAAAACTTTTCTCAAGTATAAGTAACTATTTTTGTTGACTTGTGAATTATAAATAAATAAAATTTTGCTTTATTCAATAATGACTTTTGTTAAATTATACCGTATTTTCTTAACTATAGACATTTTTAAAGATATAAGCTCATCCCGATGTTACAATCATCAAGAGCTTTCATTTGAGTACCCACATGCATTTTTGATATATTTTTCATACATACATATATATAATATATATAAATATATAAAATATATGAAAAAATGATGTGGGTACTCAAATGAAAGGTCTTGATGAGTGTAACATCAGGATGAGCTTTTTTTTTTTTTTTCTGGGCGAGAGGAGGGAAATCTTTGCATAAGACACCTGCTAGAGTTGGAGATGTTGGTTGCCG